>CM053599.1:189531987-189552744 GCA_028646575.1 Pseudocheirus occidentalis
AAATGTGTGTGTGTGTATACACACACACACACACATATATCTATATAGGAGGGTATATATGCATATGACTACGTATCTGAGCATGTGTGTGTATGTGTACACAGAGGATACAGGATCAATTGAATATGAAGGGAAGATACTTTAAAAGATGAAATTCTGAGGTGGAAGAGGACTAGAATGGGAGGAGACAGGGAGAGACAAAATGCGGTTAATCATCCCATATAGAAGAGGCAAGGAATAACTGTTACAACTTTACTTTCATTACTCTCATTGAATTTTGCTTAGGGAAGGAATGACATAAACTCTAAACTGGGTATCATGCCACACAGGAGAGTAGGGGGAATGGGAATGAGAGGCCGGATGACAGAGGGGAGGGCGGGGTCTGGGGGAAGGTTGCTGGAAGCACACACTTCAGTAAAGGGATAGGGACAGGGTAGAGAATAGAACAAGGGGGGGTTGTGGGATAGGAAGGAGGGATTTATAATCAGCTTCTCTTAATATGTCCACTGTGGAGATGTCCTGCATAATTACACATGTATAGCCTGTATTGAATTTTTGTCCTTCCTGTGGAGGTGGGTGACAACGGAGGAACCGAAAGAATATAGAATTTAAAGCTCTACAATCAAATGTTAAAGAAAATGTATATATAGATATATGTGTGTGTGTGTATACACACACACACACACATATATATATATATAAAATTATTATAATTACCTTCATACAACTGGGAATTAAGATATACAGGTACTGGGGTAGGGAGACCCTACCTGCTGTACCTGAAAGATAGAGGGGTGTTGAAGGAGGACATAAAAGAGAGCAGATTGGGGGAGGGGCTTTACAGTGGGATTGCTGTTTTGGGGTTGGGGTAGGGGAAAGAAGGAGAGAAAATTTGCAACTCAAAATCTGGTGGAAATGAATGATGTAAACAAGAAAATAAATTAAAATAATTAATTTTTAAAAAGAAAATTAAACAAAATGTAGTCTTCATTTCTGAAAAGACAAATATTTAAATTTTAGAAAAGAAAAATTTCCCAAATACCCATATAAAGTTTGGGTATTTCTATTATGACTTTATTACTTCCCATCTGTGGTAGAATGTTGCATGGAAATTATGAGGATGTTATCATCAAGCTGTGACAATGATGCTTTAAAGGTCATACGCAAAACACAATTAAATTTCCAAAATGAAATAAGATTATGCACGCAGTGAAAGGCAAATAGTTTAAAGTAGCTCCCTTATAATGTGTGAGACATTTTATAATGACATTTTGAGTTGTTTTAAATAAATCACAACGAATTTTTTCTTGATTGCATTTTTCCTTCACTATGTAGTTTAAAAATAGAAACTCATATTTTTAAAATTAAGATATACTTGTCTGTTGGTTATTAACTTTACCCTAAACTTAGCCCAATAAACAGTATAAAAATATGACTGAGGTAAAAGTTTATTTCTAAGTGATCATCTTTGAAAATTGTGACTGTCTGGTTTTTCTGATTTAGAGATAATTCATATAATAGATAATTGTTAGTTTGGTAAAGTTTAATCTGGTTTGAGTTTTCATCTGTGAATTAAGTGGGATTATATTAGATGGTCTTTCTATGTTCCCTTCCAGTGTAAAATTTTATAATTAGATTATTTCATCTCATAAAGCATTATGGAATTTCTTCTTATTATAAGAGAATGTTAATTCTTCTTTGATAAATATAAGAGTATTGATATTATATTTTGAAATTCCATTCCATTTTCTATTTTTCTTATAATTGCTACTTGTCTCACTCAGGTTGCGAGATCATTTGACTTGATATGGCTATCTGAATTGTGATTTAAATTAATAAGTGTCAAATGATAAGACTAAGAATAAATAAATTTTAGGTTTTACTTGAAGGAATTTTTAAGATATCAAAAGAATGATGTATAGAATGAGGTCAATATTATCAGGTGTCAGTGATAAAAATAGCTAATTGATATGTGTGCCTTAGCAAATAAGATGTATAGTTGAACATGGAGGAGGGATTGTTTATAAAAACACAACAAATACTTGTGTATGAGGACTCTCAGTTGAATTGAACAAAATTTTAATAAACATTTTGTGTGTTGAAGGTGCATCTGGTTAGATTTTTTTGTCTGTGAATGAAGGCGGATTAGGCTAGATGATGTCTCTATGTTTTCTTCTAGTGTAAAATTCTATAATTTGGTTTTTTCATCTCAAATTTGCGTTTCTTTAATCCGAAGTGATATATAGCACTTCTTCATATGCCTGTAGATAAGTCTGATTTTTTGTTCTGCAAAGTGCCTTTTCATATCCTTGAACCATGTATCAGTTGGGGAATGGCTTGTATTCTTATAAATTTGTCGGTCTCTACTTAATAATTCTTGCTACTAAGTATTACTTGCAAATGGGTCTATCATATCTGCTTATTCAGTCAATAAACATTTATTAAGTGCCTGTTTTATGTCAGGCATTGTGTTAGCGCTGAAGATGCAAATGTGAAAAAAGACAGGACTTGCTTCCAGAAACTTACAATCTAATGAAGGAAGACAACTGTTTCAAGTAAACTGAAAAGGGGTGTGGCGGGTAGGTACCCAGTATGAGGGCATGATGGAGAGTTCAAAGGAATCCAAAAGAAACCCAGATCCAAAGGAGTGCTGTCAGGTAGGAAACAAAGAGACGATTGGCCTGGACGTCTTACTTAAATGGAGGTTTTGCAGGGAATTCTTCCTTATGCCTTCCATTCAGAGAGTCAGAAGGTACTTAGGAGATGTTAGTACCAAAGCTGTCTTTTAAAAAAACTCAACTTAAGACATAGAACAAGCATTTCCATAACATAGTAGAATAGAAAAAATACATGTACACACACATACACATGCATATATACATACCCATGCATATATATACATATATATATACACTTACACTTACATATTTGTGTATACACATACACATACATATATACACACATACCCATACATATATACACACATACACATGCTTATGTATAATGGTAGACATCTCTATGATGTGGTGGAGCAGAGAGGAAGGGAAGAAAATTAACTATTATATATTTAAAAGTAATGGCAAGTTGTACATAAGATATATGTAGTTTTATGTGTAATCATTTTTTTCTGTTCTACTGTTATACTTCTATTTTTCTGTTCTTTCTCTGAAAGTAGATAACACCTTCCTTTAGAGGTCTTTTGTAGTTCATTTGGGAATTTATAATAGTTAAAATGAAAATCAATGCAGTCTTATAGGATGATGAGGTCTCTGGAGGCATAATGTAAAAATCCAAAGGAATGCAACTGTGTGGGAAAATGTTTCTTGCTATTATATTTGGTATTTAATTTCTTCTGGGCTACTTGCAGACCAACTTCTCTAAAGGTTTCTAGGGTATTGAGGCTAAAACTTGTCTCTGAGAAGGTTGAGCTGATTCCTCTTTAGTTATAGTCACTTGCTATACCTAGCTAATAAAACCCCGAGAGAGAGGCACCTCTTAAAACCCCCTCCCCAATTTCCCACCCCTCCTACTACCCCAAATATTCTGTCTTTCCTTTTTGATTCCTGTGTTTGGATATATATTCAATCTCTTTGTTCTAGATAACTGTGTTCCTTAGGATTAGACATTTCCAAGATCCTTTTGGACTTAATATGTAGATGAGTTTGAACCAGTATAAAAGGCCAGCCGAGGAAGAAAGACTATTGTTTTACATTTACTTAGATCATATTCTCTTCTTCATTATGCCCATTAGAAAGCAAGAAAAACTATGTGCTTTGATGCTGCATTTTGTACAACAAACTATCTCACTGTCTCCTTACATATTCTACTACTTTTCCATCAGTTTGCTAAGTCATTCCCCAGTCAATTGAGCACACTTTGTTTCCGTTTTTTTCCCCCTAGCGTGATGACTGCTGCTATAAGTATTTTGTTACATATATGTGAAACTTTCTGTTATTGACATCCTTGGGGTATATGCCTATTAATGAGATCTCTGGAGCAAAGGGTATAAACAGTTTAATGACTTTTCTCTCATAGTTCCAAATTGCTTTCCAGAAGAATTCTGCCAATTCATAGCTCTATCAACAGCATATTAATGTGCACATCACTCCAAAACTTCTCTCTCATCGACTATTTCAGTTTTAAAATCATCTTTGCCAAGTTGATGAGTGTGAGGCAAAACTCGAGAATGGTTTGCATTTGTCTTGTCATTAGTGATTTGGAGCATTTGCTCTTGTGGATGTTGTTCACTTTCATTTCTGCTGCTAGACTTTGTGTCCTTTGACCATTTATTAAAAGGAAAATTTATCTTTATATACCTGCAACAATTTCCCATGTATATATTGAATACTAGACTTTTGTGCATCATATTTGGTGAAAATATTTCCCTACCAATTAGTAGTCTCCCTTCTTATCCTACCTGCATTGATTTTGTTTGTGTCAAACTTTTAATTTTTTGGAATTGAAATTGCCTATGGTGTCATGATCAACTCTATTACTCGGTAAGACTTTCTCCCTTAAAGGCACCTCTTTTCTTTTTTCCCCTATTAAAATTTTTTGATATGACTATTTACATTTCATTTATATGTCTATTTGTGAATCAGTTGTGGTATATGGTGTCTTAGATGGTGGTCTAAATTTAATTTTTGCTAAATTGTTTTCCTGTTTTGCTAACAATTCAAGTTCAATAGTTAGTTTTTGCTCTAGTTGTTTGGTTTTTGTTTATGTGTTTAGTTTATGGGTTAGTGTCTACCCTCCACATTCAAATTATTTTAAATTAATTTTATTTGCATTTTGTATCTACTAACATGGGGATAATATGGCCATATCCCCCAGTAGAAAGTAAGGTCTTGGAGAGCCAAACCTGTTTTATTTTCTCCTTATTTCTTCACTGTATACCCCTGTGCCTGGATCATGGTAGGTGCTTAATAAATGCTTATTGATTGACTGATTGGATTTCTTTACCATTGAATTACAGGGTTTGATTGTTATATGACTTTCTCTACCAGTGTTCTAAAGGGAGTTATAAGTAGAGAAGGGAGATACTGGGAGATAACCCAAGGTTATCTTGGAGTACGGAAATGTATGGCTTATCATAGAACAAGGTGTAAGAAGTTCAAGAGTAGCTGGTCCTGTGTTGTTGAACTGGTAAAACCATATAGCCAAGATTGTGAAGTTAGGGAAGTGAGGCTAGAATGGGGTTAATGGACTGGGAAAATAGGGGAAGTGGAGGGACAGGACATGAAAAACAGTTTTTAGAACAAATGAAGAAGAGGGAAAGATTAAGGAATAGAAATTTTTGAGAGGAATTTTGTGGATTTAAAAAATTTTAATTTTATCAAGTTCATCATAGAACTTAAAAACAGAAGTGTTTCAACATATATAGCAGAATATAAAAAGAGGATTGTTTGTGAAGTCATGAGTCTTCATTTTAAAACATACATAATACATTCTAAACAGTACTTTGAGTTGTTCTACTTCTTTGTGCATCCTTCTGAACTTAAGTTTGTTCTCTTATGTACATTTAAACATGTTTCAATCATCTTCCTCCTTTTGAGGCAGTCCTGTTGCTAATTCTCCTTCTCCATTACAGACAGAAAAACCCTTACAACAAATAAACACAGTCAAGCAAAACAAGTCCTCACAAGTGCCATGTCAAAACAAATGCTTCTTTCTGCATCTTGTATCCATCGCTCCTCTGCCATGACATAAGTAGCATGCTCCACTACAGGTCTTCTGGAGATATGAGTTTTCTTCTTGAAGTACAGAATTTCCTAGTAAACCAAGTACACACAAAATATATCTGTGTTGCAAACATTACAGTCTTGGAATGATTTTATTACTAATGTCATGGAGGGAAAGCTACAAAGAGAGTGGCAAAAAATTCATATTGCTACTGAAAAAGGTAGTTGATGGGACCTCACTAATTGCTTATACATAGATCAACTTTCTCATATTTGTTCATAAAAGCTTTATGAGAATGATCTACACCCCTTCCAAAGGTATCTTTGATGAAAATATTAGATGAAATCAATAGGCTTTTGCAAGCAGTTTTTAAATATAAGGTTACATCTTTGTAGTCACACATTCACTGCAAGGTGTAGAAAAATCATAAGATCTTCCTGTTGGTTATTGATTACAAAAACCTAAAACAAGACAGTGACTTAAAGGTTCTTCTAAAACAGAGTCTTTCTAGATGATGCTAGAATTATGTGAGATTCCTTAACAAATGTAATTATGCAGATTTGTTTTGCCAATGACCTTCTGATTATCCACATTGAGGCATGAAATAGAGAGATGGTCACCAAAGATTCTCATGGTCATGGATAATGTCCTTTTTAGGGTCCATATAGAAGGGATATTCCTTAAAATGTTTAGGTCCTCCTGTTGCTCATGTTTGTTGATTACATTCTACCTATTGCACAAGGCTTCAGAATTTTAGGAGACATTGTTAGCGAAATTCATGTCTCTTTAAAGCTGATTGGCTTTATGATCCGTATAGTTAAGACCCAATGAATGAAATACATTTGAGTTCTAGTGATGGCATATAATTAAATCAGTATATTAGTACATACATACATACATGCATGCATGCATGTATGTATATAATATGACACACCTAGATGGTCTGCTTATCACTTCTGAAGACGACAAAACTTGTCATGGAATCCCTTTTTCCAGTTAGATAATGGATTAGCAGAGTAGCGGCCACCTTTTGTGGAAGAAAAACATAATAGAAAAGCACTATATAATCTCAGAAATGTTTGAAATTCCTTCTTTATTTTGGACGATAGGATCATGAAAATCCTAGGATTAGAGATCTAGAAATAAAAGTTACCTCAGAGATCATTTTATTTAATTCCCTTTTTTTTTCATAGATGAGGAAAATGAAGACTAGAGAAGTTAAATGACTTGCCCAAAACCACAGATGTTGTATATGTTGGAGGCAAGGTTTAAACTCAGTTCCTTTGGCCAGGAGTCTTTTGCACTCTTCTTTGTTGCCTTCCAAAAATTTAGAGCAGGATAAGAAGTGAAAGAAGGGCGATAATTTTGAAAATAAGTTTAAATAATATCTCAAAGACTGGCAAGTGACTTGACCCAGGTTACACCAAGAGTAAATGACAGAGCTGAGATTTGAATCCATGCTTTTTGCTTCTAAGATGTTCCTTCTTTCATAGTATACTGTAAATTACATGTCTTTCTTTTTTTAAAAGAGGTTGGAAAGTGCCAGAATCCTTAACAGATGAAAAATTAGTAAGGTGGCACCTGTAGTTGTTATCCTATACTTTTCTTTTGATCTTGATACTCAATATAATAGAACAAACCAATCTGGTATAATGGATAGTATGCTCAACTATATGTATATATATATACATATGTAGTCAGATATACTTGGGTTCAGATCCCACTTCTGCACAATTAGTGTGCCTATGGGCAACAATTCTCTATCAGGTTTGTCTTCTCATCTGCAAAATAGGTATAATAATGACTAGCCTATTGTAATTATTAAATTATATACATCCTGCTTTATAAGCTTTAAATTGCTTTATGTCAGTTAATTTTATTCTTACATAGGATATCCTAAAATCTCTTCATTTGCTTGATCTTCCCCTTCTTTTCATATCAACAATATGTCAAAATAAAGTATTTACCTGGAATTCTAGAAAGCAGCCTTTAAAATTTTTACTTATTTTTATTTTGCTTTTTGGAGGGTGGCATTTGGAGTTAAGTGACTTGCCCAAGATCACATGGCTAGTAAGTGGTAAGTGTGTGAGGCTGGATTTGAACTCAGGTCCTCCTGACTTCAGGGCTGGTGCTCTATTCACTGCACCACCTACCTGCCCCAAAAGCATCTTTTTTAATGAGCTCTAGAAAATCCTTTGAACTGAGAGCAATCAAGTGAGAATTTCCTTTAAAGAGTGACTCCTGGAGGGAGAGGTTCTGGAGTAGCATCATTGACCAGATGTTATGAAGTTTGAATTAGGTTCCATTTTGCAACCACCTTTCCCTGAAAAAGATCAAGGAAATTAGTTTACTACAGGTACAGGATATGGATGATAAACTCCTTTTTGACACCATGCTTAGCGCCTTCACAATTCAATTCACTTCAACACAATTCAGCACACACTTATTATATTTTATATGGTAGTCTATACTGAAGTCTCAAAATACAAAAATGAAATCAGATACATTTGGCCCATGAAAGCTTAGAGTATCAAAGAGGATATAAGACATGATTGTAGCCAATAATACTGACATTAGTATAGCACTTTAAGGTCTACAGGGCAGCTAGGTGGCACAGTGGATAGAATGCTGAACCAAAAGTCAGGAAGACTTCTCTTCCTGAGTTCATATCTCACTTCAGACACTTACTTGTGTGACCCTGAGCAAGTCACTTAACCTTGTTTGCTTTAATTCTTCATCTGTAAAAAGTACTGGAGTAGAAAATGGCAATCCACTCCAGTACCTTTGCCCAAGAAAACCCCAAATGGGGTCATGGACATTCGGATACAACTGAAATGAGTGAACAAAAGTTTACAAATCACTATATATATACATCTATCTATATCGATATCTATGTATATACACATATATCTGTGTGTTCATGTTATAAGTACATATAATATTATCATATATATTATATATATGTTTAACATATATGTCTGTATTTATTTTTAATAGACTTCCATTGTGAGGGAGGAACTTTACTGATAAGGACATACCCACAGAATCACAGCCAGCAAGCCATAGACGGGAATTGGGCCTGGGATTATCTTGTCTTGAATTTAGTCCTCTATCCATTATATCACAGTATCTCTGTATAATATAAGTTTGGTGTTTTATATATATATGATTTTGTATAGAAAGCACAGCATCTTTCTTAGGAAACCTGATTGATATCAGTATCAGGATGGCATAATCCTATAAGCTTTTACATTTTATTTTATTTTTTTAATTTTAAATTAAATTTTATTTATTGTCTTCTGTTTTATGCTGCCATAATTTACCTCAGTATCCTTTCCTCTTCCTGCCCAGGGTGCTATCCCATTTAGTGTTTTTCAAAAGACAAAAAAAAGAGGAAAAAATTAGCATAATAAATATACATCAAAAAAGTCTGAATGTACAAGCAGTGTACAATATATGTGGATCTTCCACATCTGCAAAATGATTAAGTGAGGACATTTTCTTTTATCTTTTCTTTCAAGCCATGCTTATTCTTTGTAATTTTGCAACATTTTTTTTTTAGTTTTTGGTGGTCCTTTCCATTTACATTGTTATACTCGTTATGTATGCTATTTCCTTGGCTCTGCTTACTTCCTTGTGTACCAGGTCATGTAGAACATTCCATGCTTCTGCATTCATCACTTTCCTTAGTTCTTATGGCATAGTACTATTCTATCACATTCATGTACCACTGTTTAGCCATTCCCCATTTGATGGGATATAATTTGTTTCCAATTCTTTTCTATCACAAAAGGATGCAGCTATAAATATTTTCATGTACGCGGGGGCTTTCTTCTTATCAGTGACTTCCTTGGGATATAAGCCCAGTGATAGAATCTGTGGATTAAAGGGTACAAACATTTTAATTTTAGTTACTTTATTTGCATAATTCCAAATTGCTTTCCAAAATGATTGTGCTAATTTACAGCTCCACCAACAATGCACTAGAAACATTTTTTTTAATTAACTGTCTTTTTCTAGTTCTTCCCTACATTAAAATCCTCAGATTTTATAATCCCCATTTCCATCAACTTCAGCTACACACTATTATATCTTAGACCTCACCATCACAGGAAGCATGTCATCTCAATGCCCTTTGCTTGGTATAGTGCCTGGCAGGGATAGTAGATGCTTCATACAGACTTGTTGAATGGAGAGTATTGAAAGTCATCTAATTACTTTGAAGGAGCCATTTCAAACCCAGGCCTTTTTAACATCCAAGGCAGAGACAGTATTAATCTCTTACACAGAGAATTTCAGGAATGGAGTCATTTTGCATGGTACTCTCACTTGAATAGTGTTTACTTCTCATCAGCCCAATGTACCTGAAGCAGACAAAGGATGTACAGGCGTTCAACATGCCCAACCTTAAATATGGAAGAACTGATATGGAAATAACTGTAGTCTTAACCATGGAAAATTTTTAAAAAGTGTTTAAGTAGCGACTAGAAAAAGTTCTTATCACTTTACCGTATCTCATTGCTTCTATTATAAAGTTCAAGGTTCAACACTACATATTAGTTCTTAGTCATATAAAAATAAAAGCTTTGCCTAAGAAAAATGTATCCTACTTTTGAAATATTGCTATTAATTAATTATATTGATTTTAAAGTCATTGACTACTTATGGAACATAAGTTGTCCCTGAGGACATAGATTTTTTGGAGGTGGGGGTAACACTAATATTGAAGATTTTGTGAGCTTAAACTTGTACTTCTTGGTGTTTTTATATTGTAGTGGTTAGTTTTGCAGAGGTGTGCAGAGCTTACTCACCCACATAACTAATAAATGGTCCAGATCTGTCCACTAGTAATTTATTCTTTTAAATATTTTCTTTTTTTGATTTTTTGCAGGGGGGAAGGCAGGGCATTTGGGGTTAAGTGACTTGCCCAAGGTCACATGGCTAGAAAGTGTTAAGTGTCTGAGGCCAGATTTGAACAGCCACCCCTATTTCAAATATTGATTTGATTGGTACTTTAATGACTATGTTTAGATTGTACCAGAACATAAAAAAAATATTTCAGAGTACTTTTGAAGGTACAGAGATTAGAACTGTATAACTTAGAACCTTGGTGTTTTATATTAAACAGAATAAAATTGAACTTTCAATACGGAAAGTTCAGTAAATACTTGAAAACATTTTAATGACTCATGAGATTAGAGTAGTATAAATGCTAAAAATTAGAATGGAACAAGAACATGTATAGAAATGTATTGAGTTTTTGAACTCTTATAAAGAGTCCTAGACTAGATTGGGCATGTTCTGAGTTTTGTCCTTGTCTCTGACACTAACATTGTAATTTTGGATAAATTACTTACCCTTTCCAAGTTTCAGGTTCCTTTGCTATAAAATGAGATAGTTGGTCCAATTGGTCCAGCTTTTGTATATGACATTTTTGAGTTCTTAGAGCAAAGGAATCTTTAATAGAAGTAATATGTAACTATCACTATTTTAGTTTTACTTCTTTCCTATATTTAGTCATCCTTTCCCCAGAGCATTCAATTTCCATATCCTAAACTATAAGCTCCATTTTTCTATAGAATTTTTGTGTTCTCACCAACAAAATATGTAGAGAATGAAATTTCTGTAGCAGAACACTCAACATTAATTTGCGTGTCTAGATTGACTTTATTTTAGTTGCACTCTTGAAAAACTGTAAAGTGAAATTATATGCTTCAATCAAATTTTCCCATTGATGCTATTGTATTTTCATATTTCTGATATTATAGGAAGATAAGTTGGCATTAGCATCTCAAAATAATATTTGAGTATCCTGACATTTACTTCAAGGAATATTATTCCTTAATCTTGTGCAGTCTACATTTATTTTTCCCATAGGAAGTCTGGAACAAGTTAGTCAACTGGAAATTTGATCCAAATTATCTTACAAGCTTATTTAAAAGCTCACATATATTAAAATATATGACAAAGACAATTTCCATCTAATGAGAATTTTCACTCTTTAGGATTTGACTATTTAACCAATCACATTGACTACTGATACTACTTCAGTTTTTAATACCAACCTATAGCAGGAAAAACTACACACAGAAACTTTTTGTATGCTTTAGACCATTGTCTCTTAAGTAGCCCCCAGTTTTCACTTACTCAGAAAATGGCTTTTTTATTTCTATGCAGATTTATTTAAGATATGAGTCTTTCAAAACTTGCTTTTATGACTAATCACTTTTACAGCAAAGAAAAAAACCCTAATGAACATCAATCTTTAAACTATTTCCATGTACCCATAGCGTTTCTTGTCATTTTAAATTATATTAATAGTTATATTTTGTATATGATACATCAAGATAATACATACAGCACTTTATAAACTTTAAACTCATATATAAATGCTAGTCATTATTGTTACATATCATTAAGATAGTTTTGGAGCCCAGTGATTATTATTTTGTTGGAACTTTGGACTTTTTTAAAAATTATTTTTTTAGGCTTCTGTGAACATCTGTGTAAAAATTCCTTTTTTCTATTTAGAGTTGTTTTCTTGTTCCATATCTCCTGTTTGTTCAGTGAAAGTATTGAACAATTAGTGCAAATGAAGACAATGCCAAAATATATTCAATTTCTGATCACCTTCAATTACCAGTCTTGGTTCCAGAAGACTGATGATGAAGCATGTGTTTTGTTTTGTGTTTTTTTTTAATAGAGAAGTGGCATATTGTGGAAGAAGAATCTTGCATATTCTTTCTGATACTGTTGCTGTATTGGTTGCTTTTGCTAAACTATTTTTCTTTTGTCATGAGATAGGGTTTTCTGGGGGAATTATTGGGTATGACTGTTAGGTAAAATAACATATCACCAGTAAAAATATAAAAAGCTTGTAACAATATTGAATAGTACCTCAAAGTTGTTATATTTAATTTGGTTATTCCACAAATCATGCCAATAGGTTTCAGGTTCTAGTTTTGTGGGTCAGTTAATTTTATTAACAATAACTGACATTCATATATTACTTTAATGTTTATAAAGCATTTTCCTTTCAACAACACTGCAAAATAAACATTTTGTTGTTTGTATGGCTTTAGAGCTTGGATAGAAATTCATGCCTTTGATCAAAATAACTAGGGAAGAAAAAAGTCAAAAAATAACTAGGGAAGAGGATATGAATAAATCATTACAAATAGATGGTTTAGAAACACAAGTTAAAAACACTAGCACACTTATAGTGTGTGAGAATTTTATTTTTGTTTTTTGAAAACAGAACATTATTTTTTAGGATAGTACTTGTGAAAGATCTCCACCCAGACTAGTGCTACAGCATGGCATCTAGGTGACCTAGATGGTAGTAGTGATAGAAGTAGTTTTGAAGCATAGAGTTTGTAAACTGTTAACATAGTCTTGTTTATTTCCCTTAGTCTTCCAGGCAGTAATGGATACCTTTGCTGCAAGAATGCTGGCTGGACTATAAGAACACTGAACTTTTCGGCACTACCAAAAATCAATTCACATTTTTTCAATGCCTTAAAGTTAAGATGAAAGCACTTTATGAATTGAAATTATTTCATTCATTGTATTTGTATCCCTAGTACCTAGCACAATAGACATTTAATTAATACTTGTTAACTGTTTTCTTGCTTCTTTTACTTTATGTTGCTTCAGTTCATGTAAATCTTCTCATGTTTCTCTCAATTCTTCATATTCCTCATTTGTCACAGTGCAATGTTATTGTACAACATTAATCAAATCACAAAATTTGAGAGTTGAAGGGGACCTCAGAGGCCATCTAGTTCAAGCTATACCCAAAAGGAATCTCTCACATTATGCATCTGCTAAGTGATAGGATCGTTGAGTTAGAGCTGGAAGGGATCTTACAGGCTATTACATCCAAACCGTTAATTTTTTAAATGAAGAAAATGAAGCACAGAGAAATTCAGTAAATTGCCATGGGTTGCACAGCTAGTAAGTATTATCTGTTGTGATCTGAATACAGATTATTTTTTTTGATTCAATATCTAGTGTACTATTTACTTCACTACACTGCCTTTAATGTCTATGAAGCACGTTAATGAACTACAATTTATTTAACCATTCCATTGATCAATAGGCATTCATGTTGTTTCTAGTTCTGTGCTATAAACTTTATAATGCTCTATAAATGTTAAAAGCTGCTGCTACTATTGTTCCTGCTGGTTAGTATTGCTATTATTATTATTTTTTGACCCAGTAATTCTATTTTGGTGAATTTATTACAACATAAAGCATAAAATAGGGATTCAAGGCAATTATTGTCTCTCATTATCCAGTTTTCTCAGCAGCATGCATTAGGTAGTGATTTCTTGCCCTATAATTTTGTTAATTTTGTTTTGTTATACATTATTATAATAGTTTAAAAATCTTTTCATTTTTAATCATCTTTTGTATTCCATAGATCCATTTTTTAAAAACTGTCATTACATAAAGTTTTGATAACTGTTTATGGTACCATTATTTGGTATAACAGTAATCACTTTAGCAGATACTTAGCCCTTAGTAACTTAGGGCTAAGTATGGAAGGTGTGAGCTCTGTCTCCTGTTGAGCACTGAAGTGGCAGGAGGGGTTTGGCTGATATAGAAGGCCAGTGTGTGTACATAAGAAGAATTCCAGAGACAGAGAATCAGAATTGGAACTCTTCCTCCTGGTGGCTCCTGTTGGAGGAAGCAGGATTGTTCCAGCATCTGGGAGCTGGGCTGCTGAACTGAAGAACTGAGTTGGACTTTTCAGCATCTGGAAGCTGACTGAGAATTGAGTTGGAGTTTTCTTGAGACCAGAATCTGGTGAAAGCTACCTGGAAGTCTGAGAGGGCTTGCCTGGAAGGCCGCTTGGAAGGCTGAGATTTCTCCTGGGTCCTAAGGCCAGCTGAACTGCTAGAAGACTGAAGAAGCATGACCAGGATAAGCCATTGTTGGTGGGTGGCTTGGCTGATCTTTGAGTTCCCAGCAACAGAAGTGGTGAAGGGTTTGAGATGTGCTGGACCGTGTGAACTTTGGTGTGTGCCAGGGACTACTGGGAGGACTGGACAAGGATCTGGGATCTGTCTGTGTCTGAGGACTGGATGAGGACCTGGGAGCTGTCTGTCTCTGAATCCAGGTGACTGTTTGGTAAATTCAGGTAGGAGTTGGAACCGTGGAAGGGGATACAGGGAATCTGAGAGACCACCCTGAGTCAAGATGAAGAAAAGGCCTCTCCTTGGATAGTGAATTAGTGGGTGGAGGGTTTGTGTAATTTTCTAATGATTATATCTTGTAATTAATGATACTTACTGACTGATTGCTAGATGAGTGACCGATTAAGTTAATGATTGCCCCATGGGTGGAAGATTAATTATTGTATTGTGAATTGATTGAATGATTAAGTAAGGAGGGTTTCCCTCTTAGGGAAACCAGATGTTTATTCTTTTGTTCTTTGTTCTAAATATTGTGGCCACTGTAGTGAAAACTGTGTGACCATTCTAAACCTGGTATGAACACTATATTGTGATTTTATGTGATAAGATGTAATGTTGTGAATATTATGTTATTATTTGTTGTGAATGTTTGCCTTGATTTGTAATGGAATAAATGGAGTGTTCACTATACTGTGTAATCAAAAAAGCTGTTCACAGTAGTATTCTTTTGGGAATCTGCTTGTGCATGATGTTACACTTGGGGGAAAAAATTGTCATTCCTGATTGTGTTTTTTTCCAAGTAAATGTAATGTTGCAAAATACTAGAAAATAACTCATATAGGTTTTAATTGTTAGTATAGTAAAGATATACATAATATAAAATGTAATATCATCTTGACTCTATTTATTATTTTTGTGTAGGCCAAAGCTTGATGTTTCCCAAGTTTCCATTAAAGCTCAGCACAAGTGCCACCTACTAACTAACTCATCAACTAACTAATTTACCTCATCATTCCAGATACTGATGTTTCTTTATCTCTTCAGGGCATCTCATTTACTTTTTAGGCATTTCATGTTTATGAATATGTGCCCTTATATTTTCCTATGGTTGCATGTAATCTCTTTGAATTCAAGGACTAAAGTTTCACTTTTGTTGTTGTAACCTCAGTATCTGCCACGGTACTTGGCTCCTTTGTTGGTTGATTAATCCCTCTTTACCCATTATTCATATAATTCTGCCATTTGAGGTTTGAAATTTATTTTTAAAAAATGTAAGGGGCAGCTAGATGGCACAGTGAATAGAGCACTGACCCTGGAGTCGGAAAGACCTGAATTCAAATGTGATCTCAGACCCTTGACACACTTACTAGCTGTGTGACCTGGGGCAAGTCACTTAACCCCAATTGCCTTGCCTTCTCCCCTCCAAAAAAGTCATTATTTTTGAGTGTACTATAGTTTCTCTTCCCATTACAAATATTTTTCCTTGTAAAAGATTGTATTTTCTAACTATGTGTAACTAAAATGAGTAAATTTAATAGTTTATTGAGATGTTATTTATATCCTCTAACTTTGCCAAATTAATTTATTACTTGGAAAGACTTTTTTTGGTTGATGATCTCTACAATTATATGCTCTACAAGAAAAAAAATTTAATTTTTCCCTTCCTACATTTTTTCTTTTTTTTTTGTTTTACTTCTTAAATCAGTATTGCCAACATTATATTAGCATTTTATTAAGAAGCAGCAGTCTTTTGAAGTTAAAAATAAACAAGTAATAATTTATCCAAGATGACATAGCTAGAAATGGCAGAGATGTGAGCCTATTTCTTCTGACTCTAGGACCTTGCTTCTAAATATAGCATGTTTCTCTTACTGAAAAAACCCCCCTGTAGGTAATTTATTTAGTCTAAATCAGGAAAAAATCTTAACTTTAACAAATATCTTCTTTGTATCTATTAAGGCAATATTTTAAGATTTGTATTCCTATTAATATAATGAATCATGCTAATACTTTTCTTATATCAGCCCTGCATAACCCTATTTGGTTATAATATATAATTCCATTATTATTTTGTGTTCTCCTTGGTAGAATTTTATTCAGGATATTTGCATCTGTGTTCATTAGGTAATATTGGTCTATAACTTTTCTCTTTTTATGTGGTATCTATTTTGGGAGTTTTAAGATTAAAACTATATTTACCCTCTAAAATTAGATGAGTAAAATGCTATCATTATTTATTATATTTTGTAATATTTTGAATTATATGAAGGTTGTGCCTTTAGTAGAAGTTTAGATAAATTATCCAGAAAAATCTATCATTTGGCAATTTTTTTCTTTAAATGTTAATCTTTACCAACTTTATTTCTTTTTCTTTCCTAGAATAGGATTAATGATTCCTACATAGTTCTTTTATGTGAAACATAGTCACTGAACTGAAAGGGCAAAGCAAATAGCCTCATTAGAAGCAGAATTAAGAAAGATTTGCCTCTTGTAGGGGTGGGGTTACATTCTAATATAAATAGGTAAACAATAAAGTAAAAATTGTGTATGGTCAAAATTACCTCTAAAATCCCTTAAATCACAAATACAAGTATATATATTCAAAATATTGTACTTGTTTATGAGACTTAGGATTTTTTAAAATGTACTCTATATTTGAGAGAGATAAAATGGTTGACATGGAAATAGTTGAATGTAATTTTTTTTTCACCCAGCTAAGATTAAAAGAGAGGATGGGAGTGGCTAAGAGGCACAGTGAATAGAGCACTGGCCCTTCAGTCAGGAGGACCTGAGTTCAAATCCAACCTCAGACACTTAACACACACACACACACACACACAAACTAGTTGTGTGACCTTGGACAGGTCACTTTATCCCAATTGCTCTCCAAAAAGGAAAAAAAAGAGAGAGAGAGGATGGGACCAGGACTACTGCTCAGAAGAAAACAAAAACAGATAGACTTGGCTGGCAAGAAGACAGATGATTAAGGAGAAAAATCTTGAAAGGACTTCACTGTTTTATCATACATATCTCTATCCTCCTTGCAATAGCTGCCACATGCCTTTCCATTCCCTTCTGTGTGATATTCATTAATGTTTCAGAGACTGTTATATCCCATTTCTTCCTGCTAAATAAACACCAATAGAATATTTGAATTGACAAGATAGACCTTTGTCTTGGATTTCCCGAAGGCAATCCATCTATCTCTCTTCCTCTTCAACTCAATCCCAGTGATCCATCCATAGGTCTGTCCCAGACATTATATGTTACTGACAGGAATTTCTATGCTTTATCCATCCAAATGCTGTGATAACTTTGGCAATAAACAATAATCCACTTCATCTATTCTGTTGGAATGGTCAACTCAGCCTTTTCAGAGTGGTCGCACAGGTCTTCTAGAAAGCGTTGTAGTGTCTACTAGATGGCTTGACTCAAATAGTCTGATCATCCGTACGTAGCAGCATCTGAAGGACCTAACCATCCAAAAAGAATCCCTTTTCAGCTTGTATTCAATTCAGTTCAATTCGGTAAATATTTTTAAAGCACTTACTATGTGCTAGGCACAGTACTGATTGCTGGGCATACAAAGTAAGGCAAAAAAAAACCCCAACCAAATCTCTGCCCTCAAGGAGCTTGCAATTAAGCAGGGCAAATATCTACAAAGCAAGCTATATGCAGGCTAAATAGGAAATAATTAAAATAGTGAAAGCACTAGAAGTAAGAGGGGCTAAGTAACGCTTCCTGTAGAAGGTGAACTTTTAGTTTGGGATGTAAAGGAAGCAAGGGAGGTTGCTAATCACAACAGAGGGGAGAGAGTGTTCCACACCTGGAATTCAGACAAACAAAATACCTAGAGCTGAGAGAGACTTGCCAGAACAGCCAAGAGGCCAGCATCCCTGGACTGAAGAGTATAAATTGAAGAATCAGGTGTAAGAAGACTGGAAAGATAGGAGGTAGGTAGGAGTTTTAAAAGGCTTTGAATGCCAGATACAACTTTTAGCATTTGCACCTGGAGGCAGTAAGAAACCATTGGAGTTTACTGAGCCAGGGAATGACATGATCAGACCTGCATTTTAGGCAAATCACTTAAATGGCTGAATAGAGAATATCTTAGAGTGGGGGCAATACTTGAGGCAGACAGATCCAGCAGCAGGTTATTGTAGTAATTAAGACAGGAGATGATGAGGGTCTTCTATTCTGGGCCTCCATCACAGTGGCAAACACCTTTGGGGAGTATACATCTTCCTATTGTATATTAGGGTGTTTATGACTGGGACAGATGTGTTAGGTTTCTAAAAGGTACCATGTACAGTATGCTGGTCCTGGAATCAGGAAGTCCTGGTTTGAATCCTTAACTGTGTGACCCCTCTGTAAAATGGATAGTAATGACACATATTTCAACTGGGTTGTTCTGAAGATCAGATGAAATAACATATGCAATTAACTTTTAAAACCTTAAAGTGCTATAGAGATGCTAGTTTTCTTTATTTTTACAGTTCTTACATTTTTGTATTTTATATGTGAGGATACTAGACAAACTAAAAAGTTTGTTAACCAAAGGAAAATAACTTTCAGAAATATGAGAACCATCAGAATTTGGGCTATAATCAGTCCTACTTTACATTGAGATTAACTTTTTTTACTACACTTAAACTTTATTAAATGCCTAAGTAATATTTTGAAGCATCTAGCAAAACATAGTATTACATCATTTTTCTCCTAAGGGATTACAGTCTATTACAGGAGATGTGACATTCAGACATAACTATAATATGTTAGAATGCTCTAAATACAAGTTGAGATCCAAAGTGTTATTGAAGAATGTCAGGGAATAAGACTGTTTCCTAAATTGTCCCCATTGCTGGTTTCTGGAAAAGGAAGAGAGAATGAGGATAATACGGAAAGGGTCCATTGATAGGATGGATTTAGAATGATGGTATTACGCACAAAGAGAACTCTGTTTCGGCAGAGCCAAGATGGCGGCGTAGAAGCAGCAAGGTTCTGCAGCTCCCACACAGCCACCCTAAATACCCATAAAATATGACCCTAAACAAATTCTAGGGCTCTCAAACTCACAAAAATACAGAAAACACATCTCTCGCTGAAGGTAGCTCAGTAGGAGCGGCTCATCACAGGGCAGGAGCTGAGGCCAGCCCAGCCTGAAACCGAAACATGGCCAGGCCCCAGGGTAGTCAGGAGGAGTCGAGCCTCCCAAGCTGCAGCGTGAGTCTACTTCAGAGAAGATCTACAGCACCTCTAGCAATCTTCATATCTAGGAAGCCAGGATTAGAGAAGGTCAGTGAAAGTGAAATTTTGAAACTAAATTTGGGGGAGGAAATGCAGTTTGGCCAATTTGCCCCCAGAGCAAGGATGCAGTGGGGGAAGGGCAGGAAGTGTTGTAACAGGGGGGCTGAGTCAATTGATCAGGACCAAGTGCTTTTGCATTGAGCAGCCTGAATCCGGATAGTGGCCTTGGGTGGTGGTCCTGGGGTGTGCTCTCAGCAGTCCAAAGCCAGGGGGGCTGCAACACCTCAAGCAGCTGGGAAAACCCCAGCAATTTGGAACAGAGCTTCCCCCCTGAAAGCAGAGTTCCAGAAAGCTAAAAAAAATCAACCAATTAATTGACTGTCAGCAATACAACTCTAGAATCCTTTTTTTGTGGACAAAAAGGATCAAAGCATGGAACAAGAGGAAAATAACACAGTCAGAACTCCCACACCAAATGCTTCCAAGACAATTGAAGAATGCCTAGAAGCTATAGATAGACTGAAAAAGAACTTTGAAAAAGAAATAAGAGAAGTGGAGGAAAAATTGGGAAGAGAAATGAGAATGATGTGAGAAAATCATGAAAAGAGAGTTAACAACCTGGCTGAAGAAAACAACACGCTAAAAAATAGATTGACTCAAATGGCAAAAGAGGCCCAGAAAGCCAATGAGGAGAAGAATGCCTTAAAAAGTCGAATTTGCCAGAGGGAAAAAGAATTTGAAAAGCATTCTGAAGAAAATAATTCCTTCAGAATTAGAGTGGAGCAAGTAGAAGTTAATGACTTTATGAGAAACCAAGATACTATTAAACAGTTAGAAAGAAATGAAAAAATAGAAAGCAATGTGAAATATCTCCTTGAAAAAACCACTGACCTAGAAAATAGATCCA
>CM053599.1:189553244-189594082 GCA_028646575.1 Pseudocheirus occidentalis
ATTGTGGGAGGGGTCTTACAGTGGGATCAATGTTCTGGGCTGGGGGGTAGGGGCAAAAAGGGGAGAAAATTTGTAACTCAAAACTTTGTGGAAATGAATGATGTAACCAAGAAAATAAATTAAAATAAAAAAAATAAGAAGTGACCCTCCTTGATTTTTTAGTAGTGTTACAGGTAGTTTCTTTAACATAAATTAAGATTATTTTCAAATTCTAAAATGGTACCAATTTCTGAGAAAAAGAAAAAAACATGTATCAATGAGTTTCAAAGTCTAGGAAATGAAAAACCCAGACTGAACAATTGATGCAACGATTTGGTTTTGTTGACTTGATATAAGCTAGAAAGCAGAGAATACTAAAGAGCAATCATGGGCATTTAACAATTTCAGCTGGCGGAAGAAATCTGGGGCAAAGCATATGTAGTAAAGGAAGGACGTGGTCCAATATCTGAAGGGATGTCATGAAGATAATGCAGATAAAGGAAGAGATGCATTTAGAAAAGCACTTGGTATGCCACAGAACAGAAACAGGTCCAAACGTGCTAGAGATATGGAAATACAGGTTTTAGTTCAATATAAGGAAAACTTTCTAATAATTAGTAGTATCTAAAAATGTCTTCCAAAGTAGTGGACGTTTTGAGCCTGAAATGTTCAAATAAAAATATCAGTTATGCTATAGGAGATCTTACCACCAATTAAGAGGTTTGACTAAAATGACCTCAAAGGTCCCTTTCAATAATCAATTTCTATGCTATTAAACTTTGCATAAAGTGCTTCTAGTAAATTGCCACAGAAAAACACAGACAAAACAAACCTGTTACATTTAATATTACATGACTGTACTCCCCAAGTCATATGAGAAATGAAGAATAAAACACTTTTCTATGGCAAAGGTCAAAATCACATTAGAACTGGAACCAAACCTTTCTTACCTAAAAAAAAAAATTCAAGCCCAAACCAAATTGAACATTTTATGCAGTCTTTGGTATGCACATCACATCTTATTCAGTCAAGTTTACTTGGAAAATGTGTCAAATCCAATCTCATTATTTATGCACAGAATTTCATCAGTCAAAATAAGAGCTCTTTTTTATATTGAGGTATTAATGATATATTATATGATAATGATGCACCTCATTGTTTTATCAACCTTTTTCTATTTATCACTGCTCCACAATCAAATCTTAAAGTTTTATTGGTAGTTCATATTCTGCCTAACTCCAAATGAATGTGAAATTATCTGTCTGCACTTTATTATGCAGTTTCCTATGGCTGTATCTCTAGCCTAGTGGCACAATAACTTTGTGATAAAGAATCTAAAAATAAAGGCCATTATGCTCAGTGACAAAAAAAATAGATTTAGTATCTTCAAGGTCACTAGAAACCACAAAATTTGTTTTCCTCTTAGAGATCACAAAGAGAGTAAGTACAGTTCAAGGCATGTGGTTCTTATACATGCCAACTGTATGAAGAATTATTTAAACTTGGTATCCAGCTAGCACTGTAGTTTGTGTAACTAGTTATCACCTCCTTCATTAATAAGCAGCTAATAACAAAAGCAGATCACTTCATCTGTGGAGTTAATTAGAAATGGGAATATAGTCAGAATACACGAATTTTATTAGGATGCTTGACATCTGTCAACTATTTGATTTAATTATTCCTGAATTTGGATTCTAGCCTTCAAACTATTTCAAATTCTTAATCTGTTTACACATGAATGGTTTTCAAATTGTCATTATCTTTGTTGAACATTTTTCTTGTTCCAATTCTGAAAATGTGAGAAATAGTATTTGCTAGTTAACATACCATTTTCCATTCTGCAGCTGAATACAATCAACTGCTAATTAACAATGATTTTTCACCAAAAGGTGACTGAATACCTATATGCCACATGGTGACAGACTAGTTCTATTAATTCTTCTTAATCATTCTTGGGCAATAGTGGTGCTTTTTGTATTTCTTTATGTTTGTGGAATATAAAGTAACCTGTACTCAAAAAGACAGCCCCAATAAATCAGAATTTTTTTCCCTTTAGTTCAAGGTGGAAGAGAACTGGTTGGCCTTTTTTTGCATGTTCAATGTGGGTAAGTTGCTTGTGTAATCTATTAAGTGAACAAACGTTCATCACCTCACCTCACTTATATGAGTCATTTTAGGTATGTCAGGATAGGTTTTCTGGAAGAAACTATTTTTGAGGTAAGACAGAAGGTTGATTGGAATAAAACAGACCAAAAGAGAAGTGGGAAATAAAAGTGGTGACAGGCTGGAGAGAACAAGTAATTTAGATGTAATGTACAGATTTAAGGGAAAGACCATTTCCAGTTCATTGAAAGTTTATATTCTAATAATTTCACATTAAATACAAGCTCAATATTTAAATAGAATGGACAAATGAAAAGGAAGAATTCATTTAAATTCAACAAATGTATTAAAACTTGTACGAGGCGGGGTGGTTAGGTGGTGCAGTGAATAGAGCACCAGTCCTGGAGTCAGGAGGACCTGAGTTCAAATCCAGCCTCAGACACTTAACACAAAAATCTTGCCTTGTGACCTTGGGCAAGTCACTTAACCCCAACTGCTCTCCAAAAAAAAAAGCAAAAAAAAAACTTGTACAAGGCACTGTGATAAGTGCTAGAGAAAAAGAACACAGTTCCTGTCCTCGGGGAGCTTCCAGTCCAATAAGAGATATGGTACCTGCACGCAAGTAGGATATGTAGTAGAATGTGATAGGAGCAAAGAAAAGGACACAGAACAGAGCAGGGGGTTTAAGCTACATCTCAGACTCCAAATCAAGCACATTTTCCCCTATACAGAAATGAAGAGAGCCAGGGGGGATTAAACACCAGACTAAAGAGGTTGTTTATCCTTCAAGAAGCAAAGAATTTGTATTTTATCATATTGGTAAGAGAGAAGGACTGAAGGCTGTAGAGGAGTCAAAAAACACAGGAAAATCAATTTGGAAACTATGATAGACCAAAAATGGTGCAACTTTAAAGGCAAGAATACCAGTCAAGAGACTATTGTGACAGGTCTGAAGAGAGGAAACAGAGACATGCTCAAGGTAAGAGAGGGAAAAGTTGAGGTAAAAAGAAGGAAGAATCAAGGATAATTAAGTGTTTTTGCCTTAGGAGGCTAGTGAGGATGATGAGTTTAGTTATCAATAGACTAAGCTTGAGGTACTTATAGGACAACCAGGGAGAAAAGTTCAGCATGAAGCTGGAGATGAATAACTCAAGTTCAGCAGAGAGATTAGCTCTTGATACATAGATTTAGTAAGCATTTGTATGGAAGTACTTATGAAATCCACAGAAGTAGATGAGAACACAAAGGGTAAAAGTATAGAGATAAGGGAAGAAAAAAGTAAAATGAGGTGAAAAATTGTATATATCTATGTATAAAGTTGTTGCTATTAAGTCATAGCAATTAAATAAAACAACTTTTATTTATCTAACATTTTATGGTTTATAAAATTTTAATTAAGCCAACCCTAATATGGGGAGCTTAAGTATTATGTCCATTTTCAGATGAGGAGGTTGCAGCTCAGAGAGATTATGTGACTTGTCCAATGGCACAACATTAGTACATGATGGAGTTAGAACTAAGAGGCAGATCTTTTCACCAGTTTGGTGCATTCTTGGACACACCACTCATATACTTTTGATTGTTTTAAACAGTGGTGAAAGTATTTTCACTCATCTATTCACATTCTCCCCTACATGATGTAGTGCCATTAAAAAGCAGATTTCCGAAAGAATGCTACTGTGAACAGTTTTTAAGGTTTGGATTATACAGTATAGTGAACACTCCATTTATTCCATTACAAATCAAGGCAAACAGTCACAATATATTACAATATAATATTCACAACAAATCAAGGTACAGTACAATATTCACAACCTTACATCTTATCACAGAAAATCACAATATAGTGTTCATAACAGCTTAACATTAGAATGGCCACACAGTTTTCACTACAGTGGCCACAATATTTAGAACAAAGCATTCAACCAATTCATAATACAATAATGGATCTTCCACTCATGAGGCAAATCAATACTTAATCAATCACTCATCTAGATTCACAATTACTAAATATCATTAATCACTAAGTACAGTCATTAGAAAATTACACAAACCCCTCAGTGTCCAACAAACCTCAATTTTATTCAAGGGGAGGCCTTTTCTTCATCTTGTCTTGGGGTGGTTTCTCTTATTCCCTGGATCCCCTTCCATGGTCCCAACTCCCTCCTGAATCCACCAAACAGTCATCTGGATTCAGAAGCAGACAGCTAACAGGTCCTCGTCTAGTCCTCAGAGGTAGACACCTCCCTGGTCCTTGTCCAGTCCTCCAGGCAATCCCTGGTACACACTGAAGTTCACAGAGTCCAGCACATCTCAGACCCTTCACTATTTCTGCTGCCAGGAAATCAAGGATCAGCCAGGCCACGAACCAACAAAGGCTTATCCCAGTCATGCTTCTTCAGTCCTCCAGCAGTTCCTGGCCCTAGGACCCAGGAGAATCTCAGCCTTCCAGGAGGCCTTCCAGGCAAGCCCTCTCAGCCTCCCAGGAGGCCTTCCAGGCAAGCCCTCTCAGCCTTCCAGGCAGCCTTCACCAGATTCTGGTCTCAGGAAAATTCCATCTTAGTTCTCAGTCAGCTTCCAGATGCTGGGAAAGAAACTCCCTCTCTCTCCCTCTCTCTCTCTGTCTCTCTCTCTCTCTGTCTGTCTCTGTCTCTCTCTGTCTCTCTCTCTCTCTGTCTCTCTCTCTCTCTCTGTCTCTCTCTGTCTCTCTCTCTCTCTCTCTGTCTCTCTCTCAAGAAAGCTCTAACTCATTTCTTCAGTTCAGCAGCCCAGCTTCCTCCAACAGGAAGGAAGCTTATCTAATTCTGGAAGGAGGAAGATATCCAATTCTGTCTCTCTCTGACTCTGGAATTCTTGCTTATATACATGCACTGGCCTCCTGTCTCAGCCAATCCCCTTCTTCCACATCAACAAGGGAGTTCACACCCTCTCAACAGTGGGATAGAGTTCACAGCTTCCATACTTACCCCTAAGTTACTAAGGGCTAAGTATCTGCTAAATTGATTGCTATAACACATGATCCCTTATGCTGTGGCATTAATAGTTAAGAGAGCTGTCTGGAGTGACGAGCACTATCTAGGACTGTCTTTTAAGGGTAACTGATCCATGTGGTCATTGAGCCTGTCACCATAGGTTCATTAGCACCATTCTCTAATCAATACTCTTTTGGATGAGTATATTTTCCTAGTAGAATTCATTTTTCTTGTAATGTATTATAGCTGCACCAAATGATACTTTGAGGTAGGTGGATATTAGTAACAGCAAGGTAAATAACACAGTGAGTGTGCACCTTGTACTTCTTTTCCAGAAAGCCCATCAGTAATGGCTGGCCATTGGAGTAGGGGGAGGATAGAAACTAATGGTTTCTCATTAAGGTGAGGAGAAACTTTTTATCTTTTGTGTTCCTCAGACTGACCCCATAATTCTGTGAGATGTGAACTGAAGAAATATGATGAGGCTTGAGGAAGGACTTTCAATTTAGTAAGTCAGTATGACCCTTCCCATTTCCCATATCTTTCCATATACTTATCTATGTGTACACTACTGATTTATCTCCTATTCAGAGAAAGTGTGTGTATGTATGCAGGTATGTATATGTGTATAAATATACACATATGTGTGTACATGTGTGTATATGTACATTTGTCTATATATGTGTGTGTATATATATATATATATATACACACACATACACACAACACATACACACATATGCACAAAACGATTTACGGGTATCTCATTGTATCTTCACAACAACCCTGGGAAGTAGTGCTATTATTATCCTTACTCTGCAGAAGAGGAAACTAAGGCAGAAAGGTATTATGTGGCTTGCCCAGGTTTCCACAGTAATAAGTGTCAAAGGCTGGATTTGAATAAGGTGTTCCTGATTCTATGCACTGTGCAATCTGGACTAAAAAATTAGGACTGACATGTTAGTGATCCAGGTCTTTTGATCCCAAGTATAATGCTCTCTCCATTATACCACAAATGCCTGGTATAAATGAAAAAGAAAGAAATACTCTTAACATTCTTTATACCAAATGTGTTTTTGACATGAGAATTAAAGAGACTTTCTTAAGAGTGGCACAGGCTCTGATTAACTTGTCCAAAAAGTCTGGAGAATCGGAGAATACTTCAGTCCTAACAAATAACCGTAATCTTCAGACTTTCAAAATCTATGTGATATTTCCAAGCAACCATATATATCATTATCCTATAGGAAAGGATAAATCATAGCCAAATAAATGCCACATTGTACAATTTTCTTACTTATTTGAAATATATCAATTTTGGTCACCAAGAAAGATCACAATCAAAACACTAAATTCCCAATTATTTTTCAAGATATCATAATCCCTTGCCTCAGAGGGGGAAAGAATCATTTTATGTCAATTATTATATATTCATACACTGGGGGGTACAAGATGTTCAGAGTGGACCATGATCAATTGGAACACATATCCAATCAAGTAGGAGAGATTACAGAATGTAATCTGGAGTTGGAGGCAACCAAAGGACATCTATCTCTCCACGGGGAGAAATAAGGGGGCATGCACATTGCCCCCTTATTTTAGGGAACATGGTGAACTTCTGATGGTTGGCTAACTTAGAGTAAAAATAATGCCCTTTTGTCAAAAAGCTGCCCTTTCCATGATCTGCAAAAGCAGACTGATTGCAGATTAGCTCCCATGTTTGGAAGATAAACCCAAAAGAAGTACCTGTCTGTGCAAAGTATTCTCCCCAAGTAGACAAGATGACTGCATAGGAATAGAGGCACATGAGAATTACCTAGGCTTAATTTAAACTTACTCAGAAATGAGAGATCTTGAGTGGAGTAAAGAAATGAGATGTGTCTCCCTTCTTTACAGATATGGGAGACTGTGACTCTGTAACATTGCATATACTATCAGACTCAGTTGATATGTTAATTACTTCACTGAAGTTTTTTCTTTTCTTTATTTTTGGCAAAGGATCCCTCCCTGGATGAGGGAAGGGATATGTTTAGAAATTAAGAAATTAATAATTAATTAATTATTATATAATTATATAATATATAATATAATATAATATAATGTAATGTAATATAATATAATATAATGTAATGTAATGTAATATAATATAATATAATATGATATAATATAATATAATATAATATATAATATAATTATATAATAATTAATTAGAAATTAATATCAAAACAAAAGACAGCACCAAAAATTGAAGAATAAGTTAGTGTTGGTTGATACATTTTTGAGACAAATTTATAAGCCTCACCTACACTGAATATTTATGTTTCTGAGGGCTTAAAATGGAAAATAAAGATTCTGGCTTTAATTTCCAATATTTATGAGTAATTGTTTTCTTTAAATTTTAGTCACCCTCAAAATGTTAAATGATTTAAAAAGAAAAGAATAATATATTGTAGAATTCACATGGTAGAATATTAATAAAATTGCTTTCTAAAGTATAATCATTATTTTCAATTTTAATTTAAGATTTTTCATTCTTATCATCTTAGTTGCCAAATTTCAATCTTCATTGATTGAAGACACAGGAGAATCCCTTCCATACAAATTTACTCAGGTGTGCAAACATTAAATCATCATTAGATTAGAATGACAAGCATGACAAAATTAATACACCAAAAGAAGGTGTAGAGAAATATAAAAGCTCAAACATATTGAATTAGGTTTTAAACTGAAACCATCCAAGTTTAAGTTCAATCAAAACTAATACCGCACAATTTTAAATAAATTATTTCATAATCACCACTCTAAATCCTTTAATTTATCAAAAAACTTATCTCAAAAGTTTTAAAAGTCAGCTTTAAAATACATCAGAAATGCAAATTTTATCCAAACTTAATATTACTTAAATTAGTCAAACATAACTTTGATTTTAAAAAAACCATCCTTATTCCTCACTTTACAATTCAAATTTAAATTCCATTGAAAATAGAGAGAATATAGTGATATAAGTGAATTTGAATTTACTGGAAGTATAGAAAAATAGGGACTTTTCAATCAGCGACCCTTTGATCCATAAAAGCTCTGTGAACAGAGCACATGTTCTGAAGTCTGGCAGGTCTTGCCAAGATGAAAAAGATTCAAGTCAGGAGGCAAAAATGATAGGTGTGCCTGTCATTAGAAGACAAGCCTAGCAAAGTTTGAAGAATCTCCAGTCAATACATTACTCTAGTTAAGAATTTGACAGTCTGTTACTCTATGGCAACAAGATCCCTTTGATTTAGTCACAGGCTGTCTGGGTTGAAATTCCCTTCCCTCGCTAGCACTTCCTACTTAAATGCTCATTCATGGAGGATGAGAAATAGAGAACTTGGAGAACATCTTGCCCAACTTCTTCATTTTGCATATGCTAAAATCTGAGGGCCAGGTAGGGCATATGCTCCTAGGTATACTAAAACTCAGCAGTAGGATTTAAATGTTAGTCCTCTGATTTCAGAACTAGTACTTTTTACACTGTACTATGCTGCCTCTTCAATGTCACCTCCATCCCTGCCATGTTCTTATCTCACAATATCCTACTCTTTCATTGTGCCCATTAGAACCTCCATCCTCCTAATAAGCTATCCTTCATAAGAGACTAGTTCCTCACACTCTCCTGCCTCCTTACAATGATGAAAAAGTAGTTTCTCACAGAAGACAATGCATCTCTGGTCTCCCTCTCCAGTTCCAGATACCATTACACTCATATTCTTTAACAAATTGGTCAAAGAAGGGACCTTCTTCCTACTCATTCTTATTTTCAGACTTTTCCCTACTCTCTTCCTTTGATCTTCATTCCTATCCTGATGGCTGTTCTCTGCTGTCCTCTTGAGGACTGTCAAGTCCTGGGAGACTGGGAGACTGTCTCCCAACTTTCTCAAGAAGTTTAGTACCTAGATCAAGATCATTCTTTTGTTCCCAACACTACTTGTATTTGGAGACATTGATTTGGATGCTTCTGATGTTCCCTCAAACATTCTTGCTTCCCAGTTCTTCAACCTTCTCAATGCCACTGAGCTGCTCCTATAACCTACTGCAGTTGCACAAGGATTGTCATATCCTTGATCCTAGCATCTTATCTAAGAGCATCCCATGGGCTGCATCCATAATTCTGAGATTCTCTCTGATTATGCCTTGTCTTTCTCTATGACTTGACACTTTCCCAAACCTATTCTCTATCTTCACCTAAACATCCACCTCCTTTGTTATCCTTCAAAATCTTTAACAGTTTAAGTTAATTCACTTTTACATCCTACTCTACTCTACCCCTGAATTCCTTTTCTCCTTGTCCTAATAATACATCTATCTTCCAAATCCAAACTATATTTTATAGCCATTGTGCACTTTCTTCCCTCCGACACCCATACTGGTGAACATAGATGGAGGAAATCATGTAACCAAGTTGAATAAATTCATTACAGATTTATACTATGTAATCTCAACTGGGTCCTCACTGGATGCTACCAATCTTTTTTCTCCTTCCTGACTCTGAGATTACCCTAAATATTTGTTCCAAAGATTCTTCCTTCCACAAGATCCCTAAACCATCACCCCCTTGCCCCTCTTGTATAGCAAGGAACTATTCCAACTATCTCACTGAAAAAATTGAGGTAATCTTCTCCAACTCCATCTTCTCCCTCACTTTACACTACAAATCATTTCAAGATCACCTACCTATTCTCTTCCACTGCTTCAGGTCAGATCTCAACCACAGTCTAAAAGAAAGTTGACTTAACACTGACACTCCCCCAGGCTACCCAGGCTACCCTCTATATGTAAATTTTCTTTTTTGACCAAACTTGGAAAAAATTCTACAGTTATTGCTTCCATTCTCTCATCTCACATTTGCATCTCTTTTTATTTTTACTATTCTTATCTTTTTGAGTTCCAAATTCTTTCCCTCCTTCACACAACCCTCCCTTACCCACTGAGAAGGCAAGCAATATAATATCAAGTATATACATAAAATCTTACAAAACACATTTCTATATAGGCCACATTTCACAAAAGCAAGAAAAATAAAGAAAGTGATAAAAGTATACTTCAATCTTCATTCAGAGTACATCAGTTATCTCTCTAGAAATGGATAGCATTTTTTTTCATCATGGCTCCTTTGGAACTGTCTTGGGTCATTTTATTGATCAGAGTAGCTGAGTCTTTTTACAGTGGAAATTATACCATTCCTATTACCATGCACAATGGTCTCCCAGTCCTTCTTACTTCATTTTACATCAGTTCTTATGTCGTGCCATGTCTTTCTGAAACCTCCTATGCCATCTCTTATATAATAATAGCATTCCATCACAATCATATGCCATGACTAATCCATTCATTAATGGATGAACATCCCCTAAATAGCCAGTCCCTTGCCACCACAAAAGTAGCTGCTATAAATAATTTTGTACATATAGATCCTTTTCCTTTTTCTTTGATCTCTTTGAAATATAGACCCAGGGTTGGTATTTCTGGGTCAAAGAGTATGCACATTGTTAAAGCCCTCTGGGAATAGTTCCAAATAGTTCTGCAGAATGTTTAGACCAGTTCAAAACTCCACCATCAGTTCACTGGTATACCTATTGTTCTCTCATCCCCTCCAGCATTTCTAATAGGTTTGAGTCCCTCAGAGTTGTTTTAATTTGCATTTCTCTAACTAATAGAGATTTAAACCTTTTTTCTATAGATAGTTTTAATTTCTTCTTCTGAAAACTGCTTGATTATATCCTTCAAACACTTATCATTTGGAGAATGGCTTTTCTATAAATTTACCTCAGTTCTACAGTTGGTGGAAAAATACTTAAGAAATATTTCTGATATTTGAGAAATGAGACCTTTATCAGAGAAACTTGGTGTAAATTTTTTTTATATTACTTGTCTATAGTACCTTTGAGCATAAGGTGGTTTTCTTTTCTATCTCTTTTAATTAGGTCTGTTTTTGCTTTGACTGAGATCATAATTGCTGCTTCTACTTTTTTATGTCAGCTGAATGATATTAAATTCTGCTCCATCCCTTTATTTTAACTCTGTGTGTGTGTGTGCATGTTTCTGTTTCAAGTGTGTCTCTTATAAACAGTATATAATTGAATTCTGGTTTTTCATCCATTCTGCTATCCAATTCCATTTTATGGGTAACCTCATCCCATTAACATTTATAGTTATGATGACTATGTATTACCCTCCATCCCATTTGCTGCTGCTTCTTTTCTCTCTTTATTCTGTCCCTCCCTGAAAAATCTATTTTGCTTCTAAAAACTTTCTCCCTTAATATCCACCCCCATTTTATCATCCCTTCTTTATGTTATCCTGCTCCCCTTCTATTTTATTTTTAGATAAATTAGATTTCTATACCCAACTTTGTGAGGGGGGAGGGAGAGAGAGAATATTCTTTTATGTGATAAAATTTCCCCATTCTACCTCTCCCTTCTCCTAGTGCATCCCTCTTTTTCAATGCTTCATTTTCTGGAAGGGGGGTAAATTCTTTTCCAACATAATCTGACTCACACCCAAACCTTCTATATAAACTTTTTTTTAACTGTCCGTAATAATGATGAAATTCTTAAGAGTTACAGGAATTATCTTCCCATACAAGAATGTAACCATTGCCTATTCTCAGCATCTTCATGCACCCAGCCAACACCCTTGGAGAGTGCTCAGCCCAAACTACCCAGGGAGCTGGCTTAAGGGGCCCTTGCCGGTGACTTCACCAATGGGGCTCTACAGGAAAAGAAACAACAAGTATAGAACATCATAGTTGAAAGTTCAAGGATTTGATATGAAGCTCAGAAGCAGATAGTGCATATAGCAAGCCATAGATGGAATATTTTGATGAGTGGGGCAGCATTTCCTTCTCCCACAGCTGATATGGCAGAAATAAATCATATTCAGTATGAGATGGAATACACTGAAGGTATCAGTCAGCAGATGAGGGTCCCAGGAAAATTAAAAGTCACTCTACCACCACCTAATTTGGAGCCAGGGTTTCAAGGAGTCCCAAATGCTAGCATCACAATGTAGGTTCCAGAGAGAATTGTTATAGCAGGTAATAATGAAGCCATTTCATTTTCAAGACCAGCCCTCCATTCCTTTAACATGGAAGCTGCTAAATCTTGTGTGATTCTGACTACAGCTCCAAATTATTTGAATTGTTTCTTTCTAGCTGCTTGAAGTATGTTCTCTTTGACCTGGGAGCTCTGGAATTTGCCTATAAAATTCCTAGGCGTTTTCATCTTGGGATCTCTTTCAGGAAGTGATTAGTAAATTTTTCTATTTTTATTTTACCCCTATATTTAAGATATTGGGACAGTTTTATAATTTCTTAAAATATGGTTCTTTTTATCATAGTTTCAGGTAGTAAAATAATTCTTAAATTATTTCAATCTCAATTTCAGATCAGTTGTTCTTCCTGTGGGACATTTTTTAAAATTTGTTTTCATTCTTTTGGCTTTGTATTATTTTTCAATGTCTCATGGAGTCATTAGATCTCACTTGCCCAATTCTAGTTGTTAAACAATTATTTTCTTCAGTGAGATTTTGTACCTCTTTTTTCATTTGGCTAACATGCTTTTTAAGGAGTTTTTTTTCTTTAGTAAATTCTGGTACCTTTTGATACAAATTGGTAAAAATTTCTTCAGTTAATTTTTGGGCCTTTTTTCATGTGGTTAATTCTCTTTTCATAAAAATTTTCTTGCATCACTCTCACTCTTTTTCATAATTTTTTGTCCACCACTCATGTCTTTCTTTAACTCTTCTGGGATTGAGTCCAATTAATATTTTTCTTTGAGGCTTTGTTTGTAGTTTTCACACTATTGTCTTCTTCTGAGTTTATGCCTTGGTCTTCCCTGCCACAGCAGTAGCTTCTTAATGGTCATTTTTTTGTTTGCTCATTTTCCAGTCTATTTCTTGACTTTGAACTCTATGTTAAAGTTGTGCTCTTCTCATTTGGGGGTGGTCTGTCACTTTCCCAAGCTTAATGCCTTTTTGTGCCACTGTTTACAAAGCTGGTGCTGGGAGTTTGCAAGTTTTTGGTGCTCTCAAGGTGATGTGTTCCTGGAAGAGATATGGTCACTGCTCTACTAGTCTGAGCTCTTGTGTTTACCCAGGAAGGGTCCCTGTTGTCCTATAGCCATGAGAGCTAATGCTCCTCTTTGCCTCAGAGTGGACAACAGGGCCCCTGTTCCCTTCTGATTAATCACCAGCTTTCCTCTCCATCCTAGAACTGTGACTCAGAACTGTGTATGGGCAATAAAGTTACCAGTCAGCACCAATTATACCCAGTGGCAAGAAAGTATCCACTATAATCTCTTTCTGACCAGTTGTCTGACACCCTTATCATCTCTGTGCTGAAAGCTTCTGAAATTCTTGCTGTAACCACTGCTGCTGCCCCTATGTGCAGTCTAGACAGGTTTCCAGCCCAGTGTCAAAGATGTCTCCTGTTGACCTCCAAAGTTTTCTTAGCCAGGTTGGCTTTGCAGCTAGAAAATTTGACTTGAGGTATTATTTTAAAGTTGGAGGTGAATGTGAGTTTAGCTGAGTTGTTGTCTAATTTACCTAAATATCTACCAAGTTTCTTCATCTTCTTTTTCTGACCTGGTGAAAATTATTGTGTGAAACAGAGGAAAGAGGTGGTTGTAGTCTGTGCTATTATATGTCTCCCACAAGCAGATGAGTAAACATTCCATTATAAAAGAGTGCCATGTAAAACATATATTCTGGATAATAAAGTTATTTTCTATGTCCCACTGGACTGTCTTTAGTCATAATACATTTTGTTCTTGTAGCAACTAAGTCCCTAATCTTAAACAAATGATTTTTTGGGTCCATGTCTCTAAAATGGGAAGGGTTTAAAAGGGCTAAACATTTTAAAATGACTTGCCTTAGTTCATAGGACAATAAGGAAGAGACAGGTATTTATCAATATTCATTTTAACGTGATATTGAGTATGAATACATCCTCCTAAACTTGCTTAGTAATTACTTATATTTTAACTAATTTAAACTAGAACCACCTCTATACTATGGTGCAATGTCAAAGTGGCACACATTTGTATAGCATTATTAAAGTCACTGTGGAATCAATAGACAACCATGGACAAGTTTCTTAACCTCATAGTGTCCCAAGTAAATCTCTAACATTGTAAGTTATAGACAATTTGCTGAGGTATCTTGGTGATGGAAGATTTTAGATCACTGAATTCTGTACATTGGTGAAATCACATAATAGGTGCTTTTGTTTTTGCTTTCAGGGGGAGAAGAGAAACACTCTATGTGTGTGTGTTTGTGTGTGAGAGAGACAGACAGACAGAAACAGAGACAGAGACAGAGAGAGACCCTAAAAGGAAAATAGTATACCGTACATTACTCTCCTCAATTTATGTGAAGAAACTGAGATCCACAAAGGTAAATGACTTATATAGGGTCATAAAATTGATATCCAAAGCATGCCTGGAACCTAGATTTTCTGACTCCTGCTTGTATAACACAAGTAACCTAAAGGATATGCTATTCCTGTTAAATCCTAAATACTTGAAGAAGGAAAAAGTAAACTATGTATCATAAATATAAGTATCCCTTAATATAGTAAAACCACAATTGATGAAATATCACTCTTGCCACATTTATTAATATGGAAACCAATTTGCTCCATATAACATAAATATTTGGGTTTAAAGAATTTGCCAACTGCTTCCAGTCCTGGCCTCCAACCAAATTCAGTACAAAGCATACAATAAATAGCTGCATCCAAAGATATAACTACTCATCCACACTTATAATTTGCGCTCCATGGTAAGACAGGGAGAAGCCAGACAAGAGAAAACATCTCAGTGCTAGTAGTCCCTACCACAATACAAAAGTTTTATACCTTTTAAAAAAAGAAAAGAAAAAAGAAAACAGGAGCTTTATTGAGAAGTCTAACAGAATAGGACCAAGTTTTCATCCCTAAAGTCTTGATTTTACACTTACCTTGTTATAATTCATCCAATGGCAAAGAGTTCCAAATAACCTCACCTGTCAACAGGGATTAGCCATTTTGCCTAACAACTATCATTTATAACTATATCTTTAATGTTTTGGTTTATATAAAACCAGTTCCTACAGAGAACTGGATAAGGAAAGTTGCCCCAAGCAACTAACTCCAGATATAGCATTTGCAGAAATTTCTGAGTATATCCCCATTTTAATAGACAAACAAGATTTCCAGTAAGATGGTAAAGAGAAAAAAGGAAGAGATACAACCTTTTCCATAACAGTCCAACAATATACCAAAACATTACTATAATATAAGAAAAGAATTTAAAATACCCCATTAATAGTAGTCAGTAATTTGCACACCCACCTTCAGTCTAATCACCTGTCAAATCCTGTCACCTCTACTTCCACAATAGTTCTCCTACTGGTACTTTCCCTGCCAGTCAGACTGCAACAAACCTAGTTAAGGCCCTCAGGACCTCTCACCAATTCTATTCTAACAGTCACTTATTCACTTAACTCTTCTCTGTCTCCAGCATGCATCCTTTCCAATTCAACTTACATGTAACAGACAAAATGGTGTTCTTAATAGTCAGTTCTTACTACCTCCCTCTACCACTCAAAAACCTTTGATGGTTTCCTGTTGTTGGGTTTGATATTTAAAGAGCTCCACAATCTGGATCCAAGCTGCCTCCTATCTTTATGTCACTTTCCAAACTGGATTAACTGTTTTTCCATGTTAACCTATGTGTCACAGTCTCCATGCATTCGTATAATATATTATCTGTACATGAAAGTAATTCCTCTGCCATTTCTCTGCCAACTAAAATTCTTTTCTTTCTCAAGTTTAGCCTAAAGTACCTATGCTATCCTAGGCTTGATATGATCAGTACCATCTAGAAGAATTCCTTCTTCCATTTGGACCTTGCATAAGGAAAACCCTCCATGATGGAGGCAAAAATCTTTGATAATCATAAATTGCTCTTTTTACATCTAATATTGATATGCTGGACTGTTATCTCTATAGCTGCAGCCATCAAGAAGTCTTATATGATTTAAAATATCTACAAGATTTGCTGGAAGAAAACCTTTCAACTATAAAGTTATTGAGGGAAGGGACTTAGTTTATAAGTTTTAATCTCCAGTACCTAATATAGTGCCTTTAACATACTAGGCACTTGATAAGTGTTCCTTAAGTTGCAACGAATGGAGCACAAGATCCCTGCCCCTACTCTGCAGCTAAGGACCTACTATTTTCTTCCTTCTATTTAAAGCATCTGCGGAACCACATTAACCCACCTATTACTGTCACTGCCTCCAGCAGAGTAAACCCATAGTGTCCAACCTAAATTCCATCTCCCTTTCCCAAGTGACCACCTTCAGAAGAAATCTTTTCCACAGCAGCTTCCTATCTACAACTCTTTTTTTTTAGTTTATGTTAAAAATTTATTTGACCAAAAGCTAGAAAAAAAAGTGATACTATTACATATGATACATTTGGTAAAGATCTAAATGAGAAGTACTGGTTTCATTCAGCTTCACATTTCCTAGTGTGTATCTAGATAGTGTGATGCTTAATAAATAGGAATGAGGACTGGGATTGTATGCTAGAAGCAGGGTAATTCTGAATCACAATTGTAAACTTGAGTCTTCATATCTGTTCCACATCCTACCTACAATTCTTTTGTAATTATCATGTCCAATTCAATGTCCCTGTAGACTTGGATCTCATACCTCAGATGTATCCACATTCTCTAATCCAGAATTTTTACCCACAGTCCCTCATCCTAAGGCCTAAGGCATTCACAGTCATAGCTCTTACCTAATGTGATCCTTATAGGTCCACTTCTGATAACACAAACTGGTGCAGAAAGAAATAAAGCAAATGTGAGTGGGAAAATAAAAATTCATTAGAATTAACTAAGATTCAAAGATCAGTACACCAGGAAAACCAAAAGACCCCATCATAGCTGTTGACCTGGGAGAAAAGAGGTTACAACAGGGAATCAGTAAAACAATCCAGAGATATAGAGGGCTGGAGAAATAGTGGTATTAGAAGAGGGAACGGGAGTCTTACAAACAAGAACAATTCATCAGTAGATAACCAAATCAAATAAAAACTCTAATACAATTTAAAAAAAAGAACAAAGTAAAAGATCAGAGGGATAATTTTTTTTTACAAAAATAGATGCTATGATATTGCCAGAACTGAATCAAGAAATACCAACAGTTTAAATGAAGGTGATGAGACATCTATTAAAAGGTTTAAAGCAGTGCCTGTCAAACTTCCTAATGCTGGAACCCTTTAATACTCATATGTGGGCATAACTGCATGTGGCACACCCACCTGGAGACGGATAGAGGAGCAGTGTTTTCCCATGGTCTTAGGTGACCCCATTCAACCCCCAAAGGGGTCACGACCCACAGGTTGAGAACCACTGGTTTAAAGAAACTCTAATTCACTTCGCCACTTTAAAAAAAACATAGGAAGAGAAAACAACTAAAACAAAAGTGAAGGCAGCATCAATTAGCAGGGGAAAAAATGTAGTCAAATAAATGAATATTTTTAAAAGTTCAAAAGGTAATGAAATTTAAAATGGCTACCTATGTGACCCTGGTGAAGTCATTTCATCTATATGAGGTCAGTTTTCTCATTTGGAAAATGAGGAGGTTGGATAACATGAACAACAAGGGCCCCTCTAGCTCTAAATCTTTTGTTGTCAGTGTGATTCAATGGAACAAATGATGGGTTTGGAGTCAGTAGACATCAGTATCAATTCCAAAGCTGCCACTTACTATACCTATTAACCTTGGACATGATTCTTTGGGCTCTTAGTTCTCTCATCTATAAATTGAAGGGATCAGACTAATGGTCTATAAGGTCCCTTTCAGATCTACATTTATGGTGATAAGAAGTTGGAACTTTACATTAAACAAGGTTTTTAAGGATATCAAAATACCAACATCTTACTTTCCCATAATACCATATTTTATACACTAACTGGGAAGAAACATGCTCAGAGTAAAAAAAAGAAAAAAGTCTGAAAAACAAAAGATATTTCCAAGGCATATAATAATTATATTTCAATATAAGAGAAGTACAGACTAATATTACTAATCAGACTCAATTCAAAAATTTACATAAAATCCTAGGAAAAAATTACAGCAGTATAGCCAAAAAATTATCCCCTATGATAAACCTGAATTTACATCAGGAATGCAAGAATTGTTCAACATTTAGGTAATAATAGCATTAATCATATTAAAAGAAAAAAATGCCACATTCCTATAATTATCAAGAGAGAGAGAGAGAAATGCCTTTGACACTTGTCTACGTAAAAAAAAAAAAAGATAAACCCTCCAAAGTATAGGGAAAGCAGGACCATTTTTAGTATACTACCGTACTACTCTGTTGGTAGAGTTGTGAATTGGTCTAAACCGTCTGGAAATCATTTTATAACTGTGCTAAGTGACTAAAATGTCTATATACTATGACCTTAAGATTCTATTGCTAAGCACATAACCCAGAGGGGTCAAGGATGTAAAGAAAAATTGCATAAATAGCAAAATCTTTATAGTAGCTCTCAACTGTAGTAATAAAGAATTAGAAATAAGGTGAATGCACTTTCTCTAATGTATAAACAAATTGTGGTACATGTCACTGTGCCATAAGAAATAATGGATATGGAGAATTCAAATAAAATGGGAAGACATAAAACTTGATAAAAACTAAAATGAACAGAAACAGAAAAACAATATACATAATTACTATAGCAAACTAAGTTAACAACAACAATTGTTATAACTGTGTCCTTAGAGAAGAACTGAAAAAAATTCTCTTCCTCATTGGAAGATATGAAAGACTATGACTGCATAGAAGAATGCATAGAATTTTCAATTCACATTATTAGTTGGTTAGTTTTGTTAAACTGCATATATGTGTGTAAGCATTCATTCTATTTATTTTATTCTGACCTTAAGAAATAAAATGAGCATTTCTATAACATAGTAGAATGGGGGACGGGGGAATGATTGCACAGGAAACTGCAAATCTATTATGTACAATTTGTTATTCCTTTTAAATATATAATACATTCATCATGTAACATACTTTTTTCTTCCTTTTTTTCCTTCTCTCTTCTCCCTGCCCTAGAGATGGTTACAATTAGACACAAATGTGTCTCTATCTGTGTGTGTGTGTGTGTGTGAAATCATTATATATATATATACTTGTCTGTGACAGTTCTTTCTCTGGATTCAATGTCTTCTTTCATAGGTCTTTTGTAATATATATTTTATAATTCCTTACTTTATAAAAAGAATGGTCCTTGGAGTTGAGGATATAAATTAAAGCTGTCCAAATGTGGAATGAGCAACCTTTGGAGGAAGCATTTTCCCCTGCACTGGAGATATTCAAATATGAGCTATATGAGCACTTTGGGGGAATATTATAGATAGGCATTCTATTTAGGGCTGTCAAATTGATTGACCTAAAGTGAGGTCTAATCATAACATCTCCTTATTCAAGAAACTCTCATGGCTCCCAAACACCTACCTCCAGGATCAAATTAAAAATCCTCTGTTTGGCAAAGCCCTTGATAATTTGTCCTTCCATCCCCACCTTTTCAACCTTCTTCCACCTTACTTCACCTGCACAATGTTCTCTGAGATCCAAACATACTGGTCTCCTTGCTGAAGTTCTATCTACCAGCTTTGTGCATCTTCACAGCCTCTACCACATCTGGAATTCTCTTACTCCTCCTCCCTGCCTCCTGGTCTTTCTGCCTTCCTTCAAGTCCCACATTGAGAGCTCCTTAAGGAAAAGAATTGGCTTTTCCCTTTCTTTGCATCACCAAACACTTGGTATAGTCCAAGCACAGAGTGGGTTAGTGAATTCATGCTTGCTTACTGGCTTCTTTTTTTTCTTTTTAGAGGGGAGAAGACCGGACAACTGGGGTTAAATGACTTGCTCAAGGTTACACAGCTAGTAAGTGTTAAGTGCATGAGGTCAGATGTGAACTCAGGTTGTCCTGACTCCAGGGCCAGTGCTCCATTCACTGCCCTACCTTGCCACCCCTGTTTACTGGCTTCTAAGAGGATCCTTCCATCTCTGAGATTCTGTGAAATATGTAAGAATGAATGGGAATATGGGAAGATAGAGATAGGAGACAAAAAGGTGGTATTTTTAATAGGCAGAAATTCAGCTGTAAGCTTGAACTCATTTTTTAGTGTTCATATTTAAGTTCATAATAAATCATTTTTAAAAACAAAACAAAAATAATTTTATAGCCTCATTTTCTTGATGATTTAAACAATAATCACCAGTCTTGAGTTATTTTAGTTATAGTATTTTCATGACTAAAGACTGAATACTATTGTTTATATTTTATAAAATGTAATGCTTTATAAAGTAAAATTTTAGCAATTTTGGACTTTAAAATTTTGCTATTGAATTTGTTTAGGATTATATAAAGATGTATTTTGTAATGAAATGGAACTGAACTCAGTATCAGGAGAGAACTGAATTCAAATTCTGACCCAGACCCTAGTTGTGTGACTTTGAATAAGTCAACCTGTGTGAGTCTCATTTCTTCATCTGGAAATTAAGGATAATATCTATAACACTTACCTTAGAGTGTTTTATGAGGAAAGTATTTGGCAAACCTTAAAGTGTTATATAAATATAAAATATTACTCTGAAAATATATGATTTAACATTTCATAAATTCATTTTGTTCATTCCTATTTTTAGAACAATGTTTTCAAACTATGGCCCACTGGATAATACTAGCTGCTGTCTCACTCAGCAGCATGTAAGGAATAAGCAGAAACAATCTTTAATTACATATCCAGAAGAGACCATGTATTTTCATTGTTCTCACCTTGTGTTATCTCTCATCTCTGCAAGCTACTGCATAAACTAGCATGTTTCCTGCCTTCACCTTCAATATCCATATTTTTTAAAGTTTTTATTCTTTCCTTTTTCAATGACTCAAAATTGAGGTCTCCATAGAGTCCATCTTCAAAATGAATTGGAAAACATAGACCTTTTCTTTGAAGAACTCCATTTGAGATGAGATAGAGAAATAGATATGCAAGCAGACAAGGAGATGTGTAGGTGTGTATGTATGTACGTATATATGCATGTACACATATATGCACAAAAGAGATGGATAGCATAAAACCATAAGCATTATAAGAATTTGAATAAGGAAAAGACTAGTGTGGAGACTGAAACTGTTCAAAGAAAATTTCATAGAAGAGTGTTATGGGAATGTGAAGATCTTCCCTGTCCCTAGGCCCTTTGATAGGCTTAAGTGGCTCTGAGAACCTTCCCTGATTTGAAAGTATACTCTGCCCCCTAATAGGCTGAATGTGGTCACATGGAGCCTGTGGTGGGAGGCTTGTTCTTCAGAAACGCCCATACCTTATTACTTTGTGATTGGGCAATGGATCAAGAGGACTGTGACATTCTCTGAGCCAGGAGAAGGCTATATATACCCTAATGTGAGTTTTTGCTTTGGGGCTCACTTTGGAAAGAGATGTATGATTTGGCCAGATGAGACTCCGGGAAGAGCCTCCCAGCTTTGAAACCCCAGATGTTGGTGCTTTCTTCTCTGTAACTACCTAGGTATGGATGTAATGGTCAGACATCTGGAAGCCTGTCTGCTGATCTGCTTCTCTGATTGCTTGTAACTTTTGTTTGTATTTTCTGAAGTTCAGGGTGTTGACTTTTTTCCCTGAACTAGGTAAATGATATTTGTTTGATTGATTAAAGTAAGATTACTAACCCATTTTGAGTTGCTTTCCTTTTGAAAAGCAGATCTAAGAACCTGTGCTAGCAGCCATCCTGGATATGCTAGGGTGCTTGCTGATACAAAGAGGTGGGTCTAAGGTAGAGACTTAGGGGAAATACAGAATTTAGATTCACAGAGAAAAATAAGAAGAGCTAACACAATCATTCTATATAAGCTTTGTGGCTTATCAATATTTCACTAGTGTTTTCTACAAACCCAAATATCACTAGAGTTCATTTAGCCAGGAAATATTATGAAGAGGTACACACACAGTGGAAGATATGGCAAGGTTTAAAGGAGCAGGCATCAATCAAAAGTCTAAGCAGACTACAACTGGGAATCAGGGAGGAGAGCAGGGATCCAAGCATAATCAAAGGGCAGGACAAATAACAGGTAAAAAATTAAAGAGGCAAGGAATTAGGATGACACTAATAATAAAGCAGAGTACCTTTCATCATCAAAATCCTAGGAAAATAAGGAGCCAACATAAAGAGCAAAGGACATTTATTTTTGTTGTTGTTTGTTGCTGAGTCATTTCAATCATGCCCACCTCTTCATTTGGGGTTTTCTTGGCAAAGATACTGGAGTGGTTTGCCATTTCCTTCCCCCAGCTCATTGTGCAGATGAGGAAACTGAGGAAAACAGGGTTAACAGACTTCAACTCAAATTCTCCAGACTTGAGGGCCAGCGCTCTATCCATTGTGCCACCCAGTTGTCCTGGGGCAAATTAAATGCAATTAAACACTTGCTTAATGAAACATTGTAATAAACATTGATTTTTTTTGATTCAACAAATATCTGGCAATGGTGTGGAAAATGAATTCATTCCTTCAACAGCCATTTATTAATTGTCATGAAAAGGGACCAAAGGTAATAAGAGCACTAAAAAGATGGCTAGCATAATGATATCAACTGATAATGAGAACACACGCTGATAATAAATGACTCCATATTGCCCGTAGGATAAAATACAAACTCTTGAGTCTGAAATTTAAAATGCTTCACAGTCTGGCTCTTAACTACATTGTCAGTCTTATTTCATACTGCTAACCTTCACATACCATTCATTCCAGTCAAACTGACATGCTAACTGTCCAGTTTGGCTGAACTGTAGAGTTCAGAAAGAGAAATAAAATACAATATGGTTGGAGATGTAGGCTGGGGCCAAGTTGTGAAGGGATATAAATGTCAAATGGAGTTTATATTTGATCCTAGAGTCAGCATGGCATTGATAGAGTTTATTGAGTGGGACATGGGGAGAGTGGTCATGCTTAGGGCTATGCTTTTAGGAAGTCCTGTCAACAAGTATTTAAATGTCTACTATGTGCTAAGCATTGGGTAGGTATATGGAAAATGTAATGCAGTTGGAATAGAATCGGCACAGTGAGAATAATTAGGAGGCCATTGTTATAATTGTAAAATGATCTTAGGGACTGGGTATAAGCATGTTAGAAGTGGGGGTGGGATTTTCTGCTATGAGTATCCAGTCCATGATCAGTCTAGAACTAAAATGAGGGGCCAAGCTGTAATGGGAATGAGAACTTGAAGGTCTTACCTGCCCCCCAATAGATTGAATGTAATCACATGGAGACTATAGTGGGAGAAGTTTGCTGAAAGGTGGAGTTGAGTCCATAGGAACCTGGGAGTCAGAGCAGTTAGGGCTGGAAGGAGGAGAAGAGGCAACCAAGGAGATAGCTAGGCTTGCGAGTCTGTGTTTGTGGGAAGGTTAAATGACTGTGTGGCTCCCTACTGTGCTATGGTGGATTAACTTCTCTGTTGCTGTGATGGATCCAGTTTCCTGGTGTTGGAATTTGGCTTTCTGGCATACAAATGAATGTTTTGCTTCTGTCTTCTATGTGGAGAGTCTGTTATATTTTGCACTTCAGAACAGTGTTGGCATATTCATAGTCACTGTTGGTGCTGTGAATATTGCAATGGTGCTACACAAGCTCAGTTAGGAAGTGGGGGAGGTTGAGAACTAGAACAAAGTGTGGAAGATAATTGGAGAAAGATAGCTGTGAATGTTTTGGAGACAAACCTCACAACTGGATAACATGAGGAAGATGGGGTGCAATTTATCTTCCCACCCTAGACATAGTTTATTGTGAACCCTTCAGAGCCAGACCCTGGTCCTCCAAGTAACTAGGATGCCCAATTTGTAGGCTCCTACTCCTGCCTATCAAGATCTTTTGTAATTCTATCATCCAATGTGTTTGTTATCCCTTCCAGTTTGATGTCATGTACAAATAGGCTGAACATACCATCTATACTTTTATCCAAGATATTAATTAAAATGCTAAGCCTTGCAGAACTCAGTACTTACCGCTAGAGTACTTCATTGAAAAACTCAAGCGATAGCGACACTGAATCATTAAGAATTATTCTGAATCCAGATATCCAACCAGTTCTAAATCTGTCTAGTGTACATACCTCTGTATTTTCCACAAGAATGGGAGATTAACAAAAGCTTAGTTTAAAATCTAGAAAAACTATAAACACAGGATTCTTCTCACCTTTTAGCAATCCTGCCAAAAAATGGGAAATGAGGTTAGTCTGGCATCATCTATTTTTGATGAAGCCATGACCATACTTTGTACACACAGATTTCTTTTCTAGACATTGGCTATTCAATTGATCTATTCTAGATCTTCCCCAGGAATCAAAGTCAAGCTCATTAGCCTCTAGGTTATAGTCTCTTTTATCTCCCATTTTTTGGAAATCAGGACATTTGTCTTTTCCAATCTTATGACACCTAAGTGGTGCAGTGGATAACATGATAGATTTTATTAGAATCAGAAAGATCTGCATTCAAAACCCACCTCAGATACTCTGTGCCTTACTCTGGGCAACTCGCTTGACTTTTAGCCTCTGTTTCCTCATCTATAAAATTAGAATAATAATACTTGCCTCATAGTGTTGTATAAGGATCATACTAGATAAAGTATATAAAGTGCTTTGCAAATCTCAAAGTTCTATAGTAAATATTATTAGATACTATTGTTGTTATTAGTATTATATTGCCCATATTTCAAATATCACTGACAGTGGCTCTCCTATCATATCTAACAGATTTTTTCCCAATGTAATAGCATTCTGGTAAATAAAAGTACAGAAGTTTTTCTTTAGTCATACCAGCTTACTAAGAGGGCAAATTCAAAGCAGAAATTTTTTTCTTATACTTAAAAGAAAAAACCAAAAAGTCATGAAATAGGCAGTATGTGTACACAATAGCAGAGTATAAGACAAACTAACATACAGCTCTTCTTCTTCCTTATTAAATTTCCATAGATTGCTTGTGGAAGAGACGAAAGAAGAAAAGAGATGAAAGGTAAACCAAGACAAGAAGAGAAGAGACTACTTAACACTACCAAATTTGAACAGCTAGAAGAACAACTTTATATACTTTATAACATTAACGTACACATTAGCATTATTTTTAAAAGTTACATTTATTAATTCAAGTCCAAGATAGAGAAATGTAACTTAGAAAATATATCTTTGACAATCAGATTTCAACTTTTTAAAGCCTACTTCAGTATTCACATAATCCTTAACATTGCCAAATATGAGACATAAGTAAAATGCTGCTGTTGAGAGATTACTCAAAATGTCTAATGGTATCTTCTTATCAGGTAAGTACTGTATATTACTCTTAGAATTTTTTTATTTAGTTGAATTGGATTGGCAAGAGATTTCTCTGAATGTTTGTACTAGATGCTTGTCTCTAGACTCTGTCATTCAAAGATTAGTATTTTCTTGACTGTGCATTCTTTAATGCAGCATTTTACTTGTTCATTTTATTGAGAAAGTTTGAAATGTAATGTGAACAAAAAACATTAATTGAATATTTTCCTAATCTGATGTAAACTTGAGAAGTTATGTTGTGCTTGTCTCTGAGTAAAGAACAGGGGGCAAAATGATCCAGCCTTAGCCACTCAAGTGTTGAATTTACTAAATATCAAGGAGCATATATCCTCTGAAGTATGACTGTAAAATGGTTACTGCTGCAGCAAAACACTTGCAGATTAGAGCAATATTACATTGTGCTGCAAAGTCAAGTTCTGATTTTAAATTCACTTGAGTTCAAATGAAATGATGGGCTGAGGCAGTTATTTAGATAATTTAGGCAAATTTTATCAGAAAATAAAGTTGCCTCAAATAAATAAGGTAACCTCAACTCTATACCTCACCTGAAACTGGGGAAAACACAATTCATATCAGCCACTGAACTTCAACTAATAATCCCTAGAATTTCTGCAAACCAAAGGTAAAACTTTTATTAAATGATCCTTGCCTGTGAAAACCTTCCCCAAATGTAGGAGAACACCAGTTTGTTAAGTTGGAGAGAAATCTCAACTACAATATAAAACTATTCCAAACTTTAATGGCTTTAGCCGCTATTTTCTACAAATGAATATTTACAAGGTAATAATAACAAGCTATGAATCTGTAGGCTGGAGATGTTGAGCCATGAAATTCCTTACTGAGAAGGTGGCTCAGCTGTATTCATTTCTGCAATTATTCACACTGGTTGGCAGAATCTCTTTTGGAGAAGGAGAAATGAATTTTATTTGATGTCTATCAGCAACATATAAGAAAAAATTATTTGGAGTTTTTCAAAAGACAAAGAAATTCAGTTCTTTAAAAACAACTCAAACATAACAACCTATTACAATTTTCGAATAGATCAGTTGAATTTTCTAAGCTATCACATCATGAGAATTCTATAAAGCAATGAAAAGTATTCTATCACTATACTATGACAGATGGGGTACAATCTGGACTGGGAACTCAACAAACCTGGGCTCATTTTAAAATTCAGTCACTCACTGTATGACCTTAGAAAAGTCATTTAAACTCTGTACTTTAATAGACCTAATTCCTTTCTACCTTATAGAAATTTTTTGAGGACAAATTAAAGAATAGCTTTGAAGATACTGAGCATGTCAAGTAAATTTAACAGAAGATTACACCTACTTCCCATTAAAATAAAAAATAAAACCAATAGTGTCAGAATGCTTTACCTAAAACTAGTATCAATGAACAAATTAATAGTGTCCTGCTCATGCCAATATCAAGATAAATACTTGGGAAAAATTTAGTGTGATTTTAATGTGATTTTTGAAAGACCGACATAAGATAGTTGCCAATATCAACTTCACATTGGTTAATATCAGAAAATACTCATCCCCTAATTTAAACGCAATTATTATCAAACTTCATTAGCTCGTTGCCACAAAGTTTCTCTGTCAATCATTCCTCATGGATACACAGAGTACCCCTTGTCATACTTTTATACCCATTAACATTGATATGTCTCTATTTACCAAGGATATTCTCCTAAAAATTATCTGTGCATTTAATTTTGTAAATTGAATAATATTTTAATCTACTATGGGAGCTAGCTACTTGAAAGAATGCCAGGGCTCATCTTTATTATTATTGTTATTAAAGAATACTCCTTTAAGGCAAATAATTATTGATAACTTTTGTAAATCTCCATTCAAATACACCTATATTCCTATCAGTTAGATCCCATTTTATACACAGAAAGTAAATACAGGTTAGTGTCCTTGCATTCAAGGTCATACAACCAGTCTGAAGTAAAACAGATTAAGTCTCAGAACTTCAAATTCCCCATCTTCTGCTCAGTCCACTGAGCCATGCTGCTTCTCAGTCTGAACAGAAAATAGATTACAATAAAAGATTACCATAAAAGTTTGATTCTTCCATTCACCACTTCATAGACTGCCTTTACAAGTACAATTGAAAAATTGATTTGATATTCACCTTTGATATTTTTCATTGCAAATGAAACAGTATATAACTAAAAAGCATAGTCTTATCCATGAACCATACCGGTGAATATATCTTCAACTCAATTATCTAAAGACCAGGAAATTATTAATGACTCTTCTGAAATAAAATGCTAACTTCACTGAAAAAACAGCCCCTATCACCTGGCTGCTTCTTGTCTCTTATTTACTAATAATGTTTTTACTTAAATGTTTAATTTTGAAGGACATAATGTCAATTTATGGCAGTTTGTTATATCTATCACTTAATATTTACAAATTATGGGAAGAAGGAAGGTAAAACTGTATTTAAAAGATTAATAATTAGCTAGAAAAAGAAAGACACTAAGAACTTCAATACTGAACCAGACTAATGGCCTGTCTAGTCCAGCAAGGCAGTCGTTGACATACAAATGATCTTTACAAATAAATTGAGGTTCAAGGTCACTTTCCCCAATTCAGAATGCCAGGAAATTGACTGACCTGAAGAAATACCTTGTGTCATAGGGACATACATCTTCTTTCATGCAGATATATAGATTTCACAAGGTATTGATAAAAAAGGTTAATAAAATTTAGAACTAGAAGGGACTTTCCTAAGGCATCATATGGAACTAACTCTTCTATTTTAACAGTTGAAAAAGTAAGGTGATTTGACCAAGATTACTTAGTACAAGAACTAGGATTCAAAGTCAAGTCCCTTCTTCATCCCAAATCTACTACACCCTATTTCCAAAATAGTAATTCATGTTTACAATTTAATTTTACAACATAATTTCTGGCACTACCTTTTTAAATAAGGTTCAAATATCCCCATTTTTACCACTATCGAAATTAAAGGTCAAAAAGGCTAAGGGAATTTGTGTAAGGGTCACATAACTAGTAATATTTACCATCAAATGTATCTGAAGAAGAAAATATGCATCCCAAATCCCAAATACTTCACTAATTTTAACAGTTGAACAGATATATATGTTTTTATTGATGCAGGTCAAAAGTCATCCATGTCTGCCTATTCCATGAGACATTCCATTCTCCCATAAATGCAGTATGGAATGGAGGAAGGGGAATCTAAGGATTTTCTTAACACTTCATGGATACCAACAGGAGACTCAGATTGTCACTTAGTTATCCCTCATTCTTACTAGTGACCAACCTATTTTTTTCAGTTCTGCTTTTATCTAACAACATCCTTCATGACATTTCTTCTGTGTCAGTGGTTCTCAACCTTCCTAATGCCGTAACCCTTTTAATACTCATATGTGGGTGTATCTGCATGTGGGCAGACCCACCTGGAGATGGATAGAGGAGCAGTGTCTCAGTTCCTAAGACCATAGGAAATATGTGTTTTCCAATGGTCTTAGGTGACCCCTGTGAAAGGGTCGTTCAAACCCCAAAAGGGTTGTGACCCACAGGTTGAGAATTGCTGTTCTATGTGACTCCACTGATGAAATCTGTAATATGCTGTAGGCTGCTCATGTTGGCCTGCCTCTATTTTACCCTGGGTGATACTCTGGGTGAAACTGATTAACTGAGACAAGTGACATAAAGATAAATTTTAGTAACCTCAGTAAAGTGAAGACTATTTGATTGTGGCACCAAAGGATATGGTCAGAAAAGAACATTTTTGTCCTCCTTGTCATCTACAAATATTTAGGAAGGCAATCTGTAAGCATTCTTTAACCAAGTTTTACTACAGGTACTTTCACTAGCTGTGTGACCTTGGGTAGGCAAAATCTTTAACCTCTCTGGACTTGTTTCTTCATCTGTAAAATGAGGTAAGGCAAGATGACTTCTCGAAGTCACTTTTAACTCTAAAATTCTAACTTTATGATTCAATAACCCATTATGGATTTGTCCTCCATGAACCTTTTAAAATCTTTTTAGTACCTATTTATGTTTTCAATCTGCTTAATCTTGAAGTAATCATCCCCTTAACTTTTACTACTCAACTATTGTGGGAAGTAGTACTCATGTTTATTTTAAGTTTATTGCATTATAGCTGAGTGACTTTCTTATTTTATATTCTGGAATATGGCAAAAAAAATTAGATGTTCTCCTTATTGATAACTTTTCCTGGTTTTGTAAATATATTTCTTTTTATTCTTTATCTTCCCTAAAGTTTTTATGCTGATAATCTGTTTTGCTATCCTCTTCCCCTACAATAATATTAATAATGATGATGACAATGCCTTGAGCTTCCCTATGTGACCTTTGTCACTTCCCATTTTTCAGTCCTTTTGTCTGAAAAGACAAAATGTGATCAGGTGATTATATAACTCCTATATAAGGTGCCATAAGTATTTAGTATCATAGTTCTTCATACCAGTACAAGATTAGGATTTCTGTTGGCTCCAATATTGTTCTTGGCAACGACTAGCATTTTTCCTCATATTTTTGGTTTAATATCTTTAGATATAGATGTAAGTGTAGTTGTAGGTGTGTATGGTGCCACACAGGGGTAACCTTCCTAGGTCACAAATGATACAGCTCAAAGACTATAAACCTGCAACTTGGACTATTTTTCTAGGGGCAGTATCTTTTCATTATCCACAAGAAACTCTTTCATACACCATCCTTATCCCTTACTGGTATGTAACTATCCAGAAGACACACTACATTTACACACACACACACACGCACATTTACATATTAACAAAGGGTAATATGCTTTTACTTCACCATCTATATGTTTTCTAAGCTGTGGATCATTAAGATGTGGATCATCTAAGCCGTGGTAATTACAGAACTCCCCACTTGTAACTTCTCCATTTACCCTTTACCCCCTCTAGACTGTCTCTTGTAAGCAACAAAACAACAATAATATTTTTAGTCTTCATTATAGAAGATATACTTTTCTATCAAAGACCTTTTTAAGTATAAATAAAATGAAATTTTTAATAATTAAATGACTCATAATAATTTATTTTAATTTCATTTTTCACTTGAAAATTAACTATAGTTGTGCTATGGTCATAATCACCTACTAGCATACTCATTCTTCCTGTACCAGTTCCAATTCATGATTTTGGTTGAATATTTTCCTTCCTTATGGGTTGTGAAACTTTATGATGGGAGTTTTAAAAAAAAGAAATCCATCATGAAAGTATTCTATTTTTTAATATGTCTGTGCCAAAATGTGGGACTTAATTTTAAAATATCATGATTTTAGTTAATTATTGTTAAAATTAAATAAGTTACCTTAAAATAATGCTAATTTATATGCTAAGAAAAATAATTCATTCAATCATTAATTTATAGTAGACTTTGATTAAATATCTTCCCGTAAGGGCCTATAAATTTGTTTCATATGATATTATAAATCAGTACTACAGGATGATAACTGGCATATTTCCCTTGATTCATTCAACTGCTGTTATGGCATTCTAAGGGGAAAAAAGAAAGGAAATTTTAACTTATTAGTTCTTATAACTTTTCTACATTCAGACACCATTTTCCCCTACAATTAGAATAGGGAAAAATAGACTTTGGCTTTGAATATCTTTTCTATGAGATATCTAAAGACTATATTAATTTAGTCATGAATTTTCCATTTGTATTTAAAGAGATTTCAGTGTAGCTTTGGAAGGATTGGGTTATTTTCCCATTTTGTTGATACAATCTGGTCCTGCCAAAGAATTTCATTTTCCTTTCTTTACTGGAATAGGCTATTTCAAGACATTTTGGTAAGACTTTCTTAAGCACCATGCGCTCATGCTCATGGAGAAGACAATGATTCAAGAAGATCCTTCTTTCAAAAAGCTTACTGTCTAATGAGGTGGGTAAAATGGAGATGAGACATGTATTCATCCAAAAACAATAAGTAAAATACAAGACAGAATATTCTAAGCCCAAACAAGAGGTCTGAAATATTATGAACCATTTAAGGCAGATGAGATTACTTCTAAACTTCATGACAATCAGAGTATGAGGAAAAGGTTCACAAAGAAGATGACATTCAGAGTTTCACCTTCAATGAAAAGTTTTAGGAAGAATAATAAGGAAATAATCCAGTGTGGTCGTAAAGATCAATGTGAGGAAATATACAAAAACAGAGGCTTAGAATGGATTTGTTCTGTGAAGTTTGAATTCAGTCAAAGAGCCACATTTGAAGACCTAGAGGATCACATGTGGCCTTGAGGCTGCAGTTTCCCATATAGAAGGTGGGATTTTAGTTGGGTCTTAAAGGAAGATAGGGAGGTCAGTAGTAGGAGAGAGCATTCCAAGCTTGGAAGACAGAGAAGATGCCCAGGGCTGAGAGATGGAGGCTCTTGCTCTTGGAGCCACCAGGAAGCCAGTGTCCTTGGATCAAAGAATATGCATTGGGGAATAGGGTGTGAGAAGACTGGAAAGCTATAACCTGGGTAAGGGTCGTGCCAAATGGAGCATTTTGTATTTGATCCTGGAGGCAATCAGAAACCATTGGAGTTTTTTGAGTCAGAGGGTAACAATGATCAGGCTTATACTTTAGGAAAACCACTTTAGTGGCTGAATGGATCAGAGTGGGGAGAAATTCGAGGCAGACTGACACACCAGCAATAATCCAGACATGAGGAGAAACGGGCCTGCACTAGAGTAGTTGCAGTGTTAAAGGAGCAAAGGAAGATATTTGAGAATTGTTGCAAAGATAAAATCAACAGGTCTTGGCAATAGACTGAATAGGGAGATGAGGAGAGAGGCAAAATAATAAGGAATTCTGGATGACTCCTGGGTTGTAAGCCAAAGGGAATAGTAGGATGGTGCTGCCCTCTACAATAATAGGGATGGTAGAAATGGGGTGGGATTGGGGGGGGAGGGAAAGATAATGAGTTTCATTTTGGATATACTTTGTTTAAGATATATACTGGAAATCCAATTTAAAATATCTGAAAGGCAGTTAGAAATATGAGATTTGAGGTTAGCAAAGACTGGAGCAGGACAGATAGATCTGAGAATCATCAGAAAAAGCTGCTATAAATTTGGAGGTATATGGGACTTTTCCTTTGTATTGTTGACTTCCCTGAGGTATATGCCTATACCTGGGATCTCTGGGCTAAAGTGTATCAAATATCATACATAAAGGAATAAGGAAACCTTAAAGTGCAATATAAATGTCAGCTATTATTCACTCTCAAAATTGAACATTTAGGAATTTTAAAAATCTGATTTAACTTTTAAAAGAACATTTAAACACACGATCTTTTCTGCTTAATACCAATATCACAAAACTATTCTTTTAACACTGTAATTACCTAATCTCACTTACTTAAGTAATATACAGCTAGGCGGTACAATGAAGAGTGCTGGGCCTGCAGCAGGAAGACTGATTCCAAACTGACCTAAAACACACTAAACTGCAAGCAAGACCTTGGGTAAATCATTTAACCTCTGTGTGACATGGTTTCTTTAACTGTAAAATGAGGATAATAATAGGACCTACATCCCAGGGTTCCTGTAAGGATCAAATGGGAGAGCTGTAAAATCACTTAGCGCAGTGCCCAGCACATAGGAAGTGCTATATAAATGAAGGCTATTCATTTGAACTGAGATTCAGCTGAAATAGCAGAACAAAAGGGACTTAGTGCTAATCAAAAGCCAGGCTTATACCTGCCTGCTATGCCACTAAACATCAGGTTGCTCTGGAAAACCTGTTCAGAGTCCTCCGGGTGAGGAAAATGCTGACCAGGACAGATATGTGGAATCCCCCTGACCCAAAGCTGCAACACTGGGTAGTTTTGATTCAGGCTAGTCACAGAAATGCTCGGATTTCTATTTACTTTAGAAAGTTCTCTGAAAAGCAGAACTTTCTGATTCATTTATACAGAAACTCACTCACCCCTGAAAGAATCTCTAAAGGTCAGTTCAGTTTGAGTCAGCCCCTTTCCCAAATGGATCATGTCCACGTGACAGCAGATCCCCAAAACAAAGTGCCCTAAATGTTCATCTGAACTTTGGAAAAGAGAAAACATCATCTTTAGAAGGAAAAAGGCCAAAACAAAAAGAAGACAGTCTCACTTAGGAAATAACACAACACCCATTCCTTTCCTAAAGATGTCTATTTAACTGGAATTTCCAAGCACTTTGAAGAAAACTCACCCTGTTGTAAAGTGTGAATTGTCATCGTATGTGTTAACGTAAAGCAAAACCTATTTTTATTGAATGGAAAAGAATGCTAGTCAGTCATATTTCACTGAAGCTGGGAACTCCTGACTAGAAAACTCCCTCTCCTAATGGAGAGCAATAAACTTTTCTGCAATTTATAATCCTACAGAGCTAACTAGAGCAATGAGAACCTCCATGCTTTGCCCAAGTTTGCAAAGTCAATGAGTGTCAAAGGCAGGACATGACATCTTCCAGACTCCAAGACTATTTCTCTCTCTGCTTCTCGACGCTGCTTCTTAATTGTTCCAAAAAATAAAAAAAATGCATGCAATCATTTCAAAGTTTTCATTTTTAAAGCATATAGAAAGAATGATAAACATGGGTTATTTTAATTCAAAGTGTTCCTCAAAACAGTTATTTTGAAAGGTCTATCACTAAAAATGTAAAATTTTTAATTTAAGTACATTGCTTAAAAAGAGCTAATACTGTAAAAAAAATCCTGTAGTTTGGCCCCTTGCAAAAAAAAAACCTAATAATAATAGCAACACTTGAAAAACCTGTTCTTGAAATGTGGCAAGCACCCTCTTATTTTTTTTAATTTGTATTGTTAAAAAATCTGCAGCATAAGACACACTATGCAGTTTTTCTAAAACTTAACAAACAAATTTGTTCTAGCTCTGCTCATAGTTGAAAAACATAACAGCCACCATAAAAGATAAAACATATCCTCAAATCAAGTAGAACCATTATTTCCCCTAAAAGGATGCAAAGATTATCCAAAAGCTGCTAAGATGTGAGAAGAAGCAAAAGAAGCAAGAATATAGTGGAAAAAATTCACAGGAGGGGTTCATTAACACCTCACTACTTAAGCACCAATTCTACATGAAGCAAAATGATAGCAACTCTGAATGAAATTAATGAGAAAGAAAAAATGCAGAAAAAAGAACAGAAGGGTTTGGAAACCATCTGAGCTGCAAAGTCTTCCAGAACCCTGCTGCTGGCAATCCATCAAACTGTGCAAAATAAATGCTATTTCAACTAACCTTTTAAAATCTTTTAGCTTAAACATTACTTTCAGATCCACTGATCCAAAAATCTTGGGGAAAAAAATTAAGATGACCTCAACAGGATTGCTAATCCGTCTATAATTTTGTCCCCGACCATTTCAAATCTAAATTGTGCATATTTCAATATTAAATGTAATTTTGTTTTAGTATAGAAAAAATGAATTCCCTTTTCTAAATTTATTTATTTAGTTAGTTTTGATACTTAGCTACAGAAATGCACTATAGTTGGGCACTCTGAGGAGATTCATGGGCAAGGGTAATGTGTCAAGGTTCTATGTTGCAGTAATCCATATCACAGTGCTACTGCGGCTCAATGCATGGTCTCATTATTGCTCATTTCTGATTCGCTGGAATGTTTCTAATGGGCCCTGTGTCATCCCCAATTTCACTTATTCACCTTTGATTTTCCACATTGTGATCTTTTGATGATGGAATTTCTGGTTGAGAATTTATACTGGACCATTTCAAAATTAATATGGTGCTTTAAAGAAACTTACTAATTTTTTAAATTGTGCAATGTTTTCCTTCAAAGCTGGGCATAACAGCAATTATGTATATATAAGCAGTTGTCAACTTATGCACAGATTGAGTTGTGAAAGTTCATTTTTAACTCAACTATTTGAAAATCAGTTCCAATACTTCCTGTCAAGATAATTGCCAGAACTGGAGGGCAGACCCCTCAGCTCCCATATATCTATTCCAGCAAAACCCTAAAGTTCACATAAGACTGAATAATGATCAAGAAAGTCAGTGGGAAACTACATAAGTGGCATATTTCACACCAGAAGGTCAACCAGAAACTCACTGATCCTCTCCAGCAAAGTACCACAACAAGAGACTGGATACCTAAAGCCTGCATGAAATAGTGAGGGAAGTCCTTAAAAAGCCTCAAATTAGTCAGAAAGCCCATTCTGTAAACACTGTAAACCCAGAGAATGGCAATAGGTAGCAAACATCATGTGGCCGCAATGTTCAGTATAACCCAATGTGCTGAAAATCTGTCCTGAAATTCCTGCAAGGGTCATAAGGTTCCAGCATTAGGAATGTAAAGGATGCAAGGTATTCCAACCTGAAGAGGTAAAGGCCAGCAAAAGAAACAGAGACTGGAGGCAAGAAAGGCAAGGCCAATATGGGCTGAATGTAAGGTAGGAAGATCAATTTAAAGGCTATTAGGATGGTCCAAGCAAGAAATAATGAGAAATTGAGCTGGGATGTTTGATGAGTTACTGGGGAGAAGCATATGTATATGAAAGAGGTAATCAAGTTAGAAATGGTAATGATTGGCAGTGGCTTGAACTGATAGAAGGAGTGAGAATGAGACATGGTAACCACAGAAATAAAAAATAGAATAAACAGGGAGGACACAGAAAGGGTAAAATTCAACAAGATTTGGCAGGCAATTTTAAATGAAAGGTGAGGAGGAAGGAAGAGTTAAAAATAATATGAGAGTTTGAAACATGGACTACTTAAAGGACAGTAATACCAAACCAACCCAACAAACATTTATTAAGTGCTTGCCATATACAAGGGATAAGATGCTAGGGATAAAAAGACAAAATAAAAAAGTTTCTGTTCTCAAAGGAGAAGGTCACAAAAGAACTAGAACTATACTACAAACAAAGAATGCCATTAATGCAAAGGAGCAAAAATTTTCAGGGAATCATACTCAAAGATTTTAGCAAAGATTTTGTGGAGCAATTTTAAACAGAAAACTGCCTTCAGATATAAAATTCTTCATCTGCAAACACCTTCAGTCTTCTGCCTTCTACTTTTCTACCTCTTTTTCTGTCTTCTGTATTGCCTTTGACACCTGAATCCACATTTCAAGTCAGGTCATCCAATTTTCTGAAATGCTCTCTGTGAAGGACTTCTCAATTTCTGATTTTTAAAGTCATTCTGCTCTGTTTCCAATTCCTTCAGTCACATGAAAGACAGAAATGATGAATCCATAAGGAGAAGCAAGTTTAGAGAGAAAAGCAATAACTTCAAATTTAGGTGGTTTGAATTTGAGGTATGGTGGAATTTCTGAATTAGAGATGTACTGTGGACAGCTGGTATAGTCTAGAGCTCAAAAGAGTTATCTATAGAGGTCTACATTTTGGAGCTATCTGTATAGAAAAGTTAGTTGAAGGTGTAGAAATAAAATGAACTTGTGAATGAAAAAATGTGGAGAGAAAGAAGAGTCCAGTGAAATAATGGTTAAGGGGTTGAGGAGGGATAAGAAAGATATTTTTAAAAATTAAGTAAGACAGCTGATAAATTCTTAACTTGCTTTTTTGGGGTTATTTCATGCTTCAAAAAGGAGAAAAAGTAGTTGATGGTGGTAACCTAGACATGATTCAAATAAATAAGAAGGAACGTGTGGATGACAGTCTCGAGGAGAAATAACTACATCTTAGAGTTTCTGCTAATATAGTCACACACATCCCTTAGATTTGGGTGAGCAAACTTCAAAGAATTCAGAGAAAGAGTACATAGATTTAAACATTTTGCCATGGTTAAACTGAAGTAGTTAAATGGTGGTAGTTGAATTGAAGAGGATGGAATTCTCTAAAGGAAGAAATTCTGATAATACAAAACAATTTATATGAAGAAGAAAGAAGGATGCTTTTTAAAGAGAGTGATACAGACAAATAAGAAGATGAAGACAGGACAGGTTGATGGTAATCAGAGGATCACAGAACAAAGGATCAGAGATTCAGAGATGGAAAAACTTTAGGGATCATCTAGTAAAAAGCCCTCATTTTGCAGATGAGGAAACTGAGGACCAGGATAACAAAGGTAGGATGTGGCAGAGTCAGGTTCAAATCCAGATCATTTGACTTCAGACCTAGCATTCTTTCCACTATTTTATGAAATATTTTGATGAATATAAAAGAATGATACAATGCTGTAAGGAAAAAAACAAAAAAGTTAAACTTCAGAATAAGTTTAGATTTGTGGTAATGAATTTTAGAGAAAAACAAACGGAACTTTTTGCTATGTTTGGGGCAAAAGGCAAAAAATAAATGAAAAGAACCATCATTCAGTGGGGACGAGAATATAATAAGCAACAAGTAGAAGGCAACATTACTCCTATATTTTGCTCCTGACTTCCCTGTCATGTAGAAAAATCCCTAACTAAATAATTAACAGAGTGAAACAAGATAAATAAGGACAGAGTACCTTGACATTCTCAAAAAATTCAAGTCACCAAAGCCAGGTTATTTAAAGAACTTGTAACTATGGCTGCTAACCTGCTCCTGATGATCTCTAAAAATTCATGGAAAATAGAAGATGTGCCACGGGACTAACAATGAACACATATGCAAGTATTCAAAAAAGTAAGTTGTAAAATATTACTAGCAATGATTTACCCAGGGAAGGGGCATAAAAGACATCATCAAAAACACATATGACTAAGAACAGAAGGCCAATTTGGCAATGAGGCAAGGATAATAGATGAGCAGTCCAATTGTTACATTGTTAGCTATGAAATATTAAAAGAACCAGAGAGGGTCACCAACATATTAGGCACATTCTTTATGGAAGATGTCAAACAAGGACTTCAGAGAATGAGAATGTAGGCATAAATTGGGATTCTGAACTTCATCAGTACAGAGAGTATCCAAATGGATGAATCACAGATCCATCCAGGTATTGAAAGCCTGAACCTATGCTCAATGGATGCTTGCTTATGGTACGCAGACCTCAAGCCTGCATGGCACTTCCACAAAGAGACTTCTACCACATAAAAGAGTAACTATTCTTTATCTCCACCACTTTCTCCATTATCTGAGTCATCTGACATCTTATCTACATTTTCATAATTATTTTATTTGTACCTTAATACATCTGAATTAAGAAATATACCACCCACAGAGTTGAGCAAAGTCCCCAAATGCCAGGGTTATATGGTTAGAACAATTTGAGATACAGATTATAAAAAGAATTATAGGAATTAAGATAAAAGACAGCAGTTGTATCAATTTTTAAATAAACAGAAGAGAACCTAAGTAATTTCAGGAAGAAGCACAGATAGGTAGGTCAGTTTTGAATATAGGAATTGTAGCATTTACTGTACACTTTTTTAAAAAACAAGGGATTTGAAATTGAAAGGAAAATATGGGAATTAGGAATATTCCACAATGCATCACTAATGGAAGAAAGTGTAGGGTCAAGAACTAAAAATCATACTCTATTAAAATTAGTGACACTGGACAAATCATTTAACCCAGTTTGCCTCATTTCCTTATCTGTAAAATGGGCTGGAAAAGAACATGGTAAACCACTCTAGTATCTTTTCCAAGAAAACCATAAAATGGGGTTATGAAGAGTCAGACACAACAGAAATGACTGAACAACAAAAAAGCTCAACTAAAAAAGTCAACTACCATCTATGGAGACTCATCCACAGAACAGCATGGCTAACCTGACAAGCTACTGGAGATCTGTTCAATTTTGCTCTCAATTATTTCAATACTGTATCAGTTCTAACTGTATATACAAATAGCTTTCCCTTATGCCTCCAAGAAGGTCTAATAAAACAAAGAAAACGCAGGACTTCGAAATCTGATAAGAGATGTTTATTTCTACAACTATCTGCCAAGGGTATAGGCCTAGCTAGATTTAACACTACATACAACAAAGCTACAATCCATAATCATTACCTTGACATTGAAAATGAAACTTAATGAAATACAAAAAGAGAAATTCACAACAATTTAAAGCACAAAATTACTGATTTCTATAGCAAAGATGTTTCTACTTGTACTTATCACAAGCTTTATTAACAAATCAAAATACTTCAAACACTGTGGTATAGCAGGTATAACACTAAATCTGTAACAATGAGACCTGTCTCTTCTGCTTGTCCCTTGTGGAACCTCTCTCGGACTCATTTCTTTGATACATAAAAGAAGGGGAATGGACTAAATAAGCTCCTTACAGCTATAAAACTATGGCATATAAATTGTTCTTACAACAAATGGCAAACTTCACACTATGGCAAAGAAGAGACAGTGAGAGAACTGAAAGAGGAAGTGACTGTGCAATATAGAAACTATGGCTAGAAAAAGAGAAAAGCACTATTCTTAGCAGTAATATCTTAAAAGTTTTAAATTGGGAAATAAAGGTATATACTCCTTGATATTACTAAGTGATCAAGTTATCAAAATTCTAACTATCAAATCTCAATGTTTCCATTTTTAAAAATACTAGTGAAGGCCACTCATCACTGTGGGTAGATGGGATTTCCAAGCTAAGATGGTTGTATGTAGAGAAGGCAGTACAACTTTTATTCCAGCATGTACATGTGTGTGCACACACATACCCGTGCATGAGCATGCACACATACACACACACACACAATACCACCATCACAAGTCAAATAAGGAGCATGAAATCCATTAAAAGTTAGAATACACAACTTCATTCACCACAGAACTGCAGAAAAAGTCAAGTAGAAGCCCATGGACAAAAAAGGCAAACAAGATGGAAGTGTCCCAACAAGACAAGAGATGGGCCAGGACACTTGTAGCCTGAAAGACTCTGTATCTGGAAGCAGTGGGAGTGGAAGACTCCCGTGAGAAAGCCCCAGGGTTGTTGGAAAACCACAGAGTGGACCTTGGAAGCTACTGGAAAGGCAAGTGCTACAACCTAAATTGGAACAGTGCTCAGATTAGGACATACCAAGGCCATGGACTCTGAGGTCCATAGAATTCTGTCCTGAGATACAACTCATCACTCTGAAGGTCTTGTACTCTGAACTTTAAAAATCCAGGAGTTGTAAGACCTAACAGTGCTCTTCACACAGACATAATCTGTAAGGTGATGGACTAAAAATACAGGATGAAACATATTTTTGGACATGGCCAATGGGGGAGTTTGTTTTGTTACACTATAAATATTTGTTAGGAGAATTTTCTTTTTTTTTTAATTTTAATTTATTTTCTTGGTTACATCATTCATTTCCACAAGGTTTTGAGTTACAAATTTTCTCCCCTTTTTCTCCCTACCCCCCAGCCCAGAACATTGATCCCGCTGTAAGGCCCCTCCCACAATCTGTTC
>CM053599.1:189594582-189616679 GCA_028646575.1 Pseudocheirus occidentalis
CTGAAAGCTGCCAGGCTCTCGTCCAGTCCTCAGAGATGATCAGTTCCTGGGTCCTTGTCCAGTCCTCAAGGCAATCCCCAGCACACACTGAAGTTCACCAGGTTCAGCACACCTCAAACCCTTCAGGACTTCTCTTGCCTGGAACTCAAGGATCAGCCAGGCCACCAGCAAACAAAGTCCCGTCCTGCTCATGTCTTCAGTCAGCTTTCAGATACTGGGAGAGGAACACTCTCTCTCCCTCTCAGCTGACTTCAGTCTCCATGAATCCTCCTTCACTGAGGAGCCAACTCCAAAATCTAACTGTCTCTTTAAAATTCTCCTGCTTATAAGCACTGGCCTTCTCTGAAGTCAACAGGGGAGTTCACACCTTTTCACCAATGGACAGAGTTTTATACTTAGCCCTAAGTATCTGATCTACTTAGCCCTAAGTATCTGATCTACTTAGCCCTAAATATCCAACAAATTGATTACCCTTACACTAGTTTGTTACTTTCCATTTTATGCCTTGAGTATTGTTATATCTTCTTAGTGGTCATTTAAAAAAATATGTCTTGTGCCTTATCTCAGACCCATCTCTCCATTTGAAATGCCTTCCTTTCAGTTTTACTTAATCAAATACTAGCCCTCCTTCAAGGCCCAGCCAGTGTCCCTCTTTCTTTATGAAGTCTTCCCTAACTACTGTAACCAAAAGAAAGCTCTCCTTGCTCTAAATCTTCATATTATTCTCTGTTCCTGATATTTGTCATTTTATTGTATTATTTAATTAAAATGTCACAAATGTCTTTTACCTCACCAAAGTATATAACTTTAGGGTAGAAATCATAAATTACACTTCTTTTTATGTATTTCCGAATTGGTAGACTAATATAGATGAATGAGATACATAGATGGATAGATATATAGATAGAGGCAGATCCATTACCTAAAGAAAATCAGTGAATTCTTTCTCTCTCTTCCTCCCATATATATGCACACATACATACATATATGTGTGTGTATACATATACATCTCTCTTTCTCTGTCTCTCTCCTAAAATAATGCCTGCAGATTCTTTCAGTGAAAAAAGGGGGAGATTTGAAGAAGAGGACCATTTCTCTAGAACAGCAATTCTCAACCTGTGGGTCACAACCCCTTTGAGGGTCAAACAACCCTTTCACAGGGATCACAGGGATTGCCTAAGACCAATGAAAAACACATATTTTCCATGGTCTTAGGAACCGGGACACCGCTCCTCTATCCATCTCCAGAAGGGTCCATTTACATGCAGAAATGCCCACATACAGGTATTAAAGAGTCACAGCATTAGGAAGGTGGAGAACCACTGTTCTAGAAGAAATATGATCATCAAAGCAGAAAACTTCCAAAGGTAAAATTGTTGGTTATGTAGTCAAGAATTAAGTCATATTGAGAATGTTAAACAATTACAGGCTTTATTTACCTTAGAACATAAATTCACTTTTGGTTTATCATGAGAAAATGAAACATTTAGTGGTCTTTGCATGTCAAAATTCACAATATTCTTATCATGCAAACATAATCATTACTTGTGTTGGTCTCTTTGTGACCCCCCATGTGGGGTTTCTTGGCAAAGATGCTGGAGTGGTTTGCCATTTTCCTTCTCCAGCTCATTTTCCAAATGAGGAAACTGAGGCAAACAGGGTTAAGTAACTTTCTCACTTCATCCAGTGTCTGAGGCCAGACAACTCAGGAAGATGTGTTTTCTTGACTTCAGGCTGGGGTAATCTGACTAAAAATTGTTTCACGTTACCTTTCTTTAGATACTTTCCTTTTTTTCTTTTTTAAAATATAGAATGTTTATGATGATATTATTATTATGATTTTTTAGTTTGGTTAATCTGTGCTGATCAGATTAGGACACAGGGATAGATAGAAAAATTCAGCCTTTTGTTTAATTGCAGGTTCTTGTTTTCAAATTGGATCATTTTAGCCTACTCAAGGAAAATACTAACATAATTGTTCTTCTATATGTTTTCCCAGCAGTAAGAAGTTCATAGATTAAACATTTCAAACCTCCAGACAGATTTAGAATACTTTGTTTATCTTCCCAGTGATATGAATTGTTAAGCAAAGGCGATAAACAGCATCCCAGGTGACTTAGAAAACAATAACTTTTAATTGCCAATACTTAAATACTTGAATATCCATTAACTTATTGCCATTATCACTTCAGTTACTTGAAGAAAAATTTGCTTAAATTACCACTTCTCCTCGAAAATACAACTTAGTGCTTGAATCAAATAGCACTAATTGTAATAATGTCTTTATAATTAGCTGGACTTTAAATTTGGGAAGTTAGTGGATATGAATGAGAAAATCTAGGTTTCTTTATAGAGTAGATTAGCTACTTTGTATGACTGACTTTGGTTAAATCACTTAACTTCTCTGCTTTTTCATATTTAAAATGGGAGTAATAAAAATGCCCATTTTATGGAGTTGTTGTGAGGGTCAAAGATAATGTGCATAAAGCATTTTGTAGATGGTGAAGTTTTACGAACATAATGTTCATGATGATGATGATGATGATGATGATGATGATAATTACAGTGTAATATAAAAATTTTAAATTATACCTCGTTGTTAATTTAGGAATGTTTATGAGAGAAATTATCAATGCTTTTTAAAGAGTTACTGTATACTGTCATGAGAAGAGCATTGCAGTAGAAGTCAGGAGTTATGAGTTCTAGTGTTCAGTATATACTATGGAAACTCACCGCTTCTCCAGGCCTCATTTTTCTCATGAAATTAAAGAATTGTATTAAATGATTTCTGAATCCCTTTTCTAGTCCTGATTTAAAAAAAAATTAAATTAATGTTTTTAGGCACAAACCTACTGGAAATAATCTTTATTGATTTTAATTCTTCAGATCTGAGCTTTTTTGCTGAGAGGACCAGAAATTGACAGAGCCACCCTATGACTCTTAAAAACCTCTTTCACAATCCATTTCAGAGTTACGGTTATAGCATTTCCAGAAATAGACAAAATTCTACAATGAAATAAAAGTTACATAACTCAAGGTAAAGTTCAATTAACATTTTGCTTTATCAAACAGAACAATAGTCACAGCCTTGTAGAATAGTTTTTCTAAAACCATTCAATCCCATTTTGACTTTAAGGATTTCTCCTTTTCAATTGGTCAAAGGTGAACTCAAGAGATATTTCCATTAACTGAAGTAATGAAAGAGGCTACTTCTTTATGTTACTGTGTTCATTACCCAAATCCTATCAAAGAAAATCAATCAAGGGCCCCTTGCCCTTTTCTATGCTATTATTTTGGAAATGGCAGTTAAAGAAAGACTAATAAATTTCTTTTTCAGATTAGGTCAGAGGCTTCAGACTAAGATAATTTTTAAATGTTTTCTTAGTATTTCTAAAAGATGGAGGGGACGGGACTTTATATTTATATATTTATATAATGTGTGTGTATTTATTTATAGAGTGAGTGGTAATAGGGAGAATTTGAATTAGAGAACTAGAAAACTAGAAGTTATGCTACTGCCCAATTGTAAATTTCTTGAATCTGCCATGAGTTTTCACTTTCTTGAGTGCTTATTTTTATATTTAACTTTTTAAAGATTTAATTTAATTTGATTTTCATTTTCAAATTCTCTCTTCCCATCCCTCTTTCCATCCCCACTGTGACGTCAAAAATGCAAAGCCCATTACAAATACATAGTCATGCAAAACAAACATATGCATTAGCTATTAATAAAGAGAGTAAAAACGTTTTCATTTGAATCCAGGTCCATCAGTTCTCTACCTAGAGACAGAGGTATTATTTTTCATGAGGAGTCCTTTGGAATTGTGATGGTGTTGATCAGAATTTACTAAGTCTTTCACAATTGATTATATTTATAATATGTCTGTTAATTTGTAAATTTTTCTCCTGCTTCTACTCACTTTACTTTGTATCAATTTGTGTAAGTCTTCCCAGGTCTTTCTTAAGCTATATCCTACTTTATTTCTTATAACACAATAATATTCCATTACATTCATTATTCAGCCATTGATAGGCATCCTGTCAGTTTCCAGTTCTTTGCCACCACAAAAAGAGCTTCCATAAATATTTTTTTCTTCATATGCATCTTTTTTTTTCTTGATCTTCTGGGTATATAGATATGGTAGTAGTATGTACATACCAAAGGGGATGCACAGTTTAACAGCTTTTCAAATAGAGTTTCAAATTGCTCTGTAGAACAATTGGATAAATTCATAGTTCTTCCAAGAGTACAAATGTGCTTATTTTCCAACATCCTCTCCCACATATGTCATTTTCCTTTTTTGTAATCTTACCCAATCTGATGGGTCTAAATGACTATGTCAGAGTTGTTTTGCTTTGTGTTTGTCTAATATTTAGTGAACTAGAACATTTTTTCTATATTATTGATAACTTTGATTTCTTCTGAAAACAGCCTATTCATATCCTTTAACCATTTATCAATTGGGGAATGACTTTTATTCTTAAAAATTTAACTCAATTCCATTTGTGTGTGTGTGTGTGTGTGTGTGTGTGTGTGTGTGTGTGTATGAAATAAGATCTTCGTCAAAGAAACTTCCTGTCAAGGATCCTTCCCCCTACCCCCAATTTCCTGCTTTTCTTCTTATTTTAGCTGCATTGGGTTTTGTTTGTGCAAAAACTTTCAATTTTGTGCAATCAAAATTATTTATTTTGCCTCTTATGAACCTTTCTATCTCTTGTTTACTTATGAACTCTTCCTCTATTCACAATTTAACAGGTAATTTTTTCAGTCCTCATTGATTTGCCTGTGTTATCACCCTTTATATCTAAATCTTGCACCCATTTGAGTTTATCTTGATAAATGGTGTGAGGTATTGGTCTGTGCCTAGTTTCTGCTAGACTGCTTTCCAGTTTTTCCGACAGTTTTTGTCAAATAATGAGTTCTTGTCCCAATAGCTGGGATCTTTGAGTTGATCCATCCCTAGGTTATTGTGCTCATTTGCTTTTATATATTGTATACTCATTCTACTCTATTTATCAATCACTCTTTTTTTTTATACAGTCACAAACTGTTTTGATGATTACACCTTCGTAGTATAGTTTAAGAGCTGGTACTCATATGCCCCTTTGCTTTTAATCCTGCCCTCCCCCCACTGATTCCTTTAATATTATTGACTTTTGTTCCTGCAAATGAATTTTTTTATTATTTTTCTAGTTCTAGAAAATAATCTTTTGGTAGTTTGATTGGTATAGCACTAAATAAGTTCACTAATTTAGATAGTTATCATCATTTTTCATTATACTGGCTTGGATTGCCTCTGAACTTTTACTGCAATACTTAAAATGATATGTAATTTCATCAGTGTAGTTACCCTCTTCACCAGTGAAGACTGCAACCTCTTTATGATTTAATAGATGGTTGCCCTAGCCAAAAGAACTCATTACCTTATATCTAATGTTCTGATGATGAGCTTCTCTTAATTTAGCTAGGCTGTTTTTCCACGTATAGTCTGTTGCTGGGCTGATAATAGAAACAAAATATTTCCAGCTTGGTAGGACTTACCAAAATTTGTATTTTACTGGCACAGATAGGATGAAATGAGAGAGTAAGCCTTTAGATTTTCAAATGACATTAGACATCATATAGTCCAATTCCATTTTTTTTTTGCCTAATGAAGTAACCAGAGCCCATAGAAGTTAAGTGGCTTGCTTTGGCCATTAGGTTTAGTAAGTTTTGGAGTAGGATTTGTACATAGCTGTAAAGAGTTCTTATCATGATAGCATGCTTATTCTAGGCATTGGAGTAGAACTTTAGTGAAGATTAGGCTCCTAAAATCTTTAAAATGATTTAATAAAGCAGTTAGGCTTCCATAGGTGTAAAAGTATTTTTGATTCATTTGTTAATTTAAAATGTCTATGTCTTTCTGTGGGTTTGCTGTCAGATGCCTGTACTTTCAGGATGAATCCATACACACACACACACACACACATTCAACATATATACACACGCTATGTATATTGCATATGCATGTGTGTATATATATATACACAATATATATTGTGTGTATATTTAGCATATACATACAATATATATGCAATATATTGTGTGTATTTTATATATATATGTATATGCACATTAAAGTGTTTTAGAATTGGTTCTCATATGGAGAATATGAGGTTTTAAGAGGCTGTTGCCTGATCACCTAACACTTTTGACTGGAGTGGTCCAGACTAGAGATTGGGAAAAGCCAAGGAATGTGTTGCTCTGACCCATGAGCCTTAGTAGTTAGATCTTCTTAGTAAGAGATCCCTTTATTCTACCTTTCTTTGTGTTTTATAGCAAATGGAAAACTTTTTTTTTCTCATTTGCGACACAGACAGCAGAAGGAAAAAGGTTGCAGAAGTATTGGAGATTATCCTTAGGCAAATGAGTTTCACAAAGTTTCACAAAGATGACAAAAGGATTCTAAGAGCTTTCTTAAGGTACTGATTACCAACCAACATCTTCTATGTGCTATCACTCGTTATATAAAAATTATATAGCACGTGGTAAGATGAATGCTTAAATCCTTGCTGAAGTGTTGTTCACCTTCATGTTGTCTGACATTGGCTATTACAGAAGGTTTGGCTGATACATGATGGATATTAGGATAATTAATAGAATGCTATAATCAGCACTCACATATTTGTTTTGTTTGTCTTAATGAATAACATAAAACGATCACATCTTTTATTATGTATTTGATAAATATAATTTGTCCAGCATTATACTAGGTGCTGTGGGATGAGAGGAACAGAACAAAGATAGAACAATCCCCACACAAATTGAATCACTTGAAGGAAAGCATCTTAGAATTACTTGGTTCCATTTGAGTTGGCAATGTAGTGTTTAACTTTAATGACAGGAGTTTAATATTCTACACACTGATTTTTCATTTGAAAACAAAATACCACTTTATTTTACATGGATAGGTCTAGTGACAATAAAGCATTACTTTACAAATATTAGCCTATTATACATCTTAAGTCAGTTGCACATAATTGCATTTTACCACTCTACATAATACTTTAATTAAAACTAGGATAATTAACATACAGTTTTAATGAACAATAAATTTGGAGGTTGCCAAGACTGTAATGTATTAGATGAATAAAACCTTTCTTTTATTTAGCACTAAATTCATATTGACATTATATTTTGAAATTTCATCCATTATGAGCAAGAGGTATTTTTTTAAGAACACAAACAGGATTACAAACTCCATGAAGGTAGGGATCATATGGAGACATTTCAGTATTCTTCATACCAGCTACTCCCCATATCACTTAATTCAGCTCATACAGCTGATGCTCAGTAACTTTTTTTGACCTATTTCCTGACTGGTTGTTTTCATTGGCTGTCCCACATGCTTGAAATGGTCTTCCTTCTCTTCTCTACCTCCTGTCTCCTCTCATTTTTCTCAAGTCCCAGCTAAAATCCTACCTTCTACAGGAAGCATTTCCCTGTCCCCCTTAATTCTGGTGCCTTTTCTCTGTTGAATATTTCAAATTTATCCTCTACATAGCTTTTCTGTATATGATTTTTACATGTAGTCTGCCCCCATTAGACTGTGAACTCTTTTAAAGTGAGGGCTGTGTTTTTGTCTTTCTTTGTATCCCCACATTTTAGCTTAGGTCTGACACATGGTTGGTCATTATCTTTCATTTTCCAAGAGAACCAAAATGGCATTACTGTGCTAGAGTTGAATTACAGTGTGTCAGATTGTGACTGATCAGACTAATATGAGCCCAGAACGTTCCACCACAGGTTAGGTATAGTCCATATGAATATTTGGGATGGATTCTTTAAATCTGAGCATCTGGCATTTCTTTTGACCTACTTCAATTCTGCTTTGCTCATAGGGCACAGCCCCTTCTTTGATGTGGGCACACGCTGCTGAGTGGTCCTGTGCTAGGGTCTCCCATGTCACACAATCAGTTCCAAAGTTATTAAGAGAGACCTTGAAAGTGTCCTTATATTGTTTCTTCTGACCACCATCTGAGTGCTTGCCCTCTATGAGTTCTCCATAAAGTAGTCATTTTGGCAAGCATATGTTTTGCATTTGAACAATTTGGCCAGTCCGTTGGAGTTGCACTCTGTACAGCAGAGTTTGGATGCTTGGCAGTTTCGTTTGAGAAAGGCCCTCAGTCTCTGGTATGTTATCCTGCCAGGTGAACTTCATAATCTTCCTAAGACAATTCAAGTGGAAGCAATTCACCTTCCTGGCATGGCACTAGTAGGCTGTCCAGGTTTCATAGTCATACAATAATGAGATCAGCACAACGGCTCTGTTGACTTTCAGTTTGGTAATCAGTCTAATACATCTTCTCTCCCACACTTTCCTTTGGAGTCTCCTAAACAATGAGGTAGCTCTGGCAATGCAGGTACCAACCTCATTATCAGTGTGTACATCCTTGGAAGGCACACTACCAAGGTAAGTGAACTTATCCACAGGATTCAAAACTTCTCCATTTCTTGTAACATGGTTCCATGTATGGATGATGTGTTGTGGTTCATGGAGTACCTGTGTTTTCGTGGTGTTAAATGTTAGGTCAAAATTAGCACAAACAGCAGAGAATCATTTCATGCTTTGTTGCATCTCAGCTTCAGAGGCTGCATTGAGTATACAATCATCTGAAAACAGAAAATCATGTACCCACACTCCCCCCACTTTGGTCCATATAGATACTGTTCCAAGGGGCCATATTATTTATGAATATATAAAAATTCACTGTCAACTCTTTAGCATCTTTCAGCAAATTATATGAATTGCGGATTACTCTTCGTTAATTTTTAATTGACTGGCTTCTATCCTCCCTTCATTTGTTACTCCAAAAATGAAAGCTTAATCTTAACAGTAGCATGTTATGTAACTAGTAAGGCTATCTTTCTAATGCAAAATATATTTTAAGTGTATATTGTATATATAAATATAAACGTATATATCTACATGTTTACATATACACATACATATATATACTTGTACATATGCATATGTAAATATATACACACATGTAGCCTTTTGTCTTATTTGAATTTTCTGTAACATTGCTTATCTTCTGCTTTCCTCTGTTTGGCATAGTGAAAAGAAAAATTTGGAATCAGAACTGGATTTAAATCCCAGCTCTGTTCATTTTTACTTTTGATTTCAGAAAAGTTATTTAACCTTTCTGGACCTCAGTTTTTGTTTTCTATAATTAGAGAGTTAGACCATCCCTAAGGTGTCTTTCATGTATACATCCTATCCAAGATCTCTATCTGTTGAAATCATATTTTCTTTTAAGACCTGGCTGAAGTGCTATCTCCTTCATGAAGCCTTCTCTGGTGCTCCCAGTTGAAAATAACCTCAAATTTTCTCAGAGCACTTTTCTAAATCTATCCTTTATTTATTTCTTTTTTTCTATTTTTTTTTTTTTTGCTTTTTGGAGGGCAGTTGGGGTTAAGTGACTTGCCCAAGGTCACACGGCTAGTTTTTTGTGTTAAGTGTCTGAGGCCGGATTTGAACTCAGGTACTCCTGACTCCAGGGCCGATGCTCTATTCACTGTGCCACCTAGCCGCCCCCCTTTATTTATTTCTTACAGCTGTAGAGTCTTATAACATTATTGAGCAAATTACTTAATGACTATGGGCCTCAGGTCAATAAAAGGAAGGAGCTAGAGTTAAATCTTTCCTTATAACATTTTACCTCATTTCACATTTATTTGTGAGTGTGTTATAATCTTTATTATTATATGATAAACTCCTGGGTCATGAATAATTAATCAGTAAACATTTATTAAGGGCCTACTATGAGATACACACTGTGCCACAGACACATCAGATATGTAAAAGAGGCAAATGATAGTCCCTGCCCTCAAGGAACTTACAGTCTAAAGAGGAGATAAAATACAAACAAATATATACAAATAAGCTACATATAGGATAAATAGGAAATCATTAACAGAGAGAAGCAGTAGAATTAACAGGGGTTGAGAAAGGCTTCCACTGGATGATAGGATTTTAGTTGGGACCTAAAGGAAGCCAAGGAAATTCTGAGATGAAGTTGAGAGACAATATCTTCTTCATGCAACAGTGTCACTAGACTGAGGAGTGCCTGATGGGGAACATGAGGAGGAGAGGTTATGAAAGGTTATGACTTTTGTATCTGGTAATGAAGATGATAGGGAACCACTGGAATTGGGGAGGGAGTAGGGCACCGTGACCGAAGGGAGGATGGATTGAAGTGGAGAGGGCCTTGAGGCAGGAAGACCTACTAGCAGGCTGTGCTCGCTCGCACTGGAGTGGTGGCAGTGTCAGGGGAAAGAAGGGGTTATACTCGAGAGATGTTGCAGGGTGAAACTGACAGGCCTTGGCAGCAGATTTGATATGGGGCAGGAGGAGGGAAGGGCCAGGCATAGTGAAGAGTGTAGGATAATTCCTAGGCTGTGAGTCTGAGAGACTAGGCAAATGTGTTGCTGTCTACAGTACTAGGGAAGGCGGAGGTGGTTTGTATGTGGATCCTTTAGGGAGAAAGATAAATTCAGTTCTGCACATGTTGAGTTTAACATGTCTTCTGGATATCCAGTCTGAGATGTCTGAAAGGCAGTTTGAGATGTGAGACTGGAGGTCAGCCAAGAGGTAGTAATTAAATTCGCAGGGGCTGAAGACAACACCAAGTGCAGGAATATAGAGGGAAAAGAGAAGAGGGCCTGGGACACAGCTCAGAGGGATACATAGAGAATGTGAAAAAGATTACACAAAGGAGGTAGAGGAAAAGGTCGGATAGGGAGGAAGAGAACAAGGAGAGGGGTGTCCTGAAAACCAAGGAGAGGGTGATCGGCAATGTTAAAGACTGCAAAGAGGTCAAAGAAATTGAGGATTGAGAAAAGGCCACAAATTCAATGACTAAGATATCATTAATAACCTTGGAATTATTTTTGCAAATTTTAGCGTAATAATTATGTAATTTTTTTTGTTTAATTGAATCCAGTTAGTAAATGTGAGTAGTAATTCCTGCCTTAGAATACAAATCTCTTTATTTCTAGTCCAAACCTCTTTAGTGGAAAGACTACAAAACTGAGAGTAAGAAGACTTAATTGACTCCTGGCTCCATCGCTTATGAATTTTCTAACCCTGGACAAATAATTTACTTTTGCCTCAGTTTCTTTATCTGTAAAATGATTAGATATTTGGGCTGAAGGTTTCTTCTAATATTTTCTAAATCTGTAAATCTACTACAATACCCAGACCTTTCTTTTGAGGACGATTGGGGTTACACAGCTAGTAAATGTGTCAAGTGTCTGAGGCCAGATTTGAGCTCAGGTCCTTCTGACTCCAGGGCCGATGCTTTATTCACTGTACCACCTAGCCACCCCAAATACCCAGACTTTTAAAATATATGGGATAGGTAAGTATAACAAGTAAATGTAAGTTTATGATATATGTACACACAAACATACAATATAGAATATATAAAAATAATCACTTAAATTATGTCAGATATCAGTACAGGAGAATTAGCAGGGGATCAAAACCTGATACAACATAAGTCATAACCTACTATACCCTATCTTTGTCCCTGAGCCACATATAAGGACTTTGCCTACATACTTCTTTACACCCACAGCTACTTAAACTTGAACACAGATACTTGACACTTAGAAAGCTTATTCAGATGCAAAGCATTATTCTGGTTTAGTGTATGATCCCTCCAGATCTCTTTGCATCATCAAAGAGTAATCAAAAGCAGAGGCACAATTGGTCACATTTCACAATGAAATTATCTTTCCATAGGATTCAGCTCCTTCCTTTTATTGACCTGAGGCCCATAGTCATTAAGTAATTTGCTCATTAAGGAGCAGTGTTGGGATTCAAACTCTTTAGTCTTATGACTCCAAAACTATTGATTATTCTATGATGTTATAGTAAATTTTACCCCCAGTTTTCATTATATATATATATATATATATATATATATATATATATATAGCTATTTACATATCTATATCTATCTAACTTTTATGATTCCTTTTGGTAATAAAGATGCATATACTTCCTTTTTTTTCCAAGGACGTCAATAATCTAACAGTATAAAAGGGAACATTTCCAATATCTAGAAGAACTGTGACTGTGCCTATGCTGCCTTATCAATGTTATTTGCTCAAATTAGGAAAGTTTCCTATAATTAGGAAAGTCAGTATCAAACAAATATGCCTGACCAAATTCTTCTTTCGGTTAAGAGAATTTAACTTCTTTCTTTGTTATAGCCAACTGTAAATTGTGAGTGGAAATGTATCCTTAGAGTGTATTTTTTCCCAGGAGCATGAAGTGTTCCTTTATCAGTCCAGACTTGTCTCATTCATGATGAGACAAGAGATAAATTATTATATCTGAGTGGTAAATTATTACCTTAGGCCGTATGTTTAATGTGAATTATTTATTTTTATAGGCAGAGCCTATAGTTTAGTGTGTACATATTTTAAAAATTAACTATATTAGGTTATTGAGAATTATCTACAGAAAGAATACATTAGTGCTAGTTTTTATTGAATGCCTTATAACATTTTTAGCAAATGATGTAGCTTATTCCAATATAAAGACCCATATAAGCTTTTCTTAATTCTTTATAAAATTTAGTCTTTTTAATAAAAATCTGAATTAATTACAGTACTTTAAGTGAATCCTCTATTATACCATTTATAACTCAGAACACTCTTCCATATTATAAAATATATACATAGAAAGACAATTATTGCGCATATTGAAGCTGATACGTATTGAGTTAAATTTATCGAATTAAATTCTAGATAAATTTGAGAATTTTGCTCATGGAAATGAATGCGAAACAGTGCTTGTGTTAATCAGAGTTGGAGAGTAAGGAGGAGCTGGCAACCTGCCCCTGGCTTATCTCTGATCCTTAGTTGTGCATGGGAATCTCTAGCTGTTTTGTGCCTGCCCTTCATGTAACACACTCAAAATGAATTGAAATAAATTCTAAATGTCCTGGATGAGATATTAGTCATTTATTAGATCTATAGAAGAAATAATGAACCTTGGCTATGATAAACCTTTTGAAAAAAGTCTCATGATTAAAATTTAAGAAAAAGATTGCTTTCACGTACCTACTGAAAAATGTTCATAGTTTTACATATTTTGTATATTTCTAAATTATTATTAACATTTAGATCTCTCTATGGGTTTAACATTATGTTAAATATATAGAGTCAGTGTGTACAAGGTGCTTCCCCTTGGGGGATTGTAAACTCCTTGGGTGTCAGAGTTTGTTTCCTTTTTATCTCTGAAAACACATAGGTATTGAATAAACATTTTTGGTTGAATTGGGAAAATTGAAATCGATGAAACCTCATGAGGAAATACATAGAATAGAAGACAAAAGGCCACCTAGGGAAGAAGCAATCATCAGTGAAGTGATCTACAGGACTGATATGTACTAATATAACAGATAGGAGGAGGTAAAACCTGAATTGTGACAAGAGAAATCATACAGTTCCATGAAATAAGGTGAACAAAGCTCAAAAGAAGGCACTGAAGAGTAGATCGATCATGAGATTGGAATTGATGAGTGGAGTCAAATTGGGAAGTAAGACAAAATGCTTTCTTTCCAACAAGTATGGTGAATGGGCAGAATTGTGAGGGGGTGTGTCATATTTATATTTATGCTACCTAGACTCCAAGTATAGAATTGTCTCCCTTCTAGGAAACAAGTAAAGGGACTTGAATATCTTTCCACTTTCTAGGTTATAGAGAGGGATGAAATTTTCCATGAAAAAAGTGGAATAAAGGCTTAACTATAAATATAAAGAGGATTACTTCAAAACAAAAAGGAGTTGTATGTGGCAGACATTCAGTTTCATTTACAACTTCCCTTTTATGCTCTACTTTGTTTTTGGATGTCCTTATTTTATTTGGTGTTTGTTGTCACTCAGGCATTTCAGTTGTGTCCAACCTTTGTAACCCCATTTGGGTAAAGATACTGCAGTGGTTTGACATTTCCTTCTCCAATGGATCCAGCAGAACCTAAGTGACTTGTCCAAGGTCACACAATTATGAAATGTCTGAGGCTGGATTTGAACTCAGGTCTTCCTGATTCCAGGCCCAGTGCTCCATCCACTGAGCCATGAATTTTGTTTGTTACATTCTGGATTTTAAAAAATAGTAATATAAGCAAAGAGAAATAAGAATCTGAGGAGGCAAAGGGGAATCCTGATCTATGTCAGGCATTGGAGGAATGAAAGAATATAAAAAAGAGGTGATGGAAAACTGATTGCATTCACAACTATATAATATGTATAAAGCTCTTCTAGAAAGATGTGGGAGCTGACCATTCTGAAGAAGCAACAACTGTTGCTGTTTCCAAGGCATGATTATGCTGTTCAATAAATAGCATTAGGAAAGTGATAATTCAGTAAGAGGAAGAGGAAGAAGAACCAAGTAGTGGTAGCTGGTGATTCTCTCCAGAGGGAAATTGGGTAGCTCTTTGCTGACTTTTCATCAACAAAAGACCTAATAAAAGACATTAGGGGATGTGTATGGGGAGTATCTATCTTTAACATGGTAGAGTGCCTCCCAAGATTGTCAAACCTTGTGACTTTGCTTCACTTCTACTGATTCACTTGGGCATAGTTATATTTCCAGTCCAAATTCCTCAAAGATTATCAAGTCTTGTGGTAAGAATATGGCAGTGGAAGAGTATATACCTCACTTAAAAGGAACAGGTTAGATTAAAGGCAGGGAGTGGGGAGGCATATGATAATATACTTTTCTTAAACACTTTTTATTGCTGTCTTGCTCATTTATATCACATCTAAAAATAATGATGATGATGTCATCAACAAATATTTCTCAAGGACCTGCTATGCTCTAGGTACTGTGCTAAGTGCTAAGGATACAAAGAAAAGTTAAAACAAACAAACAAACAAACAAACAAACCCAACCCAAATATCCCCTGCTCTCAAAGAGCTTATCATTTAATGGGATCAGACAACATTAAATCAAGATACCCACACACACACACAAATGGAGATAACCAACAGGGGGATGACATTAGCATTACAAGGTATTGGGAAAAGTTTAGGAGTATTGGAAAAGACTTTTTGTAGGAGGTGAGATTTTAGCTGAGACTTAAAGGAAACCAAGGTGGTGGGGGGCCAGGATGTGGAGATGAAGAAGGAAAGAATTCCAGGATTGGAGGACAGCCAATGAAAATGCCTAGGGTCCTGAAATTGTTTGAGGACCAGAAGAGACCAGTGTCACTGAATCAAATGTAGGAGGTGGAGAGGGTGGTGGTGTTAGGAGTTCAGTGTAAGAAGACTGCAAAGCTAGGAAGTAGACAGGTTAGGAAGGATTTTAAAAGTCAAATAGAGGATTTATATTTGATTCTAGAGGAAATAGAAAACCGCTGGAGTTCAGTGGAAGAGGGGCAGGGATGATATGACCAAACCTGTGCTTTAGGAAGATAAAGACTTTAAAAAAACAAATAATTGCCAGCAGTAGTTTATTTTTAATACAAATGTTATTTGTGTTAATCAGTCAAGACCTTCCTTTTTTCTTTCCCCTTTCCCCGCATTGAGAACACAATCTAAGTACGATGAGTCAATCAGATATGAAGAGTCAATCAAAACAAATAGGAATATCAGTTAGACAGTTGAGGGGAGGCTGGATTGGAGTGGGGAGAAGCTTGAGGGGGGCAGACCCAGAAGGCTATGGCAATAACTGAGGTATGAAGTAAGGAGGACCTGAACCATAGTGGTGGCAGTGTCAGAGGGGAGAAAATAAACAGAGGTTTAGTCAAGAGATAACATTTATAAGCATTTTAAGGTTTAAAATGTACTTTACATATGTTATCTCATTTTCTCCTCCCCATAAGCCTGTGAGGTGAATTAAATGAGCTAAAATATGTAAAGTGCTCTGCAAAACTTCACATGCTATATAAATGTTATCTATTATGGAAAAGAACATTTGAGAAGCAATCAGTGTAGGTAGAACAGAAGGAATTGTTTCATTGGTGTATGTACTTTGCTACCTAGATAAAAAGAGGAAATAGATGAGGAATTCAATGGCATAAAGACATAATATAGCAGTGACAAGTAACACATTATCCACACATCTTGAGAAAACAACCTTTCTACCAAAAAACAGAGCAAATAATAATATCTTGTTCTGCCTTAATGATATCATCCTTCAAAAGGTAAGGGAAGCACTGTTTGTGAGTGCCATTTTGGAACTAAATATTAATTTGCTTCTATTTTCTGTGTCAGAGAGAATGAGCTTTGGATTCAAAAGGCTGAACAACAATGGCTAATAGGGAGTTGATATAAAGAAATAGGGAAATAATAAAAGAGTACCTAGCTGACCTTGATTGATTCAGATTATCAGACCAAAGTGGGATATCAGACCTAAGTCAGTGATCTTTGAAGAATCCTGGAGAAAAATGAGGGATACTGTAGGTTTGAAGATGGGTGAATATTATTCTCATTTTAAACCAAAGGGAAGAAGGTGTTTTCAATGAACTCTAGGCCTGTAAGCTTGTGTTGTGGTCTTTCTGCATCCTCCTGTTGTCTGTGCTGTTAGCCATATCCCCTCTTCCTACATCCCTTCTGGCCTGCCTCTTTTCTGGAAAGTCCCCACCTTCTGTATCTGGTTTCTTCCGTGCCTGGAAACTACTAAGCAAGAAAGTTCTATTTTCCTAGCTAATTGGCACCTTTTCTGCCTGTAACGTTGGAGATGGGAAACCAAAGATAGAGAACTGAGCAGTATGTAACTGCTCCCTGTAAACCACCGGGCCCTTTTTGGGTTTGTTGGAGCTTTCCTGATCCTTGAATTGCATTGGTTGATGCATGTAATTAAAGGGGACCCAGGACTCCCACCATTGAACTGCTGAGATTTTGCTACAGAGATGTGTTACATATGGGAGCCAATTCTTGTAAGAACATTGTGAACTTTTTCCTCCTTCCTTAGCTTGCAAGATAATGATGGTTAAATTTTATATGGCACTTGACATATGCCAGGCACTCTGCTAAGCCCTTTATAATTACTATGTCGTTTGATTCTCACAACAACCCTGGGAAGTACCTACTGTTATTATCATCCCATTTTAAGGATGAGGAAATAGAGGGAAATGGAAGTTTAGTGACTTGCCCAGGGTCACATAGTAAATGTCTGAGTTTGAACTCAGGTCTTCCTGATTTTGGACCTAGTACTTTATCTACTCTACTAACCTAGCTGCCTATCACTATGCCAGAAACTCTGGTAACATTCTTGGTTGTATCCCTTCCTTGGTGTTTTTTTTTCCTAGTCCCACTTTGGAAGTGTCACTCTCTGCCCCAGTGTAGAAGCATTAGCAGGTTGACCTAGTGACTTCCCCCACTGTCATTGTCCTTTTGACATTAACAAGGAATGAATTTTGATAAATATAATGCGTTTAAATCTTAGTTTTGGAAAAAATAAATTGAATATCAATAGGGGCCTTTATTAAGTAATTAGTAATTATTTCAGAATGGATTAGTCACAAAATATAAAGGATTTTACAGACTTAGCATTTCCTCATTTGGATCAGATAGAAAATGAAACCAGTTAGCAAGTTAAACATTTAGAGGGAACGCCATCTTTCAGAATTCTCATTTGGTGTTCATATAAGTGATAAATACACTTTTACTGATTTGGATTTTATTACTTTTAACCACCGTTAAGCAATCCTGCTTCTCCTCCTATGACTTTGAAAAGTTGTTTTAAAATTGGAGCTGGGAAGGGGATTTTATTAAGCCCAGACAGGTATGGGGGTGGGGGTGGGATAGGAAGAGTTTTTAGTGTTTTTGAGGAAGCAGCCTTGATCTAGAGTTGGCAAAGTCCTAGAGAAATGGCAGACTGCTTGTAATCTCGGAGACTTATGTTTGCCTTCTTTTCATTGTGGTCTGTTTTATAGTTAATGCCAAACTTTTGACATCTGTAAGAAAGCATGAAATGGAGGAAAACAAGGCTTAGAATAGCTAACTGTCCTATTAAATGCTTCTAGAGATCCTTCCCCTCCCTCTCTAGTCCCCAGGTCTGAAATATTTATGTAAAGAAAAAGCTTTGGGAAACTATTTTCTTTAATGGTGTGTCATTGACACCATTACCAGTGCTTAATATATTTTAGAGTTCCACCACGGTCTAGGTGCAGTACAGCCTGAAAAGTCAAACATGGAATACACACCTGACCCTCATGAGTCTCACTTTCTAAGTAGTCATGGTTAAAATGTACATACATGCATGTGCACACACATACACATGTAGATATGTATATAAGATATATACACATGTGTAGATGTGCATATAAAATACATATCTGTATATAGATATGTAAATGTATACATGTTATCTCCCTTTTATGAGTGTTCTGCTCTATATGCCCTTTGCTCCCCATCAGACCTACTCTCCCCTTCTAATGAAACTAGATCATGAATCATTTCTAATTTACCTGAAGGAAATGGTTTACTTTCTTTTTTTTGTGGCATCCACAACAAAATCATAGGTCTATGAAAATGTCTAAGTACATAACATGGATGCTGAAGAGCTACTTTATAGTGCCATTTTTCACCATAGCATATTGCAATTAATAGTGTTAAGCTGTTGGGTGGGGATGGGGGCGGGCCTCCCCCTAACATACACTGAGCTCAGGGATCAACATTAGATGCAGCCAGTGTTGCAGTTGTGTAAATACATATTGCAGAAATAGAATTTGTGCCACATTAATGCATTTTTTTGTATTTCTCATCTATTTTTGTTGCATTGATTATCCTTCTAAAAGTGGAAACACTGATTATAGAAGCTTTATATATGTTTAGTTTTCCTTGTTTCTGGAAAGACTGCATTTGTAGCTCTGTGCTAACTTCAGATAACATTTGCTGAAGTTGTAATAACTTGGCTTTTGGCTGTTAGGCATCATGGTTTATACTCTTAAAGGAATATTAACTTCTTGAACACTGAATCTGTTGGTTTAATAGTATCACTTTTGAAATGTACTCATTATTTTAAGCTACTATACATTATTTATAGTATATGTATGTCATTTTCAGGGAAGAGGGAGAGTGATCAACACCTAGAGTATAGTGATTGAAACGTTTATAAAATTTCCGTAGGTTCTTTTAAAAGATGTAGAAATTATTCTGTTTCCCTTGAGGTTAGTTCTTATAAAACTGAAGAAATAGATGAATGATGATGAACCTCAAGGCTCTGAGAAAGAAATGACTGGGCTACATCTATTTGCATTTCTTCTGACTAGTACAGCTTGTTAACATGCTCATGTCTGATGTGTATTCTGAGCTACTTGAGAATAGTGTGTCAAAGATAGTTTGTAATTAGAGATTATTATAAATATTATTTTATATTATATTATAATATATTATACATTATATATTATTCATATTATTATATAATATTGTTAATTAATAATATTAATATATATAAATTATTATAGTTATGTACATGTGATATATAGATCACTACAGATATGTGGTTCCATCAGATACGTTATGAAGAATAATAAAATTCACCATGTGGTCAGTGTTTGACAGGCATGCCACTGCCTTTCTATCTGCCACTATATTAAATTAGTAGAAAGATAAACTGATTTTTTCTGTTCTGGCTCTAGCAGTTGAAAAATGGAAATGAGGGAGAGGAGCCCTCAACTGACTCTTATTCAGAACTATTATTATCACAGACAGTGTGGAGTAGTAGAATTACCTCTTAAGGTATAGAATTCTAAATTATAATAGATTTTTCATTCACCTTTATTTTTGAGTGTATTTTATCTTGCCTCTTTTGACTATTGGATTAGGAACAGCAGTGGGAAATACTTTTTCACCCCTTCAAAGAGCCTAGCAACAGCAAATAAGTACAAGAATACTCCTTCATATTGGTGTGATGTAAACAAGGTATGAAGAAAGAACAAGAGCTGGAGAAAGATGACCTGAATTGTAGACTTTATGTTGCCTTCTTAGGGAACGTTGGTTGAAACATTTAATCTCTCCATCAAAATGTGAAGCATATCATTCATTTCTCATAACTCAACAGGGTTATTATGATGATTAAATAAGATCATATATATAATATACTTCATAAACATAAAATACTGGGGGCAACTAAGTGGTGCAGTGAATAGAGCACTGGCCCTGGAGTCAGGAGGACCTGAGTAAGTTCAAATCCGGCCTAAGACACTTGACACACTTACTAGTCGTGTGACTTTGGGCAACTCACTTAACCCCAATTGCCCTCCCCTCCCCCCAAAAAATAATAAAGCAAAAAAAATGTAAAATACTTTGTAACTTAAGTTATTATTCCTTAAGTGATATATACCTCCTTCATGTCTTTTACCATATTATCAGACTTCACCTTTTGAAATTCTTATTGGATAAATATATGCTCACATACTGTGTTTTTCTAAGAATGCTTTATTACAGTTTTATATATTGTGCTAAATAGAATTTTGTAATATCTCAATTCATTTCAGTACAAACAAAAATTTTTGAGAATATAGAATTCTATCATCTGTTTATTTTGTTATTAAGATTTTGGGTATAAATCATTAGATTTTTATTCTTTACATGAGTAATGTGGGAAATAGGTTGGTAGTAAAATGATTTTTAATGTAATTTGGTAATTTAAGAAGGATAAAATCTTTAAATAGAGAATTAAACATTTGTTTGCTATTCAGGTTATTGTTAGTAGACCCAATTTGCAATGTTACTAATAATTTAATAGGAAAATAACATTATCTTTGGAGGTTGTAATACAAACGAATATTATTGGAGCCTTAATGCTTAATAACTTTCATTTACAACCACTGGTGTTAGTTTCATTCATTTAAAAAATAAAGGTTCTGTGAAATTAGGTCTTACTCATGAATCATCATGTAGGTAAAATGTCACTTGGGTACTTTTATAAAATATTGCCCCAAGCTAATTAAGACAAAAAGGTCTGTGTGAAATTTTATTAGATAATACAGAGAATACATTGTAATTAAAAGCTAAAACTTAAGATATTTGAGATTATTTTATCCACTTCCCAAGCTTCAGTATTACTTCCATTGGAATGTCCAAATTTAAGTTTCTGGTCCTGACCTTTGAGTCCCACTTTCTGATTTCTAGTTTTGTAAAGAATGTTTCTGATGGAATAAAATGCATTTAACTCAAATGCAATACGTCCTAATGCAAACTCTTTTTCTTCTCCCCCAAACCAATTATTTTTTCTCCTTTTTCTGCATTAGTTTTGAATCCTGGTTCCTGGGTGCTTGATCTAGATCACTCTCTTCTGTCCTCTTTGCCCTAGAAGCCTTTCTAGAAGCACTAAATTACCCCCAGCCTCTAAGCTTCTGCAGTGCTCTGGAATTTAACCTTGGACTGGACCCAAATCAAGCTACCATATGCTGTCTCCTGTCCAGATTTCCCCAGGACATACCTTCCTGCTGTGAAATAGACTTCCTTGGCCTCACAGTATATGGTGTCATCATCTGCACTGAAATTGGGAGGGTTACGAACAGTCTAATCACTTCATTCCTCTCTTAAAGAGGAGATATAATGTGTGTGTGTGTGTGTGTGTGTGTGTGTATATATATATAAAATGCCATGTAAAGCCAATCAAGAGTAGATTCGTAAAAGAATGCTACTGTGAACAGCTTTTAAGATTCAGATTACACAGTATTAGTGAATACTCTGTTTATTCCATTACAAATCAAGATTCAGTACAATATTCACAGTATCAACAATTCACAATATTATATATTCACAGTATCAACAATTTACAATATTATATACAATATTTAGGACAAGGAAAATCTCAATATTATATCTTATTACAGAAAATAACAAGGAACAAGAGAAGTTTGTGAACTTTCCACCCCTTGATTTCCAACAAACCTCAGTTTAATCCAAGGGGAGGCCTTTTCTTCATTTTGACTCTGGGTGGTCTCTCTGATTCCCTGGATCCTCTTCCCTGGTCCCAGCTCCCTCCTGAATCTGCCAGACAATCACCTAGATTCAGGAGCTGAAAGCTACCAGGCTCTGTCCAGTCCTCAGAGATGAACAGCTTCCAGGTCCTTGTCCA
>CM053599.1:189625537-189642198 GCA_028646575.1 Pseudocheirus occidentalis
TTCTCATGTTGGCCAGGCTATTAATTGCTTGGTTTTTTAGCTCTGTGGAACTCTGCTTCCTGGAGGGGGAAAGCTCTGTCCCAAATCGCTGGGGCCTTCACAGCTGCTGGAGCTATTAGTGGGGTGCTGCAGTCCCCCCCCCCCAGCTTTGGCTCACTGAAAGCACACCCCAGGACCACCACTCAAGACCCCAATCCAGATCCAGGCCACTCAACGCAAGAGCCCTTGGCCCTGATGGATCGCCTCAGCCCCACTGCTATCTGCAGGCCAGGGTTTCTGAAGCAGCCCAGTGGTGGCTGCTGCTGCTCTCAGCCATTCCTGCTGCCACAGCCGCCTCCTGCTGCTTCCTTGCCCTGGAAGCAGTTTGGCCAGACCACTCTTCTCCCCCAAATTTAGCAAAATCCACTGACCTTTCTCTTAGCCTTTTTTTCTTCTGGCCTGATAAATGTGGTAACTGTGCCTCCACTGCAGCTGATCTGCTCTCCTATAGATTCAGCTCTGCCCAACTGCCCCAGGGCCTGACCTGGCTGGGGTTTCAGGCTGGGCTGTCCACAGCTCCCGGACTGCTGCGTAGAGACCCACTTACTGAGCTGCCTGCAGCAATAGATGTGTTTTCTGTATTTTGGAGAGTTTTGGAGGTTTTTAGGGTGGTTGTGTGGGAGCTGCGGTGCTTTGCTGCTTCTATGCTGCCATCTTGGCTCAGCCCCCATACCTATATATCTTTGTATGCTGTCTTGCCCATTAGACTGTGAGCTCCTAAAGGGTAAAGACTTTCATTTGACTCTTATCCTCAGAACTTAGCATAGTGTCTGGTTCCTAATAGATATTTCATAAATGCTTATTGACCTAATGGGTTATTATTTTTAAAATCAAATCATATGATTTCTATCTGTCTCCTGAAGGAATTGGAGGTACTGTACTTATTTTGGACAAGAGCAGACTTAGGCAGGGCATTAAAGTTGACTTGTTTTGACTATACTGAACGACCAAAACTAGAAAAAATGGGTACAAGTTTCAGAGAACCTGATTTCCACAGGATGTAAAAATAACAATCCAAAAATGAAATGGATTTCCTTGATAGGAAATGGCCTCCCCTTAACTAGAGGTCTAAAACAAAGGTTAGATGGACACTTGTAGAACATCCACTACCACATTCCCAGTGGTCAGGTATGAATGGAAGAAGCTAGTCTCAAAGGACCTCCTTACTCTAATATTCTGTGCATAATCTCCTTTATAATCCTTTTTTTTGACATCTAGAACTATCTTAGATATTACTCTTCTGGGTTTTTCTCCTTTTGCCTTCACCCTCTCCTAAGTAATTTAACTATAATTGGCAATAATTATATGCTGTTCTGATTTACCACTTTGATAAAAAAAAATTTAAGTAGCTAGGGTCATAAAAGAAACATCCCAGAACTAGGAGAATGTAATGCATTTATTTCTTCATTTATTTATGAGATTTTAAGGTATTTTTTCATTTTGATAATTTAAACTTTAGTTATGCTATATGTTGCTATCATACATGACATACATTGCATGATGCTATACATACATACATGTATCTCGTGTGTGAATGAGTGTGTGTGTGTGCCCATAAGATATAAATTTTAGAATTAGGTAACAGATTTCTATTAGCTACAGTTTTTTTGATTCAGAAAAAATGAACTCCCTATGACAAGAAGGTTTTAGAAAATCCCAATATAATAAAGATTGTTTTTAAAGCTACTAATTTGTATTTACCACAATGCTTTACACATAGTAGGCACTTAATCAATACTTTTGAATTGAAATGAATTGACCAAAAAAAAGCCCTTTCAAATATTTATTATCAAATATTTATCTCAAACTACAGTGAAATCTGAAAGCAAAGTCAGAGACTGGGAGATAAAGAACCACATGAAAATATAATGGCTAGACATCAAAGAGTAAAAACTGATATAAATAATTAAGCAAAAGAAAGACCAAAGCATAATTTTGTAAAATAGGATTTTATGCACACTAATGAATTTTTAGCCAGTTAACTTGTTCAGATGCATTTAGGGGTATTTAGCTGCCTTTTTGTTTATAATTACATTTTTCAATTACTTAACTACTCATTAGCAACAGTTGAGTGACTCAAATGACCTTCATAATTCAAAAAATGTTAAGCCTTCTTTGTGATTATAAAATTAAACAACATTTTTGAATGAGCACCTGATTCAGTGGTTTGTAATCATAGGAGGTGGTTGGGTTATTTTCCCCTTTCCAAGTAGATTTTTTGTGTGTGTGGGGGGGAGCAGGGAGGATTTGAAAGTAGGAAGGAATAGTATTTATTTTACATTAGTAGCACTGAAAGTCACAGTCCTCAGATCTGGGGTCCTAATATCTAATAGGTAATAACTAACATTTTAGATTAGAATATGAGCTTATTTGATAAAGTCCTTTATAATTCAGGAATCAAGAAAGTGTCAAAATGATTTTCATTTTTTTCTTGCATTTTGCTGGTAATTTTTCATTTTAATAGTAAAAACAAACACTTATATTGCATTTACTATGTTCAGGCACTGTTTTAAGTGCATTATATACATTATCCCATTTTATCCTCACAATAAATACTGGGAGGTAGATGCTATTACTGTCCTTATTATACAGATGAGGAAACTGAGGCAAACAGAGGTTATAAATAAATGAGAAGATTAATGAAAAGTCAGTCTATTTTAAACAGTTTCTATACATATTATTATTATTAGGGAAAGTGTCTTAATTTTTTACATTACAATACTATTTATACTATCTTAAGAACATTAAAATAAAGGCTTATGCATTTTGATTCCTGATTTAGCAGTCCCTCAGTAAATTAACTTTCTTTCAAATTTCAACCTAAGAAAGAATTAGCTAATTTTCTGCCACATTAATACAACTTATACCATGACCTGTAATAGCCATGGTTTTATAGGACCATGGATTTAGAACTGGAAGGGATCTCAGATTATCTACTTAAAATCACTTGTGGTGGAGAAGGAAGAAAATGAGGGCCAAAGAGATTCCATGGCATGCCCAGGATCACATGGGAGCAAGTAGTAGAGAGGAAATTTGAAGCTATATCCTTTTACTCCAAAGGCAGTGTTTTTCTCACTGTGCAACAAGGCTCATGAGCTTGTAATGTCAGAGCTCCAAATGTTACTTAGGGATCATCTATTCCAGAACCTTACCTGAACAAATAAACTGGGACCCTGTATCAGCTAACACCCTAGTGTACCCAGTATGGCTGGCTGGCATAGGTTCTTTGGTCTGCTTTTAAAAGGAAAGACTACTCAAAGAGGAGCTAACAATCCTACTTTTAATTATATTCACCATTCAGGGGAAAGGTCAGCACCCTGAACATGGAGAAAATGCAAGCAGAGAAATTAACACAAAGACCAACAGAGAGGACTCCTTTACATACATCACAGGATGAAGGGAGCACAGACTTCTAAGCAGTCGAAGGGCTCTGAAAATACAACTACCAGGATAATGGAAAATCTTTCTCATGAGCAAACCCCCAAAGCAAAACACCAGCCTCCAAGAATATATAACAAAGACTCAGTCCCTGATTGGCTCACTTCCAGAAGGCATGAAACCTATGTGAATTATCAGGATTCAAAGGAGATAAATCCTTCAGATGTTTACAATTTAGCCTGGGCCTAGGAAACTGAACAACAAGGAGAAGAAAAAAAATAAGACAAATTCCACCTGGCTTGTGCTCACAGACTCAAAGGAGGGAAGAAACACTGAGATAAGATAACGTCCTGATGTTCAAGCTCCAGTTATTATACAGTCCAAGATCAAATAACTAAAGAATCAGTCTAGTATGATGATTACAAATAGGTGTTATTCTATCAAAATATATTTAAATCATTTCTAAATATTTTTTTCTTTGAAGAGAAAGCTAAGAAATGTTCTCTACTAATATAAGAATGAATGTATCTTATTAATATCACACTCTAACCAATTAAGTTCATCACTGGTTAAAACAATTAATCTAAAGTAGTTCTGCTTAAATGGTTACTCTGAAGTAAAAAAATCAATTGCCATTGGAAATGTTTAATTGAATGAATCAACGATAAAATTTCAATTTATGAAATTAGTAAAAATACTTTTGAGTTGTTTTAATAGTCTATATATTTATTTCAGTTAATATTTGGGGACTTTTAAATGTACACATACATGCAACTTGAACTTCAGATTTTCTTTGCAAGAGTGCTCCCATTCTGTTGCGTACCACACATCGGTAAAAACCAGCATCAGTCCTCTCTAAAGATGGAATAATGTACCTACGGAATAAACAAAAGAGCAGTTAATTCTAACAGAGTGATGACACAGAAAACATTCAATAAATATTTTCTTGTTGACATACTGCTTAATTGACATCTATAATTAAACTGAGAAAGTAAAGGCTATAAGTAGGAAAAGAATTCCCAGTTATGTGTCTGTGAAAACCCGGAGTATGTCTAATTATTTCCTTGGATGCCAAAACATTGACAAAAAATTCTTACTACACTTAAAAAATTTACAAGCACGTTAAGAAAAAATTCACAAAACACACACCAAAAGACATAAGAGATATTATAAAATTAAATAAATTTTGTATCCCAAATTTTACTGTATGTCACAATCCCAAGTTTGTCTGGGATAAAAATTTTCATACCTAAAATGCAAAATTCCACTTTCTGCTCCTTCAAATTACATTGTTATGTATTTTCCAATAAAATAAAATTTTTGAATGTTTGTAAATATATTTTCATATGTTTCACCAATTTGAGCTTATAAATAGTATATATTTTATTTATTCTCTTTCTAATTACATTTTTATATAAAAGTATCTATTTTCTCTTAAAGTCTAGATTTTGTTCAGTTGCTGGTTTTAAAATTGCTTATTCTTAGTCTCATTCACAACAGATTAATAAAGGTAAAGTTTTCTCAGTTCAAACTTAATCAAAATCAATAAAATATTATCAAGTGGGCAGTCTGAGGTCCTTGTAAAGAGCCCACAGTCTGATGGGCTCTGGCAGAGTCAGAAAGTTGCGTGGCAGATTATGCTGCTTACCAAACAGATACTTTGAGGGATCTTGATAGGGAAAGTCACAAGAAATAGCATTTAGAATAAAAGGACTTAGAAATTTGAGGAGAGAGATTAAGTCAAGCAAATGCTTAGCTTTTTGGTACCCTGATGCATTTCTCCTGATATGATACTGATCTCCAGATGTGAATCTCTGTTCCAACAATTAATTTTGCAGGCTGAGCAACCTTTACTAATCCGAAGGAAGTTGCCATTTACCTGAATATATTTGCCTAACCATCCTCACAAGCTGGTTCTCTCTTAATTTTTATACAAGAGGAGAAAAGAACATGGTTAATGTAAAGGATAAGTAATACAAAATGGTGGTTAAGGCAAGCCACACTAACCTCATTTTCAAATCAGTGATATGATGAGGAGAAGGGATTCTATGGAGGGAGACCTGAGAATAGTACCCTATGATGAGGAAGATGGAAGTCCCTTAGACAATGGAAACCTTTGAAGGAGTCCCCATGATACTATGAAGCTGCAGCCAAGCAAAGAGCAAGATGAAACTAGGAACTAACTTCAAGTAAATTTTTTGTACCCTTTAAATTTTGGTGCCTTCAAGTCTAGTCCTTTTTGCTCCATCCCTGTAATCATTCTATATATAACAGGAAAGTTTGGCTTTCAAACAACCTGCCTATGGCTGGATACATGAAACCCAATTGCCACGATAAACTCTGCTTAGAACACAGGCTCCAGAGATTCCAAAATGTCAGGTATGGTTGCCTCTCACCTACCAGTACAATGTGACATATGTACTACTCTGAAGGAAGCAAATTCTTGATTTAGACCTCCCTTGAAATTAGCAGTTCTGATATACGAATACCCACAGATTATTTTCAGCACTGGAATGTTTTTAGACTCCTGCAAGTTACTAATGGCACTAAAATTTTGATCCAATGGGATTCTCCCTGGGTAGCTTATGTGGAATCCTGCATAGCAAGTCAGACTTCCTGCTGGGTTGACAATGGTTTCACAGAAAATAACCCTTCTTAGACACTGTGAATGGGTTTCCACAAGAGTTCAAGGGCACTAGTATTACTCTCTGAACCCCCTTTGAAATGAGATTATTACAGATAGATTTGTCAGATTTAGCAGGAGTCAAATGTCCAAGACATAATTTTTCAACTTCTTCCATATACTAAATAAAGTAGAATTGGAATAGGAATGGAGTAGACTTTTCTGGTGGATCAATTTATGAGGTGTGATCACACTTAATGATAATGAATTTACCTAAATAGAGATGTTACTGACTAACCTGCACTGCCTCCTGTATCATCTTCAGCCATGACCAAACTTGCGGCAAACTTCCCTCACATGCAACCCTCAGTACTTTCCCAATCCACCTGCCAGGAGCAAGTTACATGACAGGAAGAGCTAGTAAAGCTTAGAGGGTATCATGTTTACTGCCAATATGGGTAAATGCAATGCCTCATTCTATTTTCCCACTTTCATACTGACTATTCTTTTGTTGTTGTTCAGTTGTGTATAAATCTTCATGACCCCATTTTGGGGTTTTCTTGGCAAAGACATTGGAATGTTTTGCCATTTTCTTCTCCATCTCATTACAGAGAGGAAACTGAGGCAAACCAGATTAAGTGACTTGCCTAGGGTCACACAGCTAGTAAGTGTCTGAGGTGGAATTGAACTCAGGTCTTCCTGACTCCAAGCCTGGTGCTCTATCTACTAAGCCACCTAGCTACCACCATTGACCACTCTACCATCTTCCAAATGTCGACAGGTATCATATGATTGCCAAGATGGGAGAGTAATTGTTCTCCAAATATTTCTCTAAACCAAAAATCAAAAACCACAGAAAGAGTAATATATTCCAGAAATAGAGCAGCTAAAGCTCCAACCATAGGACAAGAAACTCATAAAAACTTTAAAAAATCATAAAATAACATTAAGCAATAATTTGCACTCAGTGGAAAGACCACTATATAGTAGGGGAATGAGGAGTATGGGAAAAGTGAAAAGCTATGAGGAAAGGACAGCAAGACAAAAAGTACAATGGATAAAACCTGAATACAAATCTAACACATAAACAGAGGTGTAGATGAAAGGAAAAATGGGTAATATTTTGAAGGAAGGCCAGGAAATAAAGAAAAAAAATCATAGTATGAAGGGAAATGAACCAAAAATCTTTGGTGAAACTGAACATTCTGAGGATGATTCAAGGGTTACAGAATAACAACAAGAAATTCCAAAATAGTTCAAAAAGAAGGAAAAAAACTTTTAAAATAAGATTTGGGGAATTTAATTTTAGATTTTTTTTTTCGTGCCTAAGCATATTGATTGGAATGAAGTAGGTACTTGAAAATTGCTTGTTAATAAATTGATGAATGACAAATTATGTTGTAAATCATAGTTTTCAAGGCATCTAAAACTATTAACATAAAGTTTCTCTGATAAAGGTAAATACTTCTACCTTTTCTAGATATTCTAGATATCTAAGGAAATGGTTCATAATTATAAACTACAAGCCATCGCTGGGAAAAGTAGAAAGCAATACGGTAGAAAATAGGTAGACCAAGGTACTCCATTTACCAAGATAAGGCCAAAATGGATACCTGACCTAGAGGCAAAGGGAACATCAACAGTGAATTAGGAAAGCATAAAATGGATTACCTACCAGATTTAAGAATAGGAATATAATTTATGAATAAATGAGAGTACTGTTGAACTTAAAATAGATAATTTATTATGACATTAAAAGGTTTTGTACAAATAAAATCAATATAGGCAAGATTATAAGTGAAGTGGAAAGTTGGGAGAAATTTTTTATAAACAGTTTCTTAGATAAAGATTTCATATCTCAAGTTCATAGGGAATTAAGTCAAATATGTAAGAATATGAGTCATTCCCAAATGGTAAAAAGATATGAACATACAGTTTTTGGATGAAGAAATCAAAGTTATATGTAGTCATATAAAAATGCTCTAAATAATTATTGACTAGAAATGCAAATCAAAACAACTTTGAGGTATCAGATGGACTAAAGTTAAACCTCAAACCTATCATTCTGACAAAGACAACAAAAGAGGAGAATGTTAAAAGTATGAGAAGCTGTGGGAAAAAACAGACACACTAGTGCTTTGTTGGTGGAGCTGTGAATTGGTTCAGTCATTCTGGGAGGCAATTTGGAATTATGCCCATAATGTTACCACACCCTTTGACCCAACTAGTGACACCATTACTAGGCCTATACCACAAAGATATTAAAGAGGAGGAAAAGGATGAATGCATGTTTTATTTAAAAAAAAACATTTATAGCAGCTCCTTTGTAGTCACACCAAAAAAACTGGGAAAAGGTGCTGTCCTATTGTCAAATGACAAAACAAACTGCATTATATTAACATATTGCAATATTATTATGCTGTAAGAAATGATGAAATGGACAGTTTCAGAGGAAACTGGGAAGACCTTTATGAACAGATGTGGAATAAAGTGAGAAGAAATAGAAGAATTTATTCAATGATGACAACATTATGGAGAAAACTTTAATGAATGCAATGACAAGCTACAAGTCAGAAAATCTGAAGATGAAACGTGCCACTCTCTTCCTGCTAGAGAGGTTGAAAGGCTCAAAGAGATGTACATTTTTGGATATAACTAATGTGTCATTTAGCTAAACTATACAAGCTATCTAGTAAAAGCTTTCTTTTTAATTTGCTCAGTTGGGGGTACTCAGAATGAAAGAGAAATAATTCTTATGTGAAAAATAAAAATAATAAACTATTAAAGAATTTGAAATACTTATTATAAGAATATGAGAAATCTGTCTAGACCTCTTGAGTATAAATATCCAGTATTTAATAATGATATCTACAAATTAGCCTCCAGAGGAAAACTCCACACTAAAACTATAAAACATAGTAGGATTAAATTTCATAATTTCAACAACAAACAAAAGATTTGACTAGCAGACAAGAGAAAGATCTTCGGCTATGAAGGAAGAGAAATTCTAGCAATTTATAACTAGCTCATTATCACAAGAAACTGAAAAAAAAAGTTAAACCTTAAACAAAGAATTCGCCAATTAGTAATCATTTAATAAGTGGTCACTAAGTGCCAAATGTCCCTGCCAACAACCTAGAGGTGAGCAGAATACTAAATTTAAAATCTCTCCAAAAAAAGAAATTATGAGAAAGGTAAAGAAGTTAAAATTTTTTTTTGGAGGGGAAAAAAAAGCAATCGGGGTTGTGATACAATTATTTTTAAACAAGACTAAGTAATAAAATAGATATTATCATGTGTATGTCCTATTTTTTTTAAATAAATAGGGCAGAACAATAAAAGAACAAAATAGGACTGAGTAAAAGAAAGGCCCTGTTAGTCCTAAGGTGCTAACTATTTAAGAGGAATTTAAAGATTCAGAAAAGACAAATCAACAAATAAGGGCGTAAATCCCATGATTCTCTATGAAGAAAAAACTGATAACACAGTAGAAAACTGTGTGAATGGGGTGAAAAGAGGAGCTGGAGATGGATCCTCATCCAGTCCACATGTGAGCAGAGAAGAGATAATAATTTCTTTATGTTCTCGACAAATCTTTCCTGGTCCTCCTTGTTGTTACTATCCAGGTCACTTTGTGTATTCTTGCCATTTCAATTGTTGGTCATTTTAGTCACATCCATCTGATTCTTCATGACTCCATTTGGGGTTTTCTTTGCAAAGATACTAGAGTGGTTTGACATTTCCTTCTCCAGATCATTTGACAGATAAGGAAACTGAGGAAAACAGCGTGAAGTGAGTTGCTCAGGGTCATACCGCTAATAAGTGTCTGTGGCCAGATTTGAACTCAAGAAGATGAGTCTTCCTGACTCCAGGCCCAGTACTCCATGCACTAGGGTGCCACCTAGCTGCCCATACAGATAGCATATGTAAGAGTGGGGACTGATTGAGTAAAATTAATCAAATTATCCTACTCCACCTAAAAGAAGTAATAAGATTCTATAGCTTCCATACTTTTATCACATGAGACCTATACCTCAACTGTTCACATAAACAAGGCCTGAACACTCTCCTAGGTGCTACAACCAATCTGTTTTAATTGGCCAAGAAATATGGTCACATCTTCTGGGGACTATATTTTAAGAATTCCATAGTGAGGTGAACCAAGAGAGATTTCCTGGCAAACACTGAAAAAGAACCAAAGGAGGAGGGACACAGGGAGAGAGAGAGAGAGAGAGAGAGAGAGAGAGAGAGAGAGAGAGAGAGAGAGAGGAGAGGATTTTAGCCTCAGCCTATGCCTCAGCCTCCTCCTTTCTACCTTTGGTAGGGAGAAGACTTTGAGCTTCAAAATGTCGAGAGAATAGAGTACTTCAGGGTACTTACAGAAGAGTATATAGTAACACCTACATTAGAAGCCAGACACAGATTCAAAGCTGTGCAAATAGCCCAGCAGAAGGAAAAAAAATATATGTGTGTGTGTATGTATGTATGTACATATACCATACCTAAGGGGAACATCTTGAGAATTCCAGCAAAAGGCCTTCCAAGACCTGGAAGCGACCCTTTTGTGACCCTTAAGACTGAGCCCACTTTCCCCTAGACTTTTGGGGGGATGCTTTGTACCTGTCACGATATAGTAAATATCCATTTCTAAAAGCTAATTTTAGAGCAAAATTGAGGGGAAAGGTTGTTTCATTTCTGGATTTGCATCCGCAGGGTCCAACAAAGTAAGTACTTAAATAGATGCTTATGAAGGAAAGGAACTGATGTGGAACATAAGAGCAATAGAGGGAAGGAAAAGTTGAAAGGATTTCTTGCTCCTGAAGAGAAAAGAAAGAGAATCATGGGATTTAGGCCCTTATATGTTCATTTGGTTTTTTTCCCTTTCCTATTCCTGATTCTTTAAATTTCCCTTAAATATTTAAAGAATATAAGGGGTGGGGTTGGAAGGGAGAAGGGTCTGTGGTAAGAAATAAAGTCATTGTCATGTTCTGTCTACGAGAAGTTTGCACATTAAGAAATCATATTCCCTGCTATCACATCTTGCTGCACAGGAGAGTAGGGTAGGTGGGGATGAGAAGGATGATGATGGAGTGGAGGGCAAGGTGGGGGGGAGGGATGCTGGAAGCACATACTTTTGTAAAGGGACAGAGACAGGGTAGAGAATAGAACAAGTGGGGGAGGGATAGGAAGGAGGGACATATAATCAGTCTCTCACAATATGTCCATTGTGGCGATGTCTTGCATAACTACAGCCTGTATTGAATTGCTTGTCTCTCCAGTGGGGGTGGATGACTAGGGAGGAAGGGAAAGAATCTAGAATTTAAAGTTCTATAATCAAATGCGAAAACATATAAGTATATATATATATGTGTGTGTGTGTGTGTGTATGCATATATAAATATATATATGTATATATAATTATTATTATTAACTACATGCAACTGTGAATTAAGATCTACAGGCACTGGGGTAAGAAGGTCCACCTTGCCCTACCAGAAAGTTAGAGGTGTGATGGGGGAGGATATATGAGACAGCAGATTGGGGGAGGGCTTATAAAGTGGGATGCCTGTTTTGGGGTGTTGGATAGGGGAAAGATAGGGAGATAATTTGTAACTCAAAATCTTATGGAAATGAGTGATGTAAACAAGAAAATAAAAAAATAAATGGGGGGGAAGAGGGGGAGAAACCATATTCCCAGAGTAGAGTTATACCTTCCAAGACTGTCCTAAGGAAGCTTATAGAGAGAATGAGTCACCAGAGGGGCGACAGCTTGCAAGTGCTAAGCACTTGGGGCAGGCTACATAGAACCAAAGATAGGACATTCTGATCTTAGGGATGATCAGGGATAATGATGAAGGGTGAGTCAATTCACCTTAACCTCTATCTCAATATAGCTGTATCCATAGCAACAATTTTTGTAGTAACCAATGAATCACTATGAGGACTATCCTCTCACTGTTTCTCTATGTACAGATGCTACACAAATTTCTCCTGTAAACTGACAAATAAAAAAGGTACTATACAATTGAGTACAAGCAACTGTTTGCTGTCAATGCTTTACATGAGATATAAAGACACTAAGGAGAAAAGATATGGTATCTCTTTACAAGCCATATTAACTCCATAGCAAGTCAATAAATGCCAGATAGACTGGGTATTATTTATCAGTAACATTAATTTCATTATTAACAATATTCATGATTATTGCAATCGGAAGGCATATACATTGTTACAAAAACATAAACTGAGGCATATAATGGATAATAATTAATCTCTTAAATTGAATTCTTTACCTTCCACTCACAAGGGGAATAAGGCATTACCATTCCATCGGTCAATGTTCATGAAAGGCTATAAACAAAAGATTATAAAATGTATGATGACTAAATCAGAAAATAATTAGAATTTGCCACCATCAGAATTTGGCCACCAATCAGGACAAAATGATTTGTGCCTAGTTGTTGTTCAGTCAATTAGAATGGATTACTCCATCTAAGACAAGGATGCTGTTGTGAGGTCCCCTATACTTTCTCTTGTATCTGTAGATCTTTCTGACAAATATTAGGATTAATCGTCCCATGGCACAGGAGACAGTTGTACATTAGTAATGCATCAGGGATGCCCACGGGAAGAACAGGTCTGTGGTAGAGTTGTGAACAATGAGAGGGTGGAGCATTGAGAGACTCTGCATGTCTGGGTACTAGGAAGAAGGCATATCTGGAATGAATTAGTGACTTCTGGTATTGATCCCTAGTTTCAGCCTGTTGCATGTGAATACATGAAGTTATGGAGTGGAAAGGGAATGAGACCAAGTGTTAGTAGAATTTAGCATGCTTATCTGAGACTTCAAGCCAGGAGAGTACTAAACAATACAGTGCCAAACCAGTGCCAGGCTGCAACAATCAATACCAACATTTTAATGGGCAGATTTGATTTCAGAAACAGCAAGTTCTGAGTCCCTACAGTCATTGAAAAGAATAGGAAAAACTCAGGAAGACGTCACTGGACTCAGACCAGAAAGTGTTTAAAACAATTGTGTGTGCTATTAAGGTCCATAGAAGTAAGGCTTAACATGTAATGTTCTGTCTCTGCTATAATGGGCCATGGAAGCCTATTCAAGACCCTACATATATGCAAGTCAAGTATCATACTTAGACCTCAGTTTTTTTCATTTATAAAATGAGTAATTGTATTAGATGATACCTAACATCTCCCTTGATTTGTGTCTATGATTTTATGATGTCCTTCCCATACAAACTCCACTGGCTTCAGATGGAATGTATGTAATTGTGTTAATAAAATGATTATTGTCAGGAAACCAGTGAAATAGCCAGGAAGTTTTCAGTAAGCCTGTCAACTTCCCTCTGTCCCTGGATGATAGTCATGCCATATTTCATCAAAGGCCTTCCAATATATCCAGGATTCAATGTCATCTTAGTTATGGTACACATCCCATCCAAGATGGTTCACCTTGCTTTCCAATGTGGACCTACTACAATGGTAGGATTACTAAATCATTCCTGAATGAAATTGAAGAAGACCATGCCATCAGGGAAGTGATGCCATGACATGCAAGTAAATTGGATTTAAATGAAGGAGTGACAAGTTTTCCCATGGCATTCAGGGCTATTGACAGTCATCTTGATCTATATCTGGCCACTAGATTCAAATGGCAGCAGAGGAGAAATGAGGCTGGTAATGTTACACAGGTCTCTCACTTAAATCCAATCGACTTGTATGTCACAATATCACCCCCCTGATATCATAATCTTTTTTGAGAATGAAGGACAAACAGCAAATTAAATAAAATATTCAGTTCCCCTGATTGTTTTCTCTTTCATATCTCCACCTATTAAAATCCCCGTTTACTTCACATTTCTTGATTGTACTTAATAATGGGCATTCAGGTACAGATTCATCTTTCCACAGAATACCACCTGGAGGCTCATGGAAACTCAGAACCCATAACACAAATCCTGGAATAGTATTTGAGGTACTATGTCTTCTATTTTCACTATTACAGGATAATTTCTGTATCTGCCCAAAAATTTTGTTATGGGGGGGGCGGAGAAAAGATGGCAGCATAGAAGCAGCAAAACTTCACAGCTCTCACCACAACCACCTCAAATATGCATAAAATATAGCTCTAAACAAATCTTAAAGCTCTAGAACTCACAAAGTTGCAGAGTGGTAAAGCTCCCGATGAAGGCATCCTGGCAGGCAGACAGGAAGGGGTTCATCACAGCATTCTGGGAGCCCAGACCAGCACTGCATGAACCCATGGCTGGAGCCCTGGGACTGCCAGAAGAAGCCACAGCTGGAGCACAAATCACCAGTATCTGTGGTGTTTTCCTGATTTACCAACCCATAAGAAACAAGAACTAAGTGAAAAGTCAGAGGAACTCGGATAAATTCAGGGGAAAGGATCTGGCCAACTGCCCCAGGGATTAAAAGCGGCTGAAAGAGCAGCACTGCAGCTGCCTCCAGGTGGCTATTTAAGAGCTCCCTGCCTACAAATTGCAGGGGGCCCAAGTGATCATTCAGAGGATAAGTGCTCTTCCCCTCAGCTACCCGGATCAGCATCACAGTCTTGGGTGGTAGTCCTGAGGTGCATATTCAGTAATCGAAACCTGATTGGGGCTGTAGTAAAGGTGGCTTCCTAAGAGCTCCAACAGCTGCAAAAACCCCAGTGATCTGGGATAGAGCTCTCCCCTCTGAAAGGAGAGTTCTACTGAACCTAAAAGTCAAGTAATTGACTGGCAACATGAGTAGGCAAAGGAAGCAAAGCAAGCCCGGTAATGTAACATTAGATTCCTTTTTAGAGGACAAAAAGGATCAAAGCATGGAACAGGAGGAAGACAACACAGTCAGAACTCCTGCATCAAAAAGTTCCAAGAAAAATGTAGACTGGTTACAAGCCATAAAATAGCTTAAGAAGAATTTTGAAAACCAAATAAGAAAAATGGAGGGAAATTTGGTAAGAGAAATAAGAATGATGCAAGAAAATCATGAAAAAGAATCAACAACCTGACTGAAGAAAATAACACCTTAAAAAGAGACTAACTCAAATGGCAAAAGAGGCCCAAAAAGCCAATGAAGAGAAGAATGCCTTAAAAAGTCAAATTTGCCAGATGGAAGAAGAATCTTAAAAGCTTTCTGAAGAGGGTAATTCCATCAGAATTAGAGTGGAGCAAATGGAAGCAAATGACTTTGTGAAAAATCAAGATATTATTAAGCAGATCCAAACAAATGAAAAAACATAGAAGACAATGTGAAATATCTCCTTGAAAAAACCACTGACCTGGAAAATAGATCCAGGAGAGACAATTTAAAAATTATTGGATTACCTGAAATTCACGATCAAAAAAAGAACTTAGAAAGCATCCTTCAAGAAATTCTCAAGGAAAATTGCAACAATATTTTAAAACCAAAGGACAAAAATAGAACTTGAAAGAATTCACCTAACACCTCTTTTATTATTGTTTATTTTTTTATTTTAATATAAATTTTTATTTGTTTTCTTGTTTACATCATTCATTTCCATGAGCTTTTTGAGTTAAAAATTTTCTCCCTGTCTTACCCCAACCCCAAAACAGCAATCCCACTGTAAAGCCCCTCCCCTAATCTGCTCTCTTTTATGTCCTCCTTGAATTTTCTGGTAGGACAGGGAGGGTCTCCCTACCCCAGTTCCTGTATATCTTAATTCCTAGTTGCAGGTATTGCAGAGCTTTAAATTCTAGATTCTTTCGGTTCCGCTGTTGGAACAAGTCAGTGAAATTCAAGCTTTCAAGCTAAATTTGGGGGAGGAAAAGCAGTTTGGCTGAACTGCCACCAGGGCAAGGAAGCAGAAGGAAAGGGTAAGATCTGCTGCAACCAGCAACTGCCTCCACTGGGCTGCTTCAGAGCCCCTGGCCTGCCAATTACAGGGGGGCTGAGATGATTGATCAGGCCCAAGGGCTCTTGTGTTGAGCAACCTGGATTCAGATCATGGTCTTGGGTGGTGCTCCTGGGGTGTGCTTTCAGAGAGCCAAAGCTGGTGGGGGCTGCAGCACCCCCCTAATAACTCCGGCAGATTTGGGACAGAGCTTTCCCCTCCCGGAAGCAGAGTTCAACAGAGCTAAAAAAATCAAGAAATTAATGGACAGGCCAACATGAGGAGAAGGAAGCAAATTAAGAACAGTAATCAAACTCTAGAATCCTTTTTTGGGGACAAAAAGGATCAAGGTATGGAGCAGGAAGAAGACAACACAGTCAGAACTTCCGCACCAAATGCTTCCAAGATACATGAAGAATGCCGACAAGCCAAAGATCAACTTAAAAACGCCTTAGAAAAACAAATAAGAGAAGTGGAGGAAAAATTGGTAAGAGAAATGAGAATGATGTGAGAAAATCATGAAAAGAGAGTCAACAACTTGACTGAAGAAAACAACACTTTAAAAAACAGATTAACTCAAATGGCAAAAGAGGCCCAGAAAGCCAATGAGGAGAAGAATGCCTTAAACAGTTGAATTTGCCAGATGGAAAAAGAATCTCAAAAGAATTCTGAAGAGAATAATTCCTTCAGAATTAGAGTGGAGCTGGTAGAAGCTAATGACTTTATTAGAATCCAAGATACTATTAA
>CM053599.1:189642698-189702743 GCA_028646575.1 Pseudocheirus occidentalis
CAGATTGTGGGAGGGGCCTTACAGTGGGATCAATGTTCTGGACTGGGGGGTAGGGGCAAAAAGGGGAGAAAATCTGTAACTCAAAACCTTGTGGAAATGAATGATGTAGCCAAGAAAATAAATTAAAATTTAAAAAAAAATCCTTTACAAAAGAAGATCTTTTTATATATTATGAAAACATCTGTCAAAATACTTCCTAATGCTAAATGTGATGATCAAAACTAATACGGGGTCAGATAAAAGACAAACTGCACATTATTCTTATTTGCTCAGTACACCTTAAAAACCACTTGTGCTACTAATTGTTTGTCTTTTTAGTCAATGATGTCCAATTAGTCAATCTGAAAAAAAGAGCTGATAGGAATAATTTTTAAGTGAATAAAACATCTGAGCAATAAGGTGATTCTACATTAAACAAATATTAATCAAGCTATCTTTTTCCCGCTGGTCACCTTCTTGAGCTCTCATGGCAAGATTAATAAAATCTTTTATGAAAAAGGAAAATAATATTGCTGAGTTTTAATCTTCAATATTTTATTCTAGTATGAAATGGTTCATCTCAAACAAAAAATTAATTAGTGAAGAGAATCAGAATAATATCGAAGTAAAGACAAAGACTTGATGCCATTTATTTAAATTACAAATCAAGACCAGAACAGACTTAGTCACTATGATTATTAGATATCATAATTATACTTAAGTAGAGACTGAGCATTAGGTTATGATAAAATGAGCAAAGTTTTTTAGTGGAGGGGAAAGAATTAATGCATTCAGAAAGTCTTCAGAAAATACCTTTGGAGGCTGATTAAAAGGACAATTCCTTCACTGTGACATATACAATCTGGATAATATAACCTAATGCTTCCTGTGTATAGTACACTACAATATAGCATATAGCATATTCCTCCCTGTCCTAAGAGATAGAAATAGGGACAGGACCTGATATTCTAGTGGCATCAGGAACTACCAGGTGAAGAAACTCCCTTTACCTGTGCAAGTCAGCCAGCACCTTTTCTGCAGTTAAGTCTTTCAAAGCTATCTGAGCACTGACAGGTCAAGAGAGTTGCCCAGGGTAACTCGGCCAGTCAAAGGACGGAGGGAGTCGTCATCTTGGGTATCCCTAGTTCTGAGGTCAACTCCTCTATCCAGGTGGTGCAGTATTCTAAATAGAGTTTAAATTCTTGCTAATTTCTATAATAACTTGACAAATTGATACAGAAAAAATAGGCTGGGCTACTTTAAAAAAAAGAAAGAGAAACATAACTGACTATTAAACATATGCTGTTTTGCTGCTTTCTTTTCTGTTCTATGTTTCACAGCAGTGTGGGGGGAGAAAAAAGAGGGGTGATATTTAGAAGTTGCAAAGTTTTCCTATTATTGGAATTCCTACATAGATTATATTCATCTGCCAGACAGAATTATTCATTGTGGGTCTATGGTTTGTAAACACATTTTTAAGCAAAGGACTTACTGGCTCACTATATGAAACCATGGTGAAACATTATCACCATATGTCTCTAAAATACAGTCAATGTCTATTTCATTTCAAATAATCATCTCAGAGTCATTAGCTTGAACTAGTAAAAAGATTCTTTCAAACTGATCTCAGTACCAGAAACAAAGTCAAAATTTTAAAGTCAGTTCTTTTCGGAGCCAGCCTCAATTATGAAGAGGTCTAGATGCAGTTCCTGATAACAAGCATCTCTCTGCTGTGTTTTACGTCTGTACACATGCACGGGCAGAAAGAGTAAGTGTGAACCAATATAATGTCACATGGCAAATCAGGTTTTGAAGTCAGAAATTCCTGGATTTCTCAGAAACTTACAAGTTGTGTGACTCAGAAGTCATTTAATCTCTCTGAGTCTCAGTTTCTTCATCTGTAATAAAGCAACAACAACAAAAAGGAGTGGGTGTGGTGGGGAGGGTGATAATGGCATTACAAAAACATCCTAGGTCCTAGCAGATAGAAAACTGACCTCGGAGCAAGAAAGGCCTGAGTTCAAGACTGGCTTCTGCCACATTCTGGCTGTGTGATCCTGGGCAAGTCAGATGCAGGGCAAACGCTAATATGTATTGATGGAGTTTTCTCCTTGGGAATTTCTGACCTATGCTATAGAAACCACAGGTCCCGTCCAAAAAATAAATAGCACTTAACTGATAAATCTGTTGTGAGGGCCAAGTGAGACTGGGAATATAATGTATTTTGCAAACTTTAGAGTGTTTCCTAAATGTAAATTCATATTGCTATGATTTAAATAAAATTCTAGACACTAGAATCATCTAGACATGTATTCACATGCTTTACTTTGAGCACAAAGTCTTTTTCCTTTAGTATCTAAATTTATTTCAAATGAATAATATTTTTAATTTGCATGCTAAAACAGCTCACCTCTTCTCTCCAGCCTTAACTCCAGGAGAAGAAGCTACAGTGACTGGGTGAGTAGGGAAAGGTAATAGTAATTCAGGAGACATTATAAATGGCTAGACCAGTGGGATGTGAGGTAGTCTTAGTAAGAGTCCCTACTATCCCTCATTTGAAATACTAACAGCTTTCATTCAAGGATGCCTAATTAACACTCACACCTTGATTCTCTCAGCCTTTATATGCATTCTATAAATCCTTAAATATATAAATACAATGAAGCCACAGTGCATGACTCATCAGGAATCCTTCCTATGCCTGCTTTAGTGATTCTGTGATAGATGTTTTGAAGCTCCTTTTTAAAAGTCTCTAATGACCTGATAATTGGCTTTAAAGCTTTCCCATGCAGTGTACAGCTGTTATTTATTGGCCTATATTGGATCTGAAATTTTGTAAAGCTTTCAATAAACTGCAAAGGTTGGTTAAAGTGAAGAGAAAATATGATAGATTAGTCATTATGTTTAAAATCATTTTTCAATTGGAGAAGCAACACCATCACTATAATCAACAATAAACATGTATTGAGAATGTATTAAAATACTCTGAGGTCGCACTCAAGTCAAGCAAATTATTCTGAATAAATTTATTTATGGGAGGAAAATGTACTAGGAGAAAAAGGAAAACTCAAACAATGTCAATGTTTGTTCAACTGAATTGAGTCAGAAGATCACAGTTTTTAGAAGCAGAAAGGATTTTAGGGCCTTAGTCCATTCCTCTCATTTTTAGGATGGGAATTGAAATAACTTGCCCCAGGTCACATGGGTAGGTAGGAAAGCTAGATTCCAATTTAGATCCCCTGCCCTCAAAACTAGTACTCTTTCCATTCTACAACATACTGCCTCATCCCCCGAATCTCCTCCAAATTCTAAAGAAAACAAATTATTGTTCATAAAATGTTTAATGCTTATTATAGTTTAGATGAAGAGATAGAACAGACAGTAGAGAGAGTTGACTTTGGGGTCAAGACAATGTGTATTCACACACTGCCTTTAACTCAAGATGCTAGTTATGCTAACCTCTTACTGTCCCCAGGAGACTCTCTAAAAATTACAGAACTAATTAGTAGGAATTCTGACACACAGATAAAAATACAAGTCCAGGTCCCTTCGAAGAAGTAGTTAACATAAACTTTTAGTTCAAATTCTTTCACATGCCCTCCAGAAATCCACTTCAGGCCATCTCACCATTTGTCAGCTGCCATATACCTGCTCTTCCCCACCAGGTCTGCAAACATCACATTGAACTCAAAAACTGAACCTCAGCTCCAGTAGCCATAGCACCACCACTGTCCCAGGCCCTGGGAAAGGAGTTCCTGCCCAGGAGCTAAATTCAGCTCTTTGACATTCATACAAACTAGACTCCCCCGCCCACAGTACATATTGGGTGGCAACAGACAGACACTAAACTATGCTTCCACCAAGATTCTAGACATTCACCTACTCATCTCACCATCTACATATCAACCTCCCTCTCTTCCACTTTTTCCATTTCCAAAGCAAATATCTCTTCCTAGATCACCATTCCCCTATACATATTCTTTCCGTATAAGAATGTAAATTCTTTGAAGGCAGAAACAGTCTCAATGTTTTAAAAGATTTGCATCTCCAGCATTTAGTACAGTACCTGGCACATAGTAAGCCTTAATAAGTGCTTTTTCATTCATTCATTCATTCATTCATTCATTCATTCATTCCCATTTTGGATATAAATAATGTTGTATTTAGGTCTATAATATATAGCAAGCATATCAGGAACCCCCCCCATACAATAAACTTGTACAGTATTTAATTAAACAAACATTCATCTAGTACTTGTATATAAGATATTGTGTGCCAGTCTGCATGTCCATGTAATATAACTTGGAACATAATTTTACTATTTTAAATTGGCCTAGCAGTCTCTCCTAAAATGTTTGATCACAGCACTGAGTACATCCTGTTCCTATATAACTGCAGAGTTCCAGTTGCTTTTGGTCCTGCACCCAATAAGTTGGAAAGACTTTAATTGTGAGCCTGACAATGGTCCACAGGTCTGCTATTTGAGGATGGGTCTAGACAATTATAAAGTGAAAGATGAACATCAGATGATTAATTTTCTCTGACTATAGTATCTCACTGAGCTTTCATGCTAAGGCACAAAAGGGATCCATGGAAGATCCAATGACATCACAAATGCCTGAAATATTGAAATCTGGAAGTTTATGGCCACTGTATTTTTTGCTCTAAAGATTTACTCTTGTCATATTCATTATCTTGTGCATGGTACTTAATAAATATTTTCAGAATTGAATCTGATTTCATATAATCACATGATTTAGAGTTGGAAGGAGCCAGTTAGTCTACGAGGGATGGGGAACCTGAGACCTCAAGGCCACATGTGGCTCTCCAGGTCCTCAAGTGCAGCCCTCTAAATGAATCCAAACTCTGCATAACAAACTGCCTTAGTAAAAGGATTTGTTCTGTAAAAGTTGATCTCAGTCAAAAGGCTGCACCCAAGGACTTGGGTTCCCCAACCCTGGCTCTCATCTATACCCTAGGAATTCCCACTATAATACATTTGACAGCTGACCATCCAGCCTCTGCTGGAAGACTTTCAATTCCACCTTTGATGCTTAATGTCTGTGTAATCATGGGCAAGTCAGACAAAAGGCATTACAGGGGAGTGCATAAGGTACAGGAAGGCTTGGGTTTAAATCCCACCTCGGGTATTTAATAGTCAGGCGACCCTGGGTAAGTAACTTCTCTGTGCCTCAGTTTCCTAACTATAAAATAAGGGAGTTGGCACTGATAGTCACTACAACACTTACAGATTGAAATCTGATCATCCAAATGTGGAAATGAACCTATCATGTAAATGATATATTTTGTCAACAATACTATTAGTACTCAGGATCAGCACAGCAGGTTGGATGGGATGTAAAAAGCTGTCAAGTCCAACTACAACCTGACTGAGAATTCCCTCTGTAGCAACTTGAACATATGACTATACACTTTCTTGAACAGCTACAATGAGTAGGTTTCATCTGAGTATTTTTCAATACTCTTAATTTTGCTTTGTTTTATTTTGCTTTTTGTGTTTTGCTTTTAAAAGGCTATATTGCTGAGAAGGCACAGTAACCATGCCCCTATTCAACTAGAACTTTATGGATTTTTTTCTTTAAATTTCAAAGCAGTGACATAAGAATGCTAGATCTTCTGAGCTATACAACCTTGGTTCTGGGATTTAATTATTCTTCCTATTATAACAAAGAAATCTGCCTCTAGCCATAAGAAAGTCTTGAACTAGATATAATTTGAATTTAATTTGCAAAGGGTGACTACAGGAAGAGATGCATACTTTTTTTAAAAGGACATTTTACTGATTCTAATGCATAAAATGATTTATTGTGAATGTTATTTCAAGGAACAGGCATAAAAACACACAAATTCACCTATGTAAATTGTATTAAATCCTTGAACTGCTGCCAAGATGACACTATAGTCACTGGTGCTTAAAAAAAGTGTTCCTGTCATATTGAAAAGTAATATAAAATTTAGACATATAACGAAAATTTTTTGAATTCACAATAGGGGTTAGCAGGAAAGTATTCATTTGTATTCTTTGATTTCAACACATATAGGTTGCTCCACTGATAACATCAAGAAAATAATTTTTTTAATTCTGATTTATGATCAAATTGAATTCAGTTCAGTTCAACAGACTTATTAAGTACATGGTATGTGCCAAGTACAGTGCTATGCAGCACTGGAAATAAAAAGACAAAAATTTTAAAAAGGTCCTTCACTATAGGATCTTTAAATCTACTGATGATATTGAACATGTTTACAGATGAGTAAATAGAAAATATGTAAAGACAAAGTAACTTTTTGAGTGGAGTAGGACAATAATAACTGACTGGGAAGAAAGTACTCTAATTTGGCTGGAATGCTGAAGGTGAGAGAGAATAATGTGTGATCAATATAGAAAGAGAGACTACAGTAAGATTAGAAAAGATTTTAAATGCCAGTCAGAGGAGTTTGTATCTTCCTCAAGAAGCTTCAATGGCTCACTATTGCCTCAACACCTGGGGAATGGCATAGTCACAATGTGCTTTAGTAATACCAATTTGGAGGATGAATTGAAGAGACTGGAAGAAAGGAGATCAATGAGGAGGCTGTGAAAGCACTCCAGGTGAGAAGTAATGAACTATATGGTAGTTAGGTGGATGGCAAGAAAGGGAAAAGATTCCAAGTGATGTTGTGGAGGTAGCATTGGCAAGATTTGGCAAATGATTACATATGAAGGCTAAGGGAAAGAGAAGAATTAAAGATGATACTGAGTTTGTGAACGTGGATGACTGGAAGGACCGTGGTGTTTTTGAAAGAAACAGATAAGTTGAGAAGATGGAAGAGTTTTGCACTTGCTGAGTTTTGAAATGCCTCCAAGACTTCCAGTTCAAAATGTAAAACAGGTCATTGGTGATGCAGCTGAGAAGAGACTGGAATCCATAGATTTGGAAGTCTTGTGCATAGAAGTTAAAAATGAAAATCATGAGCACTGAGAAGGAAAAGGGTAGAGATATAAAATGAAAGGGAATGCAAGAAAGAGTGCAGTTACATTTGGGTCCTACAGGACTTTGGCCATCAATCATCCTTTTATTCTCATGAATCTTCAATCCAGACCTTTCCACTGGCTCCTTCCTATATGACTATAAACATTCTCGGAAGTCTTAAATGTTAAAAATGTCTTACTCCCCATCTTCTAGGAAAGTTAGGGAAAGTAGAAGGTTTGCGGTTGGGAATGGGAAAGATAATGAATTCTATTTTGGACTTAGTTAGGAGGCAAAGCTAAGCAGTGAAGTGGAGGGAAAGCTGTGCCTGTAGTCAGGAAAAGTTGAGTTCAAATATTAGAAACTTACTAGTTATGTGACCCTGGGAAAGTCATTTAACTTTTGTCTGCCTTGAATTCCTCATCTGTAAAATGGAGACAATAGCATCCACCTCCCAAGGCTGTTGTGAGGATGGAATGAGGTGACATTCACAAAAAACATGGAAAACCTTAAAAACACTACAGAAATGCTAGCTATTATTAATAGATTGAGATGCCTATGGGATATAAAGATGAAGATGTATAAAAGGTAACTGATAATATGGGATTAGACTTCAGCAGAAAGATGAAAGTTGAAAATGGGGATTGAAAGTCATCTGTAAAAATAATGATACTAGAACATATAGGAATTTACGAGATTCTCAAAAGCAAGCATGTAGAGAAAAAAGCAGATAGGAGAGCGTCTAGGACAGAGCACTGGTTTAAAACCATGCAAAGGGCATAAGACATGGACCCAGCAAAAGAGTCTAGAAAGGAGTAATCTGAAAGGTAGGAGAACCAATAAAACATAGGATCATGAAGACCCAGGAGGAAAAAAGGTTCTAGGAGGAGGAAGCAATGAATAGTTTTGGAAGCTGAAGATAGGACAAGAAGGATACAGTCTTAGACAAAGACATAAGATTTAGCATTTAAATTTAGCACTTTTTTTCTAAAATAACATAAGCACAATTTCAGGATGCAATATCTATCCATTTTTAAATAATCAATGAGGAAAGGAATATAAATGTTTCTTATTACAGTTAAAGGTGCATATTTCAAAATAATTTACAAAATCAAACCAATTTTTTAGACGCTGGATACTGAAAAAGTGAAACTAGAATATGTGATATATCAGTTTATTAATTAATAGATATTAAGAAAATGGTAGTTTTCTGCTTACTTTGTAGAACTATATCAGTTTGAATGGAAACTGAAAAAGTTTTCAGTACAGGTTTGTTTATGGTCCTATTTCCACAGGATCAATCTGGCTATGATTGGAGAATTCATCATTAGATTGGATTCAAGTTGAGGTGAGTTTTTCAAATATAGTAACTCTTAAGACCATTGGTTAAAATGTAGAAAAGTTTCAGTCTGCATTGCTGGACAGAGCACCTACACTTAAAAAACATCACCAATTTTTAAAGTTTTAAGTTAACCATATATTTGCAAAGATGCATGTCCATTGTGGGTAAAGGTCTACTGTGGTCTCCAATAATACAGATAATGACCTATGTATGACTTATTAGATAAATCACAAGGAATTGTCTGAAGCAAAGGGAGGTTAAGAGACATGCATAGGGTCACTAAGTTGTCTTTTTGGGGGGGGAGGTGTAAATTTGAATACAGATCTTCCTAAATTAAAGCCAAACATACTATCCACAATTCCATTGTGCTTTTATTGATGCAACTAATAATAAATGACAGTTATATACACCATTAAGCTTTATAAACCTCTCTATATAAATTATGTTCTTTAATCCACACACAAAATCCTTTGAAGTAGATACTATAGATCCCATTTTATAGATAAGCAAAGTAGAGCTAAGGTTATGTGACTTGCCACAAAAATATGCAATATATTATATATCATTCATTATCTATATTATATGTCATATATAAAATATGCATGTATATAACCTATGTTTTTAGTCTAAAGAAGAAATTCAATTCATTTGTGGATTATTCACAGAAAATTTAAAACCTAGGGGAGGTTTATAATTTTATTAAAAGTATAAACAAAACATAATTGTGAAGATTAATTTCCTGGGAGAAAAGAAACATATAATGAGTTCTAAAGGCAAATTATTTTTGGATTATACACTGTTATAGATTATTCACACCACTGGTGCCTTCCATTGGATGAAGTAAGTCAAGAATTTTCTGTATTTCAAGTCCTTTCCTCCTGGGCACTATTTTGAAAATCTTTAATCATTTGCATTCCTTTTTTCTGAATATAATTTCTTAATATCTTTACCAATAAATTACCTCAAAACCTGATAAAAGGCTTGACAACGCAAAGTCAGTTATATTTTAAAAAATTTATAATATTTAAAGCTATATCAAAACCAATTTATAATATTATAAACTATTTTAAAATATTACATCTCAGCTTATATATTTTTTTGTAGTTGATTCACACACACACACACACACACAAACACATGTTCATAGTCTAAAAAGAGTTCTAACTAAGCCTTTTCTTTTCCCCTGCAGAAGTTCCTGGGGTCCACAACTGAACCAATCAGATTTTTATTTCTATAAGTTTCATCATTGCAGTGCCCTAAATACTGATGGTGCACCTTGCAAATTACTCTGGAAATTTCTACAATTTCTCAGACAATCTCCACAGAATAAATGTTTACTTCATTTGGTCCCAACACTCCCCCATTAGACTAGGAGCTCCTTGAGAGTAGGGATCAATTTTGTTGTTGCAGTTCTTTGTGTGTTTATTCTATCTTTCTTTGTATCTCCAGTGCTTACTTAGCACAGTGTCTGACATTTAATAAATGCTACCTACCTGACTGACTAAATGGGCCTAAAAGTCTGATCCACCCTACCAGGAATAGGTTCAGACACATACTTGGACACTCTCTCTTCTCTGCCCTCTGCAGTAAAGACTTGCTCAATAACAGCTCCTCACTAACACAAACACTTCTAAAAGCTAGAACTGATGCTCATCATACAAATGATCACTACCACGTTTATCACTCTTGTTAAGTATTAGACAATACTGGGGATGAGGGGAAAATGAAGGGTGGAATACAAGCACTGTATATGATCCCAGCTATTCTCAGTCTTCACATCCCAATATTTTTAATACATTTGAGCATCAAGGTCAGGAACAAGCTCTATACCTCTGATGTCATTGGTAGAGAAATAAATTCAGATGAGGAAAGGCCCTGAGAGATTAAGTGATTTGCCTAGGATCACAAAGCCAAAATAGGTCAGGATCTAAACCTGGGCCTTCCTGATTCTAAAGCTATATTTCTATGCATTTCCTCATGACAATATCAGATGCCTTAAACATTTTCTTTAAATAGTAATATTATGTTGATGATTAACATATATTTTTGGCATCCTGCTAGTTTTGGCATCACGTATTCTGACTATTTAAAAAGCATATAGAATGGTAATCTAAATGGACAAACACTGAACCTTATAAGGTTTAAGTATAAGTACTGTTGGCAGTGGGGCAAGAAAGGAATGGATGGCAAATGCTGAGGAGCGTCCCCAATGATCACTTCACAACCTTTCTTTCCCCCAACTACGAACTTTTCCACATTTAATCTCAAAGTTCAAAACTGATGCTTTACATATTTCCTTCCTCCCTCTCTTCTTCCTTTTCCCATCCTGACATTTGATACATAGGAAAGTTGTACTTATTGACAACTTCATCCTGAAACTGCTAGCCTAATCATCAATAATGAAATATTATGATTAAGCATTCAAATTTATGGAGGTCTTACAGTACTTCGGGCTTACTATGGTTAGTATCTATTGCCACAGGAACCAAGTCTGGCATGGAAATGTGTGTCCTTACATTTCTCCATGCCTACATGTCACTTTTGCTATGCAAATGTTTACAAAAGAAGTATCAACAGACTTACTGTCCAAAAATAATGATTTTCCCCAATACAAATGCAATACAAATTAGTCACATTCAAATTATACATTTTCTTTTTTACTCCATTAGAAATACAAAGCAATATTTTTCACTTTTTGTATTGTTATAGTTAATAAGTCAAATATTCTAAACATATACACTAAAGCAAAATTTTATTTTAAAGTAATAAATTACTTATATTCGGTGGTATAGGTGGTGATCTCATTGTCATTACATATCCACTTGAATTCCAATGGCCAGCTTCCTTCAGCAAGGCAAGTGAGTACAAGACGATTCCCTTCCAGATGAATCTGGGGTAAACCTGGTTCAGTCTTGAAATATGGTGCAACATCATCTGAAATAGACCAAAGACATAAATATTCAGTTAAATACAAACATGGAAATAACATTGTCACAAATAACAAACCAATTCCTCTATGAGCACTTAAAATTAAAGTAAACATGACAGTTGTTTTACGTAATGAAATATTGAATAATGTGGGAAATTCCCTTAGAAACGTGTAGTCTACTAGTTACTGTTTCCACAGGGTTAGAGACTAATAAACTAAAAATATTTAACCCGCTGACTCTATTATTGTTTAGTCTTTTGTCAAAATATTGATTCACCAAGTGGACATAACTTGAGCTTGACTTGTCATGACCCAAGTAATATTGTTAATCAGTAACACAAAAACATTACTTCTCATGAAACAACTTCACAAGGGGAAGTTAGTGCCATAGGAACAATTCACAAGTGGGAAATATTTTCATAGCATCTTAGATTGAAAATAGAAAGAGCTGCTTATATAACATCTAGTCTAATTTTCATTTTGCATATGAAGAAACTGAGACACAGAATATTTAAACTACTTGCCCAACAATAGCAGACCCAAGACTTAAACCTAGGTCTTATGACTTGAGATCCACTGCTTTTTTCTGCTTCACTATGATTTTTCCATAGACAACAAAATTTGGACTTCAAATATGAAAAATATAGGGAGATGGAGAGAAACTGAAAAGCAGAGAGACAGAGGGAAGAGAGTGAGCTAGAGAAAGAGAAAGGAGGGGGAAGAGAGATGAAGGGAGGGAGAGGCAGAGGCAGAGAGAGAGAGAGAGAAAGAGAGAGAGAGAGAGAGAGAGAGAGACACACACACAAAGACAAAGAGACAAGGACACAGACAGAGAGAGACAGAGAGAGACATTCAGACAGGTTAGAAATTGTAGAAATATAGTCTATAGGGAGATAGAGGAGCACCTCCACATTCAGTTGGTTGGCACTGCCCCAGGCATACTTGGGGACCATTGTCTGATTTTCCAGACAGACCTCTATTAACTAAGTAAGATGATGTAGTTAAGTAGGGTTAATCAGGGAGGAATCTCCCTCCATAAATGGGAGTTTCACAGGGCATAATAAAGGGTTCTACTACAATGTGACTTTCCAGACACTATGCTGCTTAAATTCAGGTTATCATTCTTACCTTCTCCATTCCGCTAGAACCTCTGATTCCCTCCCCTCTTGGGTCTTCCAGTTCTAATAGGTAAACTTTTGGCCTCTTCTTGCCAGGAACCAAGTTTTCATGCCATTTCCTGGCCATCCTCACATCATGCCACTCTTTCTATTAAGCTCCCTCCTTTTCTTGAACTCCTTAATGTACTGTCTTTCCCCCACCTGAATGTAACTTCCTTGAGGTCAAGGTCAGTCTTGATTCCCAGTATTTGTATATTCAGTGCTTGGTACAACATGTGGCACTCAGTAATTGCTTAGAAAATTGTTAGCCCCCCAAAAGCAGCATTTTTGCATCTGATATAGATTATAACAAAATCTGAATACCGTATACTTGTTATTCATTGTGCTTATATTGTTTCCCCCTTTCAAAGAGATTTGACTTCAAAGTTTAAAAAGTAAACCTAAAAAAAGTAATTAAGACTTGGTTCTATAAAACAAAGGATGAAACAAACAGTTTTCCCTTTGGGAGAGAGGTTGGAAACTAAGGATGCCAAACACTGCATGTGTGATCATATCTGTCGCTTTGTTGGTTGGATAACTGTTTTTCTTTGTAACAAGGGGGTATTTCCATGTGTATAAGAGAAGGATAAGGGGAAAACACTGTGATGTTAAAAAAAACAGGAAAAGGCATCAATTTTTTTTAAGTGGAAAAGAGTAGATATGAAATAGGTAGTTCATGATAATCCACCTTTCATTTAATATATTTCTTTCAGTAAATGTCAGTACTGTGTAAAATTAAAATGTCTTAAATTGATGAAACTAGGTTATGGTATCCACGTTGCCATTAACTAATGATGTTAAAGTTGACCATGGATAAGTCATTTAATCTCTTTTGGGCTCATTTTCCCAATCGATAAATTGAGAAAAACAAAACTACATAAGATCTAAGGTCCTTTCTAGCTTTAAAATTCAATAATTCTATGTTGTCTTAAATGAGCTAGAAGTCTGAATGAGAATTTTCTTCTCAAATATTCCAGTACATTCAGCATTATTTTCCTGGAGATCTTACTTGGGTAACCTCTAAGAACAGATATTTTTAAATCACCATTTTGTTTTTAAATAAGAAATGAAAGTCTAGGAGGATTTTAACATTCACGCAATATATGGTTCCCTGTTTATGTTGGATAGGTATAGCCTAGAAAACTGAAATAACACATATATAGAGTTTAAGTCCTTTATTTAAGGGGCTTTTTACCAGTATGTGTTCATAATTATACCTCATCACAACAGTTAAAACTAAATCATCATCTCTGATTTTTTCAATAACAGTAGTTTAATCACTTGGTGTGTCTATAACATTGTTTCAGGGTATATTTTACATGTATCCTTGAAGTTTCTTCTTCCAAGTCACCGTTCAATTTTCCTTTTAACTTGCCATGTACTGTAAGTGGAATCATCCATTCCTCTCACCTAAACAGGCCAATAAAGCTGAACTGCAATAGATATGGTTTTGATACCTAGGGATTTACTGAGCTATAGACCCTTATTAATGTCCTGCCATTTGTACTATATTTAACCAGAGAACAAGCGATGGCACTTCTTATAGTTCCAATGACCTACAAGAGCAACTCATAAAAAATATATCATTTTGAAAAGAAAACGCCCGAAGGCAGATATTCAGAAGTTTAAATTTTGTTTTACTAGTAACATACTTTTGTCAATTTAATATATTACATGAGGTGTCTAAATGAAAATGATGTCCTATATTATTCATAGAGTGGAAACAGTTCAGTGAACACTGACTATTACACTCTTTAGAGCACAGTGGTCCACTAGGGAAAATCTCCTTTAGCTAAGTTAGTAAATAGACTCAGACCCTGACAAGAGTAGAAAGTGTTAGAATTATAACCCCCATAAACACAACATAAGACAGATAGATAAGAGAGATCCCTATAAACATAACATTTAACATGAGAGATAAGAAGACAACAATGTCAGTCTTCTAAATAGGCGAAAATTATTTCCACAAGTATTTCAGTACTAAATCAAGAAACCAAAACAACCCACTATATGCAAGGCAATGTTCTGTGGACAAATTTATATTTATTTGCCATGGACAAATCTATTATTCAGGACTGATCAGACAACATTATGTCTTAACAGTGGACATGAAAAAAAAAATTAGAAAAAAATCCATAGAAGAAACACAAAAAATGATGAATGGGTAAACGTGCAGGGGTGGGGAATTTGCTGACTTGACGCTACATGAGGCCTCCTAAGTCCTTGGATGCGGCCTTTCAACTGAGTCCAAGTTTTACATAACAAATACTTTTTTTAAAACATTCATTTATTTATTTTCTTGTTTACATCATTCATTTCCATGAGATTTTGAGTTATAAATTTTCTCCCCATCTTTCCCCCACCCACCACCCTAAAACAGCCATCCCACTGTATAACCCCTCCCCCAATCTGTTCTCTCCTATGTCCTCCCCATCACCCCTCGGACTTTCCAGTAGGGCAAGCTGGATCTCCCTACCACAGTGCCTGTATATCTTAATTCCCAGTTGAATGCAGTTAATAATTATTATACAAATACATTTTTTTAAACATTTGAATATAGAACTTTACATTCTAGATTCTATCCCTTCCTCCCTCATTACCCACCCCCACTAGAAAGACAAGCAACTCAATACAGGCTGTACATGTATAGTTACGCAGAACATCTCCATAATGGACCAATTGTGAGAGACTGATTCTATGTCCCTACTTCCTATCCTGACCCCACCTTGTTCTATTCTCTACCCTGTCCCTGTCCCTTTACAGAAGTGTATGCTTCAGCGACCTTCCTCCCTTCCCTCCCCTCCATCATCCCACCTCTCATCCCCATCCCCCCTACTCTCCTGTGTGGCTAGATACCCAGTTTAGAGTTTATGTCATTCCTTTCCTAAGCCAAAATCAATGAGACTAAGGTTCACCCTTTCCCTTTTGCCTTCCTGTTCTTCCCGCCCATTGTAACAATTATCCCAAACCTCTTCTATATGAGATGATTAATACCATTCTGTCTCTTCCTGTCTCCTCTCATTCTATTCCTCTCCCACCTCAGAATTTCATTTTTAAAGCATCGTCCCTTCCTATTCAATTGATCCTGTGCCATATATGTACACATATATACACATACTCAGATATGTATTCATACACATATATATACCCTCCTATATACACATATGTGTATGTATACTTATATATACATTTGTATTCCCCTCACCTGTCCTCATGCTAAGAAAAGTTTCATAAGTTACAATGTTAGTTTTTCCATATTGGCATGTAAATATATCAACTTTGATAAGTTCCTTATGATTTCTTTTCCACGTTTATCTTCTCATTCTTTTTGTATTTGAGTGTCAAATTTTCTTTTCAGTTCTGTTTTTTTTTTCAGCAAGAATGTTTGAAAGTCCTCCACCTCGTTAAATGATCATATTTTCCCCTGTAACATTACACTCAATTTTGCTGGGTAGGTGATTCTTGGTTTTAATCCTAGATCCCTTGATTTCCAGAATATCATATTCCAGGCCCTTTGATCCCTTAATATAGAAGCTGCTAGATCCTGGGTTGTCCTGATTGTGTTTCCACAGTATTCAAATTGCTTGTTCTTGGCAGCTTGTAATATTTTCTCCTTGTTCTGGGACCTCTGGAACCTGGCTATAATATTCCTAGGAGTTTGGGATCTTTTTCAAGTTATCTTTTTCAAGAGGTTATCAGTGAATTCTTTCAAGTTTTACTTTGCCCTCTGGTTTGAAAATATCAGCGCAATTTTCCTTGAGAATTTCTTGAAGGATGCTTTCTAAATTCTTTTTTTTTTTGATCATGGCTTTCAGGTAGTCCAATAATTTTCAAATTGTCTCTCCTGGATCTATTTTCCAGGTCAGTGTTTTTTTTTCAAGGAGATATTTCACATTGTCTTCTATTTTTCCATTTGTTTAGATTTGTTTAATAGTATCTTGATTTCTCATAAAGTCACTTGCTTCCATTTGCTCCACTCTAATTCTGAAGGAATTATTCTCTTCAGAAAGCTTCTGAGATTCTTTTTCCATCTGGCAAATTCTACTTTTTAAGGCATTCTTCTCCTCATTGGCTTTTTTGGCCTTCTTTGCCATTTGAGTTAATCTATTTTTTTAAGGTGTTATCTTCTTCAGTCAGGTTGTTGACTCTCTTTGCATAACTTTCTTGCACCATTCTCATTTTTCTTCCCAATTTTCCTCCACTTCTCTTATTTTGTTTTAAAAATTCTTCTTAACCTGATCTATGTATGCCTTGTAACCAGCCTACATTTTTCTTGGAAGCTTTGGGTGTGGTAGTTCTGACTGTGTTGTCTTCCTCCTGTTCCATTCGTTGATCCTTTTTGTACCCAAAAAGAGGAATCTAAAGTTGCATTGCTGCTCTTACTTTGCTTTCTTTGTGTGCTCATGTTGCCAGTCAATTACTTGACATTTTAGCTCTGTGGAACACTGCTTCCAAAGGGAAAACTATATGCAAGGCAATGTTCTGTGGACAAATTTACATTTATTTGCCATGGACAAATGTATTATTCAGCACTGGTCAGACAACATTATATCTTAACAGTAGACATGAAAAAAATTTAGAAAAAAATTCATAGAAGAAACACAAAAATGATAAATGAGTAAACATGCAGTGGTGGGGAATTTGTTGACTTGAGGCTACATGAGGCCTCCTAGGTCCTTGGGTATGGCCTTTTAACTGAGTCCAAATTTTGCAGAATATTTTTTTTAAAAATTCATTTATTTTCTTGTTTACATCATTCATTTCCATGAGCTCTATTCCAAATTGCTGAGGTTTTCACAGCTGCTGGAGCTATTAGAAGACTGCTGCAGCCCCCACCAGCTTTGGCTCACTTAAACCGTACCTCAGGATCACCACCCAAGACCATGATCCTGATCCAGGCTGCTTAAGGCAAGAGCACTTAGACCCTGAATGATAATTTGGCCCCTCTGTGATCTGCAGGCCGGTGAGCTCTCAAGCAGCCATGTGGAGGTTGCTATGCTGCTTCTGCTGCTTCCTTGCCATGGAGGCAGTTTGGCAGAATCCTCTCCCCCCAAACTTAGCTGAGTTCCACTAACCTTTCACTTTGTCTTTATTTCTTATGGTTTGATAATTCTGGAAATCGCCACAGCTGCTGCTGATCCACTCTCCTAAAGGCTCCAGCTGTGGCCTGTCCTGGCCACCCATCTGGCCAAGCTGTGGTTTCAGGCTGGGCTGGTTTTGGCTCCCAGAGTGCTGTGATGAGCCCTTCCTGTCCTGCCTTCCAAGCTGCCTTGAGTGGGAGATATGATTTTCTGTACTTTTGTGAGTTCTGGAGCCCTAAACTTTGTTTAGAGTCATATTTTATGGGTATTTGAGGTGGCTGTGTGGGAGCTGAAGAGTTTTCCCACTTCTATGCCGCCATCCTGGCTCCACCCAATAATTTTATTAAGGGAATTTGTTTTGTGAAGTTTATATTCAATCAAAGGGCCACACTTGAGGACCCAGAGAGTCACATATGATCTTGAGGTCACAGTTACTCCACCTCTCATAGAGGGTTTTAGGAAGAACAGTTAGTGGAAGTGAACTCAATCTCACAAAAATTAATGCAGCACCTACTAAAAACACAAAGACAAATAACAAGATCATTGTCATGATGTTTATAATCAAGTAGAGGAGGTAAGACAAAAACTCAAATAAATCTGATATCGGGCAAAATATTCTAAGTGAATAGAAGTTATTGAATTTTATCCTTACACCAATCCTGAGAAGTACTTTCTATTAATATGCCCATTTTACAGAAAAGGGAACTGACACAGAAAGATTAAGTCATTTGCCCAGAATCATGTTGCCAGCAAGTATCTAAGGCATGGTTTGAACTTGGTTCTTCCTAACTTCAGGTGAATCCACTGTGCCACATGCTACCTTTCATTCAATTCAGCAGACTTGTATGAAGGGCCTGCAATGCAGGGCACTGAGTTAGGCACTAGGAATATAAAGACAAAGATGAAAAATTTGATGAGAAAGTAATATTTGAGATAAGACTTGGAGAACAATAAGACCCCAACAAACTAAAACAGGAAGGAAGGTTTTTTTCAGGCAAACAGAATCATGCCAGTAAAGGCAGGGATGTGGGCAAAATAATGGACACTGTTTCGGTAAGGGTAAAAGTGGAAGGACCCGCAAGTAGTCCAACCTCTTTGAGAAACAGTAGCAGATAAGGCTAAAAGGTAAACTGAAGAAAGATTATGAAATGGACTGTTTGACATTATTCATTGAACAATTGTCATTGGAGAACATCTCTCATATGTATGTCACTAAAACATGACTATTTACTCTTTTAATCAGTGACCTGAGCGATGAAGTTTAAAGTGTGTTCATTAAGATAGGATCATAGATTCAGAACTGGAAAGAACTTTATCAAATTCTTGGTTTGGGGAAAAGGGAGAAAAAAAGACAGAAGAGTAGATAGGACTATATTCAAAATGACAATTCAGAGAAGTGGCCAGAAAAGCAAAAAAGTATTCAACAGGGAGAAATAGAAGATAACATACTTAGGGAAGAAAATAAACTGTCTAAATAAAATATGAATAACTATATATACACTAATTGCAAAACATGGGCAAAAACAAAAAGCCAACTGAATATGTCAGCAATAACAGTCTTTTAAAGACAGACCATGCCCTTGGAATGAAGGGATTGGAAAACAGTGTGGATATGCAATGAGAAGCCGCTGTTATTCAGCACTGGTCAGACAAAATTATATCTTAACAGTGAGCATGAAAAAATGAGAAGAAAAATTCATAGAAGAAACACAAAAATAATGAATAAGTAGACCAGCAGGGCAGGGAATCTGCTGCCTTGAGGCCACATGAGGCCTCCTGGGTCCTTGGGTGGGGCTTTTTGACAGAATTAAAGTTTTACAGAACAAATCTTTATTAAGGGTATTTGTTCTGTTAAGTTTGGATTTGGTCAAAGGGCCAAGGGATTTGGTCAAAGGGCTTGAGGACCTAGAGGACCATGTATGATATTGAGGTCACAGGCACCCCATCCCTCATAGAGAGTTTTAGGAAGAACAGTAGTGGAAGTGAACTCAACTCCACAAAAATTAAGCAATACCTACTAAGTGTGAAGCTAGTTACTAGAAATGAAAAATAATGCAGTCTCTGGACCCATTTAGCAGGAGATGAGGCATTTACACAAATAACTAGACTTTAAATTAGAACAAGATTAAATGCATATGAGAGATTTAAAATGACCCAAGTAACTCAAAGAAGGATAAATTGCTTTTACCTATAGGGATCAGAGAAGACTTCATGTAAGTGGAATAGGAACGTAAAATGTAAAGAGTCCTAGAAATGATCTAATTCAAACCTCTCATTATAGAGATTTTTTTTAATGTGATACAAGATACCTTAAGTGACTTGCCTGAGATCACAATCTAATAAGCAGCTGAAGCATTATTTGAAATTAAGTCATGTATACCTCTTGCCACTATACCACAATGTCTCCATGGGACCTTGAGATAAAAATGAGTCATTTAGGTAAAGACATGGGGAGGTGTGTGGGGAGATATTACAAGGATAGGAAGACCTATTTAGTTTGTTGGGAGTATAACCTCTATGGGAAAGTATTGTAAAAAAAAACAGTTGAAAGGTAGATTGGAGCCAGACTGTGGAAGACCTTGAATGCCAGTATAATTAATGGATATTTACTTGATAGGCAATAAAGAGCCACTAACGGTGTTTGAGAAAGGTAATGGCATAACTAGATCAATGCAGTACTCCAGTTATTTTAGAAGTGATGTGAAGGAAGATCTGGAAAAGAGAGAGCCTAGAAGTAGGTATACCAGTAAGAAAGCTGTTACAAGAGTCAAGAAATGAGGCAATGAGGGACTGAACTAGGGCACTGAACTTTAAAAGGAGGGAATGGGGATTTAAAAATATCAGAGATACAAAGAATAGAGCTTGGAAACAGATTAGAGAGAAATATAAAGAAAATAATTAACAATGTTTCTAAGGCTTTGAAACTAGCCATGAGAACTATGGAATATGTCTCTCTCTCTCTCTCTCTCTCTCTCTCTCTCTCTCTCTCTCTCTCTCTCTCTCTCTCTTTCCCTTCCTTTTCCTTCCCCATTCTCTCCCCCTCTCTTTCCTCAGCATGCGCACACACACACACACACACACACACACACACACACACACAAGCATATATTTAGATAAATATATTTAAATGGACACAGTTCCTACCTGTAATATCAACTTACTAATTTACGGTCCTGTCTAAAAACATCAAGATGAACTAATTTCTCAAGTCTACAAATGACTTCATAATTCTCTTACATAGAAGCCATTGTGCAATCAATTGACTTTTAAGACAACTCAATGAATATGTGATTCACATTCTATTTGTGAGACAGAAAAAATTCTTTCCTTTTATCTAACTGGGTATGAGCTATCACTCTATTCTCTACTACTATGTAATTGTTATGTGGCAAGCAACTAAAAGATTCTGAGTCCTGGGACTGGAAGCATAACCTCTGTAGCAAATCCATTTCTTCCTATCTGGTGAAGGTAAAATCTCTATCCCTCATAAGGCTATGGAATCAATACATTTTCATGAACTAGCTATGATTTTCAGTCTTCAATATCTGTCTTTCTAGATAGCACCAAAAGTAGACAGATTGGAGAAAGTATATATATATATATATATATAGCCCAAGTTTGATGGATTGAGAGACCAATATACAAGATAAATAAAGGATGAGAAGACAGCAAAGGCATAGAAAAATTCTTAGACCTTCTTATTGAAAAAAAAAGTTGATTAAGAAAACAGCAAAAACTTCTAAGCCTGCTTGCTCTCCCATCTATACAAAGTCTTTATGAGAATCATCTATATATAAATCAAGGGCATCCTCAATGAAGATCTGACTGGCAGGAAACAAGTCAGCTTTTTACAAATGATATTTAAATGTGAACTACATCTCTACCATTTCACAATTAAATTAAACATGCAGAGAATTCAAGATGTCATCAGAATTGTTATTTGTTGGTTATGAGAAAAATCACATTTGACTCAGTAGCACAAAATTTCATCACTGTAAATGCTTTTATAAGAAGGTATCCATACATAACAATCATTCATGATTCCTTGGAATGTATAACAAGAGAAATAACAATAATTTAACAATAGAAATAACCCTATTCAGTGACCTTCTAGTTGTTAACATTAGGCAAGGCATAAAATAGGAAAATGTACGTTCACAAAGATTATTTGCCATTTGTGAAAAAGGAGATTCAACAAAATCTGAATCAAAGAGGTCAATCCTTTTGAATGGTGAAGCTCTCCAAATTGTTCCTGTTTGGAAATAACATTACACTTTCCCAGAATGGAGCTTTCCAGACATCTGTAATTTCTCAAAAGAGTTTAGCCCAACCATCCACACAGTAAGAACCTAAATGAAGGTCTATTTCCCAGATTTCCATATGCATATGGACGGGCACCCTATAGAGTTATCTATCTATATATAATAATAGATAATACTATCAGTATTCTCATCTGAGATGGATGGCAAAGATGGCTTGTACTTATATTTGACCAAGGAAAGAGGGAGCTAAATCACCTTGGGAAAACTGCAAAGTTCCTTTAGTGAGCCAAAGATTCCCATTACAGCAAAGCAAAAGGCTATCATGTTAATACTAAAACTCTAACAGTTTTTCTATATAGCAACAAAAAATGGAATACAATTGCCTCTAAAAATAATTATCACACAGAGGACAACGGAGATGTACATGCTATGTGTGATCCAGCTACAATCTATAACCCATGAGTTCACTCTCCACTTTCCATGCTCAGCTCTGGTAAGATGCCCCTCCCAGGACAAGCTGATCACCATCATGCCATTAACTCAGCTTTTGATGCTCAGTGCCTTCCCGCCTTCCTCAGTCTCCTCTTCTCCTTAATTGCAAGGAGGATGGAGTGATAAACTCTTCCCAAAACTTTTCTTTAGAGAGAGCAGGTATCTAGACTTTCCAACTAACTCTCCTCTTTCCATATGTATGTAGATGTACTTAGTTGGAACTCCACAGAACATGATGCACCTGGACCAAATAAACCCTCTGGTAGATCTCTTCCCCCACTCTTCCAACTTCTTTTTGTGTACTGTCTTCTCCCACAAACTTTTACACTACTTGAGGGTAGGGATGATCTTTTTCCTATTTGTATCACCAGAACTTGGCACAATACCTGACATTTATTAAGTGGAAGACTTAATAAATGTTTATGGAACTGAATTGAATGAGAATAAAGAACAGGAGTAAAAAGATAACATCAAGGAACCATTTAGGAATTGAAAGGAAAATATGGTTTGGCCACAATGAAAGATGGAAGGATGACAGGTAGATAGCAAAAGAGCACTATGGATACCCTGGTAAAACTAGGGAAAAGCAAGGAAGGAATTCAACACTTTGTGTGGAATTACTGTCTTGAATTTATGGTTGCTGGACAAAAGTAGCACAGGCCTGGCTACACTGCTAGAGAGAACTCCTGGTCCATTTGAGTATGTTTTCCTTATTTGCTGTAGGCAATTGTTATTCTCCTAGAGATTACCAAATGCCGAGCTACTATCGTGTTTTTTAATGGAAGAATTGAAAAGATCAGCCACTTGACATCAATGAAGCCAAAATTCAGAAGCTATTTTGTAATGTAGCTGAGAAGACCCTCTCAACTATAGTCATCTCAGGCTATTCAATACTTGGCTTTTTCTTCTTCATTGTAAAATAATGACAAAAAAGAAAGGATAACCACTCTCCATTTAGCAGTAGAATCAGTTGTCCTATAAACAAAGGGAGCTTTAAAAGTATGTAAATACCAAATGTTCCAGTAAAGTGACAATGAAATTTATTAAGCTATCATAATCAGTACTATCAATCAGGTTAGAGTCCAACAAAGGAAGGATTAGAAATCTCAGCATGAATGGTGTAATCAGGTTGAGCAGGACCTGCCATTATTACACTCTCCTTTTTAGACAACTGAATTTTCCAGGGTGACTAACCTTTGGGTTACAACCACTAATCTTCTTTTCAAAACTTCTTTTATATCAAACTCAAACATTTTCATATCCTAGCTAATGAATTAGCCACCAATTAACCATATAAAAGTTTTATCTTTGAAATTTCAGTGGCAAAGCATATCATTGTTCACAATTTATGATTTTTCAACCACCATTTCCAAAAATATAGATAGCTAATTTTTCAGGATCATTCACTCATCTAAATTTCATCTCACATATTCAGCATGAAAAAACACTGATGCCAGGGATTCAACCTTCTGGTATTGCATTTTGTCAAAATTATTTCAATCTATTTTTATATAGCAATATAACATTTGTTATATAACTCTGTTATAAAATAGTGGTTGTGTTTATGAAGTTGAGACCTTGCTAGATGCACGTATTCCAGATGCAAAATATAAACATAGACTAAATTCCACCTGGGAGAATGGTTTTGAGTATATTAGAATCTCATTAATCTCATTATAAATCTCATTATAATATGAAGGAATCATCCATTTGGCCTCAGACACTTACTAGTTATGTGACTCTGGGCAAGTCACTTAAACCTCTTTGCCTCAGCTCCCTCATCTGTAAAATGAGGTAGAGAAGCAAATGTCAAACCAGTCCAGTATTTTTGCCAAGAAAATCACAAAATCCTAATGCGATCATGAAGAGGAAAGCACAACTGCTGCTACCATTGTAGAGATTGTTCTGAATTTAGGTTCAGCTCCTGAATTTCAATCTGGGTAAAAACTAGATAGAAAGGCAACCTTAGTTCATAAATTTTGTTATAAGCTTTTTTTTTTGTACGCTTAAGTGTATAAAAGAAGTATCCAGCAATGTGAACTATCTATCTAGAACTACATGTATATGTGTGTATATATATATATATATATATATACATAAATATATATATGTATATGTATGATTTGGAAACATTTATATATACATATGTATAAAATTTTTTTCCAAATTAGATGTAAATTTTTTTAACATTCTTTTTTTTAAGTTTTGAGTTCCAGATTTTATTCTTCCCTCCCCCTCCATCCTTCAGATGGTAAGCCCTCTGATATAACTTATATATGCACAAACATGTAAAACATTTACATATTAGTCATTTTGCACAATATTTTTCCAGCATTAAGTACTTAATAATAATAATAAATAATAAAAATAAGTTAACTTCAGATTGAAATTCAGGAGCTGAACCTAAATTCAGAACAATCTCTACAATGGTAGCAGCCACAATCCTAGCTATATACTGAAATTCTACCAACTGAAAACATATCTGGTCCTACAAATGTAGGCAGTTTTCTACTTATAAAAGACCACTCAGTGCAAATGCATATGCCATTAGTACCCATGATATTTGATTTCTCCTCTGAGTGTCCTTTTTTTCTTCTCCAGTCTAAAAGATTAATAAAAGCAGAAATTCGTGTCATGGACTTGCTTTTCCTATCAGAAAAAAAATGCTCTATGAATTTTACAACACTGATTTACAAATCAACTTTTGGAAAACAGTCCATTCTTAAATTGAGGACTTAAAGTGTTGGCGTCAGCAAAGAAAGAGACTGTCTAACATCTGTAAATGGTTGAAGAAAGGGTCCCAAGGAAAATTAATGCTTAGGGCCAAGAATTTAAACTAATAGCACCTCCCCATTTCCAAATCAACATAAAATAAAATTAAAATAAAAAAATATTCCTATGAAAAACAAAGAAAACCTAAAGCTGAGACAAGTGAGAATCTGAGGATATAAGAAATATCCTTTCTATAATCACGGGTGACAGATTCCAAAATTACATTAGAAATTCCTAGATCTCATTGTAAGCAATGACCCTTGTACTTCTAAATAACTAATAAACAAACCTTGAATGCCCTCCAAGTTAAGAGTAGTAATTTTCTATTGAGATTCTGATTTGTGAATGAGGAAACAGGAAAAAGAAGTCCTTAAGATTCTCACAGTTTGCTAGTTGCATTTTAGTCAGTTGGGAAGTCAAAGTGATTATCTCTGTTTTCTCTGAAATCAATGAGAATTAATACCATATTCAAAAGAAGTTATGGGGTAAATCTACCCTTCCACTATTTTCCCCTAAGAAAGTATTCAGCTATTCAGTGAGATTAATCTACAGTGAAACCGATGGCAGAAAAATAAATGGCTGCATTTATGAACTAGTTTGATCCTGACTGTGCTAATCTATTTCAACACGTAAATTAATAAGAAATAAAGGCAGTAGGATAAAAGCAATTCCCCCATTTTTCCAAACCTAAATAAACTTCTAACCAACTAATATTTTATTTTAAACTAAATACCATTCAAAACTTGTACTTCTTTTTATCATAATGTAAAAGGTTGACCAACTATCCTCCAAAATTTAAGTTGAACTTTTTTGAAATGTAGCTGACTACTAAATCCATTACAATAAAGTGTCCACATGTTCATCCAAATAATCATCAATATGCCATTATGGGCTAAGCCTTCCTCTCTTTCATTTTTCCCTGACGTCATGGTCCTCTTCAAAAATGAAGGGCAAACAGCAGCAGGAAGTAATCATGAGGACAAGCCAGCTAATTTTGAAAGGAGAACAAACTCAGAAAAGCTACAAACAGTAAATGGTATCTCAAAAGGGCATTAAGAAGTTGGGAGGTGTGTGTGGGGGGGGGGTTTCTAAGACATCAGGCAAATATCATATTGATTGTATAGTTAATCAAGATTTTAGATACGTTGCCTAGATTAAAGCCACAATAAGAAAAGCACTCTCTCTTTGGAAAAGTTTGTATTTTAAAATTAACATGTAGTACATGATTGGGATGGATTTTGTGGTACATGATTGTGAATGAAAACTATTGTGCTATAAGAAATGAAGTGCAGGATGTTTTAAGAAAAAACCTGGAAAGACTTTCATGACCTGATGCTAAGTGAAGTGAGCAGAAACAGCACAACAGTATACACAATACCACCAATACCATACAATGAGGACGTGTGAATGACTTAGCTATTATAAAGAATACAATGACCCAAGATAATTCCAAGACTTAAGAAGAAAAATGCTATTCACCTCCAGAGAAAGAACTGATGAAGTCTAAATGAAGATCAAACAATATTTTTTTTGCTTTCATTATTTTTCTAGTTGGTTTGATTTTTTGGTCTGTTTTCTTTCACAACGTAATTGATACGGAAATATGCTTTGCATGACTGCATCTATATTAAATTGCTTGCCTTCTAAACAAGGTGGGAGGGGAGTAAGGGAGAGAGAGAATTTGGAACTCAATTTTTTAAAATGTATGTCAAATTTCTTTTTACATGTAAATGTGGAAAAAGTAAATATTTGAAGGAGAAAAAAATGAGCATGGATAAGTTTTTGTAGTGTACTCTAGGTGAATAGCTAGGCACCATATTCCAGAAGTACAAAATCCATACTGTTATTAGCTTTAGTATCCATAATGGTTACAATAATACAACAGAGAGTAGTACTCAAGCATTCAACCATTCAAAAGTTATCTCAAAGGAACTGGTATGACTTATAAAAGTAATAAAACAGAAAATGGATTGTCCAATTGTAGTAGAAAAAAATAATTTTTAAAATGCTAAGTTTGCTCCATTGGATTTCAAAAAAATGTGTAAAAATCCCAATATATTCCGGATGAAGGCCTCATGCTATTTATGTCAAATCCTCTTAAGTACAGGAAATTGAGAAATTAAGACCCAGAAGACGTATGAATGAGTGAGATATGTGAAAACTTCTCAGACTATGCTCTAAAATCTAGTAAGGCTTTTCATGGGAAACAGGCCCAAGTTCCCCTTCCCTGGAAATCACATGATTTACAAGGGCTTAGAACTCAGAGCAGTAGGGAGTCGCCCCTCTCCTCGGTGACACCTCAGTATAAGATGCGCCGAATAAGGACAGAAGTGCTTTCTCAAGTGTACATTGGGTGCTCTACTGTTTCCTTGTTTGGGTACTTGAGGTAGATTGCCCCACTTAGACTGTGCACCTGACTTCCAGCCAATGGAAGAAAAGGAGGGGGTTAGGCGAGAAATCTGTGTTAGGGCTTTAAAACTTCGCCATTTCCTTTTGTTTGCTTCTCCTCCCCGACCATTTGTCAGGAGGGGGGCCCTTTCTTGAGATCGTAATAAATCATTGTTTTCTGCTTCCTACCTTGACAAACCTCTGAGTATTATTTAGGTAAGGATTTCTGTTGCATACAGTTTTGGGGGCGCACACATGAATGTTTGGTGTTTTAAGCCAAGGAAATTCAGCTTTCACAGAACTCCCTAAGAGCATTCACATTCAATTGTTGCTTATAAATATAAAAGTTCTACTGGGATTACAACAGAAAATCATAATAGTTTAGATATTCATGGAAGATTTGTCAGTTTTTCAGAAGAATATTAACTCTTTATAATCCATTCAAAACACATACTTGTTTTAGACATTTATAATGATCAAAATGCACATCAGTTGTTCTGTGGTCTCCGATATAAACAAGTAGTAATATTCATGATTACAAGATGTTAAATTAAAACTTTTATTTGTATTTCAAATGATTTCTCAATGCTATGAAAACCTATAAAGCAGGTTTTAACACCACAGAAAGATCTTTGGATGAGGAATCAGGAGACAAGGATTCTTGTCTCCATTCCCAGTCTCTAAACTAAAACCATAACACTGAGCCTTTTTTCGGTCTCAACTTCCTTATCTTTTAAATAAGGGATCTGGCAAAGATTATGTCTCTAAGATTCTATGATGGTATGTGAATGTTTACATTTATATAAAATACTTTTAAAATTCTATCAGACATAAAAAATTCCAGAAAAGTTTTTTTTTGGGGGGGGGGGGTCGGGGAGGGGAATGCCATCATTAGCAACATGAAGAATAATTGGGATTAAAAAATAAAATAAAATAAAATAATTTGAAATTCAACTTAATCTTGGAAGAACATTGGAATAAAACATGAACCAGCTCTAGAGTAATGAAAGCAGAATCCACAAGATAACAGAAATATTGAATGAGAGAAAAATGCAAGCTTCAGCTTCCCTTTTCCAGCTCAATCTGCTGCAGAAACACAACCTGGCAGGATTATGCTTCAGGGTCAAGTTGTTGGGAGTCCCTGATCCAGCAAGTCTCAAACTGAAAAAAAAACCCAAAAAACTGCATCCCCTTCCCAAACCCCAACACATTTTACAAAAGCCAGCAAACACTAATTCTGACTAGAGATATGTTAAGAAGGTGGGTGAGCAACAATGGTGCCAGTGGGGGTGGGGTGGTTGAGGGGGAGAAGAGAGAACAGCAAGGGGCATAAGGGAATATTCAGAGAAAGAGCTGGAAACCCAGTTCAGAATCAGTACTCTTTTTGCATAGCTTATTCCAAACAGAACCCAACCAGGATTCCTCCTCCCTAACTTCCACTATGAACAGAATCAAAAAGACTGACCTCAAGGATCTGTATAGCACTGGAAGGAGGAGAGGACAAAAGGTGAGAAGCTAAAACAGAAGACTAGTTATTGGTGATACAGGGAGGCTGAAAGGCCAAGTCTAAGAGCAAAAGCATAGGCATAACACTAGTTCTCAAGAAATAAACCAATAATGAGCCTCAATGACAGAAAAATAGCAAGAATTCAAAAAGTCCACAAGACAATGAACAAATATACTATGAGGGAAATTAAGCAAAAAAACTCCCTAATAAAAAAGAGAATTCTATGGACTCCCCAGAGATCACTGAACTACACAATAAAACACTCAAGGATGGTTGGAAAGAGAAATAAAACTCCAACAACACTAATAGAGTGCAAATTCTATCAGAAATGGAAGGTCTTGGAACAAAATTATGAAAATAAAGAAGAGGCTGGAGAATTTAGAACACAATAATGAATCTCTATGAAGAGATTCTAAAGAGGCTCTAAAAAAAAGAAAATACCATATTGGTGAATGTGGAGAAATCAAGTGAAGACTCTCCAGGAATAGGGAACTATAGCTTAGCTCAGGATGGAGAGGAGGATAAGCACTGAACTTATGGAATTCTCTCTCCTTTCTTTATACCCCACTTGCGCCTTATTACCTCACTTATGCTTGCACTTATCTCACTTGTACCTTATATGTAATTCCTAAATTGCACATTTTGTTTCACCCTATTTCATATTTGCCTTATGTAATCTCTAAATATACTGTTACCCTTTTGTTTCTCCCCAAGACTGTGAGCCAAACCCGGGTGGGTAAGGACAGCTTCTATGGAATGCCCGGTCCGGAAACAGGAGCAGGGAGAGGCAGAGGAAACTCTATTCTTGAGCCGAACTAAGCAAAGAAATCAGAACAAGAGTGGAGGGGGGGAAGGGAAAGGTGCCCACCCAAGCCCTGAGCTCGGCTGGGCAGGGACTGGCCCCTTTCCTCACCCCCTTAATTAAGCACCCATTCCTGGAGTAAGGGGCAGAGAGGAAACATCCCAATCAGGAGCCAGACCCCTGGCTGAACAAAGAAAGGGGGGCAGGGATGGCTCCTTACATTCCTCGCTCCCTCCCTAGTTTATGTGAGACGCCCAATCTCGGAGCTGGGGGGAAGGGTGGAGGAACATGTCATAATCCGGAAGAATGAATCTGAGCCATGAGGAGAGTTTCTTTGTTAGAGTTCGAGCCCAAAATGTGTCCCACCCTCCCTCCAATAGGAATGGATGGGGCAAAGATGAGGCTTGCTTGGCTCTTTGTCCCTCTCCTGGGCTAAGGGTGATGGTCCAAAACACCAAGAGAACGTAATCTGACGAAACCCAGGGTATAATAGTCTGAGCCTAGCCTGGGGGCTTCGGCTTTCTTCTGTGCTTTTGAAGTAGGAGGAACCCCAGCTCCCGGGATCTGCCAATAAAGTTATTCCTGTTCACCAAAAGACTTCCTCTAAGCTTTTTAATTGGGTAAGTGGATTCTCTTACCCCATACATTGGGAATGCAAAATACAGCAGTGGTAGACAGTAACTGAGTCACACATGGTATAACTGCCACCAGTTGGTTGATTGGCCTTTCTAAGGAATAAAAGGTTGCCTTGCTTTCTACTCAGGAGTTAGTATTCATGAGGACTGCCTCCACTGAGGGCACTGAGCACTCTTTGTAGATAATGGAAGGCAGGGCAGCTGTATTCAATGGGTATTTTTATACCTCATTCAAATATAATGGTTATAATTGCTTGATTTGTGTCTAGGCATGTTAAACTTAGACTAAGACAATACAAGTGGAAGAAAAATTGTCAGAGAAGATAATAATTTAGAAATAATACATTAATTCTTTATAAGTCAAAATGACAATCAACCTTGATGACAGGATGTGTAAGGACAACTTGAAGATCACAGGTCTCCCAGAAGAAAAATGAAAACTGAAAAAGAATGAATGCCATCCAATAGGGAAATAATGCCAATATTTGAAAAATTATAATTTAACCTAAATTAATTTATTTATTCAGTACCATACTAATCAAACTACCAGTTATTTTATAATTAGAAAAATCATAACAATTCATCTCAAAGAACTAAAGATAAAGAATATCATGGGAGTCAATGAAAAAAAACACGAAGGAAGGTGACCTACCAGTACCAGACTTCCAACTATATTACAAAACAACAATCATCAAAATAAACTGGTACTGACTAAGAAATGAGCATTATGGTTTCAGAAAAATTTGGGAAGACTTACATGAATTGATGCAAAGCAAAATAAGCATTAGTAGAACGTTGTACAAAATAAGAGCAACATTGCAATGATGATCAATTCTGAAAGACTTTACCTAACTTAACTAGGTCAATGATCCAAGAAAATTCCAAATGACCCATGGTGAAAAATGCTATCAAATATATAAACAGAGCTTACTAAATGATTGATTTAGGATTCAGATCTGCCAGCTGAACAGCTAGAAGTGAGGAGCCTTTCTAAGGAATAAAAGTTTGCCTTGCTTTCTGCTCAGGAGCTAATTAATATTCATGAGGACTGCCTCCATCCAGGGTACTGACCACTCTTTGTAGATAATGGAAGGCGGGGAGCTGTATTCAATGAGTATTTTTATACTTCATTAAAGAAACCATTTCATTCAAATATAATAGTTCAATTTGTGCCTGAGTATACTGAACTTAGACCAGGACAATACAAATGAAAGAAAAAATTGTCAGAAGAGAACATAATTGCAGATTGAAGCAATCTTTTCACTTTATCTTTTTTTTTTTTTTGGCCAATGTGGCAAATACGAAAATATGTCTTATATGAATTTTTAAAATTAGGCTATGAGGTAAGATAGCATACAAGTTTAATTATTCTCATTTTAAAAGTAGTAAATCTGAGGCCCAGAAGTCAAGTGACTTATCCAAGATAACAGTGCTACTGAGTAACAGAGCTGGGGTACAAATTTCATTTTTCCAACTCCAAGTCAATACTCTTCTTACAATAAATCATGATCCTTCTCAACTATATAACAACATCTATAAAGTCTTAAGGCAGGAAAATGAGAAAAGATAGATGTGACAGTAGCCATTACTGTGAAGGTTTTGATTTGCCAGGCTAGACTGTGAAAGTTTTCTTCCTAAAACTATAGCTACACTTTGAGTAAGCCATCAACCAGAGAAAATGGCAGTGTTAGCCTTATTATTATTTGATTTGAGGGGAAAGTATTCCCATTGTCATGGTTACCTGATTATTGCATCACAAAATTTAGGTTTTAGCTTTAATATCTGATTTTAAACAACTCTTTAGGAGCTGCAGGTACCTAGAGTTATGTCTTTTCTTTTCCATTAATCACCAAGGAAAGTCAGAAGTAGGAATGAGAAAGGTATTTGCTGTACATAAGGATCAAGTCAGAAGGTCAGACAGTTTAAAAACGAAATTTTACAGGCATCATTTGGGATTTTTTGCAGCTCTTATATTTCCCAATGTATATTGTATATATGAGAATAGTGTATATTCTCCTTCAATATCCTAACAGACAGCCATTTCTAAAAAAATAAATAAATAAGGAAGATTTTACTTTAAATATTAGTGAAACTAGACAACATATCAAGTTAAACATCTACAGTGCTGTGCACACATTGGCCTCTGGGTGGTGCAGTGGATAGAGCACTGGACTAGGAATCCGGAAGATTCAGCTTCCTGAGTTCAACTCCAGCCATTTAACCCTGCTTGTCTCCATAAATGAATTAGAGAAGATAACTACTCCAGTATCTTTACCAAGTAAACCCCAAATGGAGACACAAAGAGTCAGACACAAGTGAAGCAAGTGAACAACAAAAATTTAACACACACTATTCTAATATTAATAGAACAGGAAAAAACTAAAAAAAATTAAAAATTAAAAAAATATTAATAGAACAGGAAAGATCTTCATCTGTTAATAGGCCTATGTGACCATATGTGTCCCCTTTTCCCTTGGAACAAGAACCATGTTCCCAGGTCTAAAGGCACACAAGTATTTCAATAACAGATGTCTTGCTAAGAAGGAGGGGGAGACTTGCTTGCAGGAAGGCGTTCACACCTTTTGGTACTACGCTAATTGGGCACTGAGTCCAGAGGGTCATGGTGCCTTCTGGCACTGAACCTATTAATTGAAAACTATATATCTACAGAGGTTGATATTTTACTTTGGGGCTTTGCTTATGGGAAGGACCTTTTGATTCCCTGGACTGGACTCTGAGTAGTGATTTGTTAAGAGGCCCTGAACTACTCAGAGGTTTGTGCTCTTTCAGTCAAGTGGTGTATGTATGTGGTTGTATTACTTTGTTCAAATAGTAGGAGCCCTATCTGTTGAATCTCTGTGCTAATTTCTCTGTTTGTATTTTCTACTTATCTGTAATTAAATAATTAAGATTGTTTGACCCCTTTAAAAGTTGTCTTTCCTTTAGCAAAGCAGATCAAAGAACCTGCCCTAGCAGGTCATCCTGAGTAAGCTAGTGATGAGGTGTAGGCTCTGGGACCTTCCTCTTTGAGCTCTCCTTGAATCTTTGGGGAGGGACTTCAGGTGGAGTTAATGAGGTCAATGCAAGAGTGGACTGATATTTTGATAGGCTCCAGGGTGGGAAGCAGATGAACAACAGAGGGCTAGGCTAGTAACAGGTTTGCGCCCAGCCACAATGAAATACCCATGGCCTCTGCAAATGCCCCACCAAGTGGGAAGACCCAACCAGACCTCAAGAGGCTCCCCAAAGATTCAAGGAGAGCTCAAAGGGGAAGCAGGGGAGGTCCCAGAGCCTACACCTCATCCCTAAGGTGCTTACGAATATAATTGTCTTCATCTCTGCAGAAAGACATGCCTTTTAGAAAAATCTCTTCTTTGAAGTTGTTCTTAGTGGTTAGAATTTAACAGCATTCAGTTTCAATTGTTTTGTAATGGTTATAATAATTATATTTATTTTCCTGGTGCTACTTACTACACTTTGTACCAGTTTATATACCTCTCCCCATACTTATTTATATTCATTGTTTCTCATACAGCAATATTCCATTTCATGCACTTACCATATTTTGTTTCATAATTTCTCAATCTTTTGTTTAATCTATCCTTGAGCTTCATTTAAAGCTGGAAGAAACTTTACATTCCATTAAATAAAATATCTTCATTTACAGATGAGCAGACTGAGGTAGGCACAGAGAGATTAGATGATTTGCCGGGTTCACACACACCTAGTGTCTGTCTGACTCTGGATCTGAGAACTTAAGTCTTCCTGAGCCCCACCACTACATATCTACTGTGTTTCCTATGCTTTCCTACTATGACAAAAATGCTTAAACAAATATTTTTGTTTAAATGAGGCCTTACTTTTTAGCGTTGAGTTCTTTGTATATATATATATATATATATATATAAAAACTGAATCTCTGGGTCAAAGGATATAGAAATTTTAGTCACTTTCTTTCCATAATGCCAAATTCCTTTTTCCAAAGTGACTGTACTGATTTGCAAATTCACCAACAATGCATTAATGTGTCCATTTTTCCATAACCAGTACATCAGTGACTATTGTTATTTTCTTTGGCAATTTGCTCTGTTTAACGTGAAACCTGAAAACTGTTTTGATTTTCATTTCTCTTATTATTAATTATTGTTCTTGTTGTTGTTTGTCCTTTTTTCTTGAGGACCGTGACATCAGGAAGGTGATACAATGACTTGTAAGTGGCTTGGATTTAAGTGAGGTAAGACTGTGCAAAGTCACCAGTCTCTCATTTTCTCCTCCAGAGCCATTTGGGTCCAGTGGCAAGATACACATCAGGTCAACCAGAGATGGCTCTGGATGCAGTGGGAGACCTTGGCCTTTTTAAGGGAAGGCTTTTCCCAGGTCTCAGTTTGACTGAGTACAGGCCTATAAAGTGATTAAGACTAGGTAAGAAATGAGTCAGAGAATGGCCTCTTTACCTAATAAAAAAACAAATCAGTCTGGGAGGAGAAATCCCCTTAGAGTTTCTGGCCAAAAAAGAAACAATTACTATTTAAATTCACTCTGAGCCATCAGAACCCAAACAAAAGGGACATATTTATTCCCTGTGACTCATTAGGAATATATGATTCACAGTAGACAACCTTTTTCAAGTTGGTGGTGTGGACCCAGTGTCCTGGATGGCAAAGACACAGGAGATTCCCTGGAAGAGAAATGGCATGTGACAACATTCCCTGAGGCAGCATGATGGAGGCTTCGCTAGCTCAGATCAGTTAATTTAAGTGCCAAAGTGATGGTGAGCTTTTGAATAGGGTATGAGTCACAAGCAGTGAAACAATGTAAGGAGAGTATGGTGAACTAAGAGTTCTCCCTCCCTATCTTTGAGGCTGAGAACATATCCTAGTGATGAAGTACAGGTCCTGGGAACCCCCTTGAACTCTGATTGAATTTTCCCTTTGATGAAGCATTTGCCTGAGGCCTTTCATTGTGGATCAGCCCAAACCACTGTTACTGGCCTAGCCCTCCTTTGTCCAGCTACTACTTCCCACCCTTGATCCTCCAAACCCTTCATTGTCTTGTCTCCAGGTAGCCTCCAGCTACTTCCCACACTTAATCTAAATCATCCCTGGAGTCTGACCTCATTTGACTCCTCCATAAGACCCTCTACAAATTCTTCCTCTGGACCACCCCTAGATTCTTCCTACAACCTTTCCCATCTTGTCTCTATGAGAGAGGGAGAATGCTGGAGAATGATCTAGCTGAGACTCACTCTGTGTCAGATTATTCTGGCCCTCTTGTCCGATACAAGCATCACAGACACCAAGGCTCCTTAAGACTCTACCCAATGTGTTGAACCTCTAATAAACTTTGCTTTTCTTTGGCTGAGAGAAGTTTTGAGTTGAATTCACTTGGCAGGACCCAGTGCGTTGGTATTTTCGGGTCTCTAGTACTCTTAACCCCTTACTTCAATAAGTAAGGGTAAATAAGACTGTGCAAAGTCACCAGTCTCTCATTTTCTCCTAAGTAAGATCTCTACATGTTATGGTTCCCTGACCTCAACATTTTACGGAACCCTAACCTCATCACTGGCACTCATACTTGCCCAAATGGCCTTTGTATAAATTTATTCCTGTGGTGAAAGTTAGTGGTGAAACACAGAAAACAAGTTGGGAAGTTGAGATTTTAGACATTACTAAGTATAGTGTGAACACTACTTGAGACAAAACTTTGAATTTCAAATTTCGTTCTAGTAAAGAATTCAAGAGTTTAGATTTCAAACTTTGTCCGGGAAGGGTCCTACTGCTCTGTACTTCCATCTTGAATTTCTTCATCTAGACCAGTGGTTCTCAACCTGTGGGTTGCAATCCCTTTGTGGGCCAAACAACCCTTTCACAGAGGTCACAGGGGTCGCCTGAGACCATCAGAAAACACATATTTCCGATGGTCTTAGGAACCGAGATGCCACTCCTCTGTCTCTAGGCGGGTATGCCCACATGCAGATATGCCCACATACGAGTATTAAAGGGTCACGGAATTAGGAAGGTTGAGAACCACCGATCTCTGAGACTCTACTAAGGGGCACTCCAATTCATAAGGAGTAATCATTTCAGGTTATACAAAAGTTGGAAAGGAGAATGGAATCTCAGTGGGATGGAGGTAAATATGAGCCCCCCAAAAGTCATAAATTATTGTTGGGATTATTCACACCCTTTGTAACAGAATGGAGCTAGATCAGTTTGTGTCCAGAGTGCCATTTGGCAACATAAGCAGAGGCTAGAAACAGTTATTCCAACCCTGCCTCTGTATCTTAGAGCTAGGTAAAAGAAGGTGCTCCTATGGAGTGCAGCACTTGTCCTTTACATAAACAACCATTAATATAATATTTAAAATAATTTTATAAATTAGAGAAAAAGAATGAGTACCAACTTTAGGGTAGATTGAGGTACTTTCTCATTAATGCTAAACTGTTAATCATCCAATTTCTTTCTCTGCTTTCAAGAAAAACAGCAGAGTAAAAAGCTGCCAGGCTTCTGACATTGGTTCTATTTGCTCTGGGATTGCTTTCTGTTAATCCCCAGAAAGTCTTTCCCTGAACCCTGCTTTCTTTCCTCTCCTATTTGCATGATGAAGTAATTGCTTGCTCCTTAGCAAAACCTGAACTGAGATTCCAGTAGCATAAATCCTTTTCCAATAAGGTGTTTTGCCGGGAGCTAGCTATGATCTTAACTTCCTCTAAACCTGCCTTCCTAAAAAGAATTTAAAATGATCATGCATTTAGTTTCTTTTAACCTGTCCTAGCTTCTAGCATTCTAAAAATCTGGCCTCTGATACAGATCTCAGACACACCTGCTTTTGAAGAAAACATGCCTTTCCCCTATGAACTTACCTCTTAAAACACATTCAAATGGAAAATTGATAGTATGTAAAGTGATACATTGTCCTGTTATGATACTCCGTCATGGCACAGAGGTGACACTGGATTCCTAAGGCTCTGTCATCAAAGCTCTAATAGATTATACAAAGCCAGAAAAGGCTTTTGAATCCTTTCCCCCATGATGAAAGCCAGAGAGGGAGAAGGAGATCAAGATAGGGATGGAGAAAGAGAGGGAAGAAGGTTGGGAAAGGGAGATAGAAAAAAGGGAAAGAAAAGAAGAGAAGAAATAGCCACTGCAGAAAAGAATGCTTGTCACAAAGGAGGAAAAGCTTCAAAAGGAGGTACGTGAATCTGATACGATTATGGGACTATGGGTTGGGAGTTTTCACAAGGCTGCTGTCACTACCTCTGAGATGTGTTCCACCTGCCCCAAGCACATTCATCCAAGCCTCTGAAGCCAGCTCATGGACATTTTCCTCTCCCAGATGTGCCCTTTGAAACCTGGCATATCAACTCCTAACAATTGCCCCCTGCCCTTTGGTGTATGTTTCTGTGGTGGGTGAAAGTGTTCCTCTATCATACTGCAACAGCCCCTGAGGTAGCAAAAATCTTCTTAGGAAAAAACACTCCTTAAAAGATGGGGAAGAAGAACCTGGCACATCAGATTCAGTCCAAAGACATATAAATACTACATGAAAAATCTCTCCACTTGACAAACATTTGTCTTCAGGGAAACTGAGGAGGATCATATAATAGAATGCTTTATTTATATAGTGATAGCATTAGATAAGCCTTTCCCACTGTTGTGTTATCATGTCTAGTAATTGCCTTTAATATTTGTAGTTTTCTTTTGGATGTTCCCTGAAAAAAGAATGTTCTTCAGACCATGCAACATCTATGGAACTGAATAAAATTACAGTTGCTCTACCCAAAAGAATTTTACTTTGGTGACAACCATCCTCCCCAATATCTTACTGACACCCTCTGAAAACAGTACAATCCCAGCCTAGAGGCAGATTGCAGAAGTAGTCCTTAACTGGGACTTCTTCCACCTTTCACCAACTTACCTAAGCTGAACTCAATACACAATGACCATATAGCTCCCTCTTAATTTCACCAAGAGTTTGAACATCTTAAAAACATCAGGCCCCCAGAAAGTGAAGAGTAGTACTAGAGTAGTACTGGGTGACATTCTAGAGTGTGGGAGGAGCTGCAGTACTTAATCTCAGGGATTACTCGATGTGTTTAGCACAGAGTTTTGTGCACTACAAATATGTAATAAACGTTCTCTCTCCACCCTCTGTCTTCTTCTCCCTCTTTCTCTCTTAGAAAGCCAACATTTATATTAAGTTTTTAAGGAGAAAAAAAAATTCAGAAAACTGATTAACACATTGAAAAACTGTATAGTGTTCTTACACCCATTAACACATACTTCTGCAAAGGAGTAGGAGAAGGATTCACATGTAATGTGGCCTGTATTGCCATTTGCAATCAAGTATAAGATCTGCAAATACTTTCACATTGGACATTAGTCTGGTTGTATAGAAGGGTTGTAACCAATGGAGTGAACAATGGGAAAGAAGAAAGAAAACCAAACATGAAAAAGAACAATAGCATGTAGATTGCTTCGGTCTCCATTTAAACTCTGTTCTTTCTGGATCTTTCTCTGAATGTAAATGTCTACTTCCGTCCTGAGACTTGCAGAGTTGTCTCATAGCTGTGCGTTGTTGAGAAGAATCCAGTTTATCAAAGTTAGTCTACATACGTATGATGTGTCTGTGATTGTGTACAAATTTTTCCTGGTTCTGCTCTTCTCACTTAGCATCAGTTTGTATAAGCCTCTCCAGGTATATATGAAGTCCATCTCCTTCCCATTTCTTATTGCACAATAGTATTCCATTACATTCATATAGCACAACTTGTTTAGTCATTCCCCAGTTGACAGACATCCCCTTAATTTCCAGTTTTTTGCCACCACAAAGAGAGCTGCAATAAATATTTTTGTATACTCGTCTATGATCTCTTTGGGATACAAACCTAGAAGTGGTATTACTGGGTCAAAGGGTATGCAATTATTACAGCCCTTTGGGCATAGTTCCAGATTGCTCTCCAGAATGGTTGTCTCAGTTCACAGTTCCACCAGCAATGCATTAGTGTTCCAATTTTTCCACATCCTCTCCAGCATTTGTCATTTTCCTGTTTTGTCATCTTAGCCAATCTGGCTAGAGAGATGTGATACCTCAAGGTTGTTTTGATTTGCATTTCTCGAATCAATAATGATTTAGAGCATTTTTTCATATGCTTATAGATATCCTTAATTTCTACTTCTGAAAATTGCCTGTTCATATCTGTTGCCCAATTATCAATTGGGGAATGACTTGTATTCTTACAGATTTTACTTAATTCCCTGTATATTTTAGAAATGAGGACTTTATCAGAGACACTGTTTGTAAAAATTCTTTTCCAGTTTCTATGGGATTTTTTTCAAGAGGGGATCAGTAAATTCTTTCAATTTCTATTTTGCCCTCTGGTTCTAAAATATCAGGGCAATTTTCCTTGAGAATTTCTTGAAGGATGATTTCTAAGTTCTTTTTTTAAATCATGGTTTTCAGGGATTACAATAATTTTTAAATTATCTATCTAAGGTCAGCAGTTTTTCCAATGAGATATTTCACACTGCCTTCTATTTTTTTCATTTGTTTGGATCTGTTTAATAGTATTTTGATAATTTAGTACATTCTTGAGAAAAAAAAAATTAGAGCTAAATAGAAAAACTGACTCTAAAATATAAGACTCAAGAGAATCATGAAAAGATAAACAGAAAAGAGATATCATAAGGACTTATTAAAGTTGAACTGTTTACATTCCCATACGGAAAGATGATATTTCTAACTCATGAGACCTTTCTCATTATTAGGCTAACTGGAGAGAAATATATAGACAGAGAGAACAGGTAAGTTGAATATGAAGGGATTATATCTAAAAAGTAAAATTAAGGGTTGAAATAAGAATGTACTGGGAGAAGGAGAAAGGGAGAATAGAATGAGGGTAAATTATCTCACATAAAAGAGGCAAGAAAAAGCTTTTACAGTGGAAGGAAAGAAAAGGGAGGTGATAGGGAACCTTACTCTCATCACAGTTGGCTTAACGAGGGAATAACATACAGACTCAACTAGTTATGAACATCTATTTTATCCTACATGAAAGTAGGGTGGAAGGGAATAAGAGAGAGAGGAAATAGAAGGGAGGGAAGATTGGGGAGGGGAAATCAAAAGCAAACAATTTTGAGAAAGGACAGGGTCAAAGGAAAGAATAGAATAAATGGGCAGGATAGGATGGAGAGAAAAAGTCTTTCACAACATGACTGTTATGGAAATGTTTTGCATGACTACACATGGATAATCTATAAGGAATTGCTTGCCTTCTCAATCAGGGTGGGAGGGAGGAAGGGAGAGAATGTGGAACTCAAAGTTTTAAAAACAAATGTTAAAAATTACTTTTACATGCAACAAGGAAATAAGATACACAGGTAATGGAGTATAGAAATTTATCTTAGTCTACTGGAAAATAGAAAGGGAAGGAGATAAGGGAGAAAGGGAGCAAGGAGACAGAAGGGAGGGGAGATTAGGCAAAGGGGTAATCAGAATGCACACTGTCCTGGGGCGGGGAAAGAATTTGGAACTCAAAATCTTGGGGAAGTGAATGTTGAAAACTAAAAATAAATTAATATTTTTTTAAAAGAAAGAAACTACTTGCTCAAGAGTTACCATTTTTTAAAAAAACATCACTTTCATTTATTTCAGATATAACTGAATGTCATTTTAAAATTAAGAGGCATAATTCTTTATACCAAATAGACTCAGTCACTTCTTAAATGTAAACAAAAACCTTTGCAAACTCAGGATTTTTGTTTTGAACACAAAAAATATAGTTTTGCAAATGTCTTGAGGGAAAAACATCAAGTTCACCAGCAAAATCTGTCTAATTATATAACATCAGTAATAATTCTATTTGCTATAATTCAAATATTTAAGCCTAGAGATTTCTCTAAAATAAGTAGAATTTTGAAAATCAAATCTGTAGATGAAGTAAATATATAGGTTAGTAAATATTTGGTTCACCAAAAAAAAATCCCACATGACAGGGTCAGTGGTTCAGAATATTACATATTAGATATTTTCAGTATGTTGGTTATTAACTTTTTTCTTACCCAGAATACTAATTTGACCAAAATGATAGAAATGTGTATTCTATGCTTTACAAAAGCATCTTTTTGAGATATTTTTGAATAGTAATAAAGATATTGATAATTGTGGGTATTTTTGCTTTTTAAAGAAAGACAGAGGAGTTTTGATCTAATAGACTAAACAGTTGGAAATGGGAGAATCTTTAGGAAACAGGAAAGGTAAAAAACTCACAGACTTTTTGACCCCTTATCCTTTTTAAAAAATATATTTTTATGAACTTGAAAAACATCAATAAACATGAATATTTCCTTTTACAAAGAAGAGAAAAAGATGAACATATGGGATACTGTGTATTTCAACTACAGATTTTTTTTTCAGTACACATTAAACTTGATATGGTAGGTCTAACACTGCCTTGATGGTCTATGTCCCCTCCTGAATTTTCCTCTGTTCTCTTCTGTTGTGATCTGTTCTTCCTTCTGGAAGAGGACCATGACATAAGGAAGATGACATGACTTGCAACTGATTTTGATTTGGGTGAGAGAGACCTGTGCAAAGTCACCAGTTACACTTTCTCCTCCAGAATCATCTGGGACCAGTGGCCAAATATTAGTCAGAATGACTGGAGATGGCCTAGGATGCAGTGGGAAACCTTGGCCCTTCTAAGCTAAGGTCTTTTCAAGTTTGCACTTTGAGTGAGGCAGCATCCATTCAATGAATAGGCCTCTTTTAAAAAGTGAATTAAAGAATGCCCCCTTTAATTGAAAAAAAAAAATCAAACTGGGAGGGGAAGATGCTCAGGATTGCTGGCCAAAAGAGAAATGGTTACCATTTACATTCACTCTGAGTCAGAATGGCCCATGTTTCAACGTTATTCTTCACACACACACACACATACCCTTACATATCTATCACACATACATTTATTTGTATATATATACTTCTATCAGTCATAATTGCCTTTCCCACAAATCAAAGTTTTCCCTTATAATAAATAAGTATGATCAAGTAAAATACATACATAATCCATATACTCAAAATCCATTAGTTTTGTCACTTGTTACAGCCCAATAATATTCTATTATAGTCACATAACACAGTGACTGGCATATAATAGACATTTAATAAATGCTCATTTACTCATTAATGTATTCTAATTTGGTCAGTCATTTCCTAAATGATTGTCAACCACTATGTTTCCAGTTCTTGACTACAAGAAAAAGTGTTGCTACAAATATTTTTGTACAGATGAGTCTTTCCCCTTTCTTTGTTCTTTTTGGCCACTTTCACTGTGTCAAAGATACCATTTATGCAATAGCTACCTTTTGGGGTATAGTTCCAAACTTCTTTCCAGAACGTTTGGATCACATTAGAGTTCCACCGACAATGTATTAGTGTGCCTGTGGTCCCAATTTTTTGCAAGGACTGTCATTTTTTTTTCTTAACCTCTCAGCTGTTAGTGCTTTCCTCACAAACTATGTTGTATTCATTCTCTTTAATTCTATTAAATATTTGTATATGTACTTATTGTATCTCCTTTTAAAATGTGAGCTGCTTGCAAGGAGGGATTATTTCATTTCTAGTATCTTGCATGAAACCACATATTAATCACTTAATAAATGCCTGTAGTAGTTGATTGATTGATGTATATTGATACTACTACATATGGTATTTAGGCAATAATTCCTAGGGTCAGATACCTAGGTTCTGCCTTTATACAACAAAAGATTTAAATCAACATTAAAAATTTACCCAAAGCCAACAAATTTGATTCGGATTTATTTTGAAAATCTTATTTCATAGTATTTGCAAAATTGAGTTTTATGTTATAATCCAATCCAGGAAACCTTATTTTAATTTCATTTTTAAAGTAGACACCAGCCTATTACATAAAGGTTTGACTCAATATTATATTTTACAAATTTTAAAATAAATAAATATTTGTACCACACATGAAAGTAATCTCAGGTTTTGCATTCAGGAAAATATGATGGATTTTTGTATCATTTTCACACAAAAAATTAAATACACATTCATGAAAAATGCCTCTGATTTTAAAAGTCTTTTATATGAGCAAACCTATAACCACTGTGAGCCATAATAGAAAAAAAACAATCATACGTATTTTATGAGCAAAGAGACTTGTTCACTACAGCAAGAATTCAGTAAAATACATTTATGAATAAAAATGACTGTGGATAATTTCCTAGAAGGTGAAATATGAAAACTAACCAATATAGTGGGGGAAACCTCTTAAAGCTACAAGCTGAGAAAATCTACATTGTTCACTTAAACTCAGGCAAGGTGGAAAAAACTACCCTAACTGAAGGAAAATTGTCTGTATCTGACTTCAATCTTCCAAGAGTCACTAAAAGTAAATTGGAACACAACTTGATGACTAGGGAATTATGTTCAATGGTACAAACATAGAATTATGTAATTTAAAAATAAAATAAGTAGAAAAATCAAAAGAATATCATCTCTCTACATATACACATGTATTTTAGAAATATATAATTTCAGAAGTTGAAAAGTTAGTGATTATTTAATTTTTAAAAATACTAAGACCTCAATTTACATGTTTAGTTGTGATTTTTTAAAAATACGTTTTTCTCAGAAAGCAAACAAAAAGGACAAATGCTGAATGGACTAAGGGAAAAGGAACACACTAATACAATGTTGGTAGAGCTGTGAATTGGTATAGTCTGGAGTGGGGAATCACCTAGCGTGGAAACTGAATTAAGTCAAAGCACTGTACGTAAGGATCTAGGGGGCCACAAAGCAGCAGGTTCCCCATCCCTCATCTAGTTATTCTGAAAAGTAATTTGGAACTGAACTGAAAAAAATCACTCAGCAGGCTATATATATGATTTGCCCCAGTGACAACACTACTTGGCATATATCCCAATGAGATCAAGGAAAGAATAAAACAGCAGTTGGTTTTTTTTTTAAGTAGCAAAAACACTAGAAACTAAGGGAGTTCCCACCTATCAGAGAATGGCTAAATAAATTCTGGTATACAAATGTAAGGGAATATTGTGTCACGAGAAGTGCTGAAATGGACGATTTTCTTTCTTCCTCAATTGAGGGGAAAAGGAAAGAAGAGAAAAATCTGTGGTTGTAAAAAAAATTAAAATGTTTTAAATTAAGAAAAACATATTCACTTACCTAACACATTATAAAGGATTATGAACTTTCTAAGAACAAGGAATACATGGTTTATATTTCTCCAATACAATACCTATTATATTGTAGATGTTTAATTACTACTAGTACTAAAAGTACAACAGTGAGTTGGAAGAGAAAGTTTTGACATTCAAACACCTGAATCATAGCATATGTCCCCTCACAGAATTCAGAGGCACAAAATATAGGAAATCCTCCTGCTTTACATATGCTTTTTTTTAAACCCTTACATTTATAGATGATGGACAGAACAGGAAAAATAATAACAGGAAAAAAGGACCAGTACCAGTTTCAAAATTTTTCACCAAAATATTTGTTTTCAAAGCTAATATGCTATAAAGAAACTTATAAATACAGTATACAGTAAGTTCAGTGGAGAAGTGGCTTCACTTACTCATCGCTACCAATACTACCATTCCATTCTGACTAGGGCTCAGGAAGGAAGGAGATTAATAGCTATGAGGCACATAAAGACATCATACTAAAAAGCTCTCCACCTTTGTTTCTAATGCTGAAACAGAAGCAAATTGGCCTTGATGACAGCTTTAATGGGTGACCGGAACTGTTCCCTTTTAAAAGGTCCAAGATAACAGAGAAATTGGGTGTTGTTCGGCAATGGTATCAAACTCAATCCATGTTAATGCCAATAATCCATACATAAGGATCCCTGGGGGCAATATATTGACTTGGTTTTAAAATGTGGTAATCCATGTTTTACTGTATTTTTATTTATTCTATGAAATATTTCTTAATTGCATCTTAATCTGGTCCAAGAGTGTTACGACATTTCTGCTGTAAGGAACAGAAAGCTGGTTTTGGAGACTGATTTATGTTCTAGTCCTGCATCTTATACAAAATCCTTCTGCAACTATAGGCAAGATATTTAAATTATTCCTGTCCCAAGTACCTCTAAAACTATGAGATATGAATTGGTTACTGATCTGTATCAGTGACTCATTGGGGAATGGCTGAATAAACTGTGGTATCTTGATGTAAAATAATATCATGGTGCCATAAAAAAACACAAATATAAACTGAAAAAAGAAATGTGGAAGTCCTTCATGAAGTAAACATTCATAAACTGAAAGAGAACTGTATATACGGATTAAACTTTAGAAATACTCAATATATTGGTTGATTGATTAATTGATCCTTGTAATTGTTGTTGTTCAGTTCTTTCAGTCATGTCCAACTCCTTGTGGCCCTATTTGGGGTTTTCTTGGCAAAGATATTGGAGTGGTTTTCCTATTTCCTTCTCCAGTTCATTTTACAGATGAGAAAACTGAGGCAAACAGAGTTAAGTGACTTGCCCAAGATCACACAGCTAGGAAGTGTCTGAGAACAGATTTGAGCCCTGGAATGATGATGATGAGTCTTCCTGACTCCAGGCTGTGCACTCTGCTCTGCACTACCTAGCTGCTTGTAATATTGATTACAAGTATATTAAAAAAGATAAAAAGTAGTGAAACTTTCAAATAGATCTACACAGGACTCAGACCAAAAGCATTTTCCCTTGACCATTCATTTAACTATATCTATTTTATGCTTTATTGTGTATCTTGAGTTATTTACTTTGGTTGCTTCTATATTTCAATGATATAATTATTCCCCCCCATAGGCACATGGCAACCTGTCCATATCTCACGCTGTGCAACATTTGTCCATGTCCTCCCACACACATTCTGAAAAGGTTTCATCCAATGTGCTAATGACCTTCCTCTAGATCTCTTGAAATTATGTGGCTACGAAATGATCACATAGGCTTTGCATTTATCACTTGCTAAATGCCTTCCCCACCCCTTTGGCAGGCATCCAGCTTTCTAATGAGATCCTTTCCCCTGCTTCTCCTGAATGATTCTTCACTAATAATAGGCTGTAGTCCACATATACCTGCCATACTTGCTGTTTATAATTTTTAAAAATTAAGACTTGTTGCTATCATAGATAGTTGTATAAATCTGATGTATAAATGATGTATAAATCTGATAAATCTCTTCAATCTAGAAGGCATTTTTAAGTATCTAATACATGCATTATATGTTATGGTCGCTGGGGCTACAATGGCAGGGAGAGAAAACAAACAAGAAATATTCCACATGTTTTAAGAGGCTACATTCAAGTGGAGAGATTCAACATGCCCACATACAAGTACCTGCAAGCCAATGTGAAGGCATAGAAGGCTCTAACGACTGCATGATTGAGGAAGAATTTGCTGAGGAGTTAATACCTGAACTGAGTCTTAAATAGCAATGATCAAGCAAGAAAAGGATGTCTTCCTCTAGATACTCTCTGACAGCCACAGTGACACTTTTCATGACTTTCTCTCTGTCTTTGGGCCTAAAACTTCAAGGTCTCCTTTCCATGTTCTTTCTGGGGCCCTCTGCATAGATATGCCTTCATGTGGAAGGGTATGAAGCCTCAGGGCCTTCATATGGTTCATCTCTCCTCTCTACGCACTCCATAGAGATGACACCCAGATGTATATATCCAGCCTCCATTTCTCTTCTGATTGTCAGCCTTGACAATTGCCTATTTGATATCCCTACCTGGCCGTCTCATAGGCATCTCAAACTCAACAAATTCAAAATAGAATTCATCCTATTGCCCCCAAGTTTGCCCCTTTTCCTAATTTCTTTTTTAAAGGCATCCTCAATGCCTCGAACCCTCTAACCCTACATATCCAAATCACTGTGAAATCCTATCAAATCTGGCTCCTCAGCATACCTCATGGCTGTCCCTTTTCCACTACCCACACAATAAATACCTTCATAGAGGTCCTCACAACCACTCATTTGGAAGACTTCAGAAGTCTCCTAATTGGTCTTCCCATATCCAGTGTCTTTCCCATCTCCAATTCATCCTCTATACAACTGGCAAAGCTGGTATTCCTAAGGCGAAGGTCTTTATAAACAAGAACTATGAAAACCATGTAAATCATATAGCTATTAAACTGCCCACAACCTTTGACTCAACAATACCACTACTAGGTTGATTTTTCAAAGATGATTGGGGAAAAGGAAAAGAACCTATATGTTATTTTATTTTTAAAATAACCATTTATTTATTTTACTTTTCAAAATTCACATTTATAATATTTTGAGTTCTAAATTGTCTTTTCCCTCCCCAAGACAGAGTGCAATCTGATATAGGCTGTACACGTACAATGATATTAAATGTATAATCATTAGTCCTATTATGAGCAAAGAATCAGAAGGGAAAAAACACAAGATAGAAAAAGAGACAGTAAATAATTTGCTTCAAACTTCATATTTCTTTCTCTAGATTTGAACAGCATTTTCCATCATGAGTCTTTTGGAATTGTCTTAGATCATTGTATTACTGAGAAGAGCTAAGTCTGTCAAAGTTGGTCATTGTACAATATTGCTGATACTGTGTACAATGTTCTCCTGAAAAAAACCTGTATCTTTTAAAATATTTATAGGAACTGTGTAAATAAAATTATTTTCAAAAACCTCTTATACAAATAAAATCAGACTGAAATAATTGGAGAAATCTTGTTTGTTGGCAGAAAAAGAAAGAAAGAAAGAAAGAAAGAAAGAAAGAAAGAAAGAAAGAGAAAGAAAGAAAGAAAGAAAGAAAGAAAGAAAGAAAGAAAGAAAGAAAGAAAGAAAAGAGAGAGGGAGGGAGGGAGGGAGGGAGGAAGGAAGGAAGGAAGGAAGGAAGGGAGGGAGGAAGGAAGGAAGGAAGGAAGGAAGGAAGAAAAGAAGGAAGGAAGGAAGAAACGAAGAAATAAAGATGCTGAAGTTCTGACCCTGGCATTCTTCTGTTCTCGATGGTTCCCCCAACTTCAAGTTCTTCCACCTGCTTTTTAAAGTCCTTCACAATCTGGTTCCAGCCTCTTTTTCCAGGATAATCTCCCACTATTTTCTACCACTTATCTATACTCCAGTGAAACAGGATGACTTGTCTTTGTCCACAAATGACCTTCCATTTTACACCACTATGAGTTTGTGCAGGCTCTTTTTCATGCCTGGAATTCTCTCCTTACTAACCTTTACCTCTGGAACCCATTGTTCCCATTCTGGTCAAGCTTAAGTGCCATCTCCTTAAAGAGATTTCTTCATTCCCCCAGTGTTATCCTCACTTTCCTAAACCAAATAGCTGTGTATTTTTTATTTTAGCATATATATTCTATCAATTTATCTATGAATATTTTATATGCTCACAGTAGAATATAAGTTCATTAAGCTTGACAGCTTTACTTTTGATTTGTATCCCCAGGGCCTAGAAAAGTGACTGACACATAGTAGGTATTTAATAAATATCTGTTGATTGATTGAACAGTCCTCTAAAATACAGGTTATTTAATTTAAAAAAAAAACATTGCTCGAGGAAAGAGAATGCATTTCACTCGTCTTTATATCCCTCTCCCCAAGTACTTAGCATAGTTCCTGGCAGGTTTTCAACAATTTTTCTGTAGAATGAATGAATAAATGGCCAAAATAAGGAATAGAGAAGTTTGTAGGATTATGGCAACAATACTGGGACATTTTTCCCCTCTGCAAAGAATATAAAGATTCATTTTAAAACTACAGAACAAATACAGACCTTTGAATGATCAGATAAAGTGTTTCAGGTATCAAAATCTAGGTAGCTTCCATAGTTGCAATTTAGCAAAATTCTCCTTGGTATAAATCACTGACATTTACCCAAACAGAACATACACAGCAAGCATCTCAGTACATCACCTGCCTGCTGTGTATTATACAATGACATGGAATGGCATGTCTGGTAGCAGTTAAAAAAATAAACAGACTGCTGAGATATATAAACAGAAGATAAAGTATGGCTTGGGGGGGACTGGAGGAGGGGACCCTCAATGATACTCTATAAGGACTGTAACTGGAATAATACAAACAACAGACTCATAAAAATAAAGCAAGAATGACCAGATGGAAAAGATTTTTTTTGCAGGGGTGGGGTGGGGACAAGAAATGATAAAAGGATTGTAATTTTTCAGAATATTACTTTCATAAGGTGTGGGAAGATGTGAAGAAAGCGTTCTCTACTTCATGAGGTATAATAAACCCTAGAAAATCATTAGTCAATTTGCAAGGATTCTACTATTCTGAAATGTTTAAATGTGAAGATAAAAATAATGGCAATTATATTTTAAAGTGGAGTGTAATCTTTTTTATGATAGATAACTGACATTTTATAGTAAACCATCATTTTGATTTCAGAGTATTGGGTGACTCATATAATGACTTGAGGAGCTCTAAGGAAATAAAGTGTCAGCAGGTGGTCAGTTAAATGCTAAGAGATTCCTAACATAGTAGATATGCTCCACAGGAAGTAATCAGGTTGAAATACTTCTCCCACTACATCTAAAAATATGGCAGAATGTAATATCTAGTGATTTCTAACATGAAAATTATGTATTTATTAAAAGGTGGAAAAGCAAATATTTGTTATAGAATAGGACCAACCAATGACCTTCCTTACTATGGTATCTTAATAAATCAACCTTTAAGAAAGATAACTTAGGGGAGCCAAGATGGTGGAATAAAAGCAGGAACTAATTTGAGTTCATCCACAATTACTTTCAAAACCTGTAAAAATGACTCTAGACAAATTTTAGAGCTATAGAATCCACAAAATGAGAGTGAAATACACCCTCCAGATAAGTTGGTCTGGCAAGCTAAAATGAAGTGTCTATCAGATCGTGCTGGGAACCAAGAGCAGTCTTGTGTGCACAGAGTAGTGGCACAGACCAGTCAGAGCAGACTTCAGAGTATGGAATCACTGGCTGCTGTAGAAGTTTCCAGACTTCTCAACCCATAATCACCAAAGAGAAAGTATGGGGGGCTCTGTTGGAACTGGGTGAGAGAAAGTGAGAGAAGAAAGTGGTCCATCCCCTGCCCAGAGGCAGCAGAGGTGGTAGTGGCTGTGGCTGCAGGAGCAGGGCTGCTGCTTCCTGGGTTCCAGGCCCACAGACGGTGAGGGGAACAAGAGGATGATCAGAGAGCAATCACAGGAATCTCTTTGCTGGTGCTGAGGCAGAATTCTCTTGCTTTACCATGATTAGAACTGGGTCGCAGCATTTGGTAGTGGTACTGGGGTGAGGAGGGGTACTGGTATGGCAGAGATTGTTGAGGCTTTGGAGAGGCAGTCCTCCTCAAAGGCTCTGACAACAGCTGCACAAAACCCCAGAAATTTAGGACATAGCACTCTCCACTCTGGAAGTAGAGTTCTACCAAGGCAAAGATACCAAAAGTCAAGTAATTGGCTGGCAAGATGAGCAAACAGAGGAAGAGAAATCAAACTATAGAATCATTCTTTGGTGACAAAGAAGATCAAAACATAGAACCAGAAGAAGACAAAGTCAAAATTACTGCATCCAAAGCCTCCAAGAAAAATACGCCCTGTTTGCAGGCCATGGGGGAGCTCAAGAAGGATTTTGAAAATGAAGTAAGAGAAGTAGAGTAACAATTAGGAAGCAAAATGAGAGTGATGCAAGAAAATCATGAAAAACGAGTCAACAGCTTGCTAATGGAGACCACAAAAATACTGAAGAAAATAACATCTTAAAAAATAGACTAATTCAAAAGGCAAAAGAGGTCCAAAAAACTAATGAGGAGAAGAATGTCTTAAAAAGCAGAATTGGAAAGATGGATTTAAAAGTTGACTGAAGAAAATAATTCCTTCAAAATTAGATTGGAGCAAATGGAACTTAATGACTTTATGAAAAATCAAGATATTATAAAACAGATCCAAAATAATGAAAAAATAGAAGGCAATGTAAAATATCTCATTAGGAAAAACAGGAGAGATCATTTAAAAATTATTGGACCACCTGAAAGCCATGATCACAAAAAGAGTCTAAACATGATCTTTCAAGAAATTATCAAGGAAAACTGCCCTCATATTCTGGAATGAGAGGGTAAAAGAGGATTTGAAAGAATTCACCAAACATATAGTGAAAAAGATACCAAAAAAGAAAACTTCTAGGAATATTATAGCCAAATTTCAGAATTCCCAGGTCAAGGAGAAAATATTACAAACAGTCAAGAAGAAACAATTTGAATATGGTGGAAACACAATCAAGATAACACGAGATCTAGCAGCTTCTACGTTAAGGGATCAAAGGGCTTGGAATAAAATATTCTGGAGGTCAAAGAAGGTAGGGTTAAAATCAAGAATCACCAACCCAGAAAAATTGAGCATAATACTTCAGGGGAAAATATGGACATTCAATGAAATAGAGGACTTTTCAAGCATTCTTGATGAAAAGATCAGAGCTGAACAGAAAATTTGATTTTCAAACACAAGAAGCAAGAGAAGCATAAAAAGGTAAAAAGGAAAGAGAAATCATAATGAATTTATTAGACTTGAACTGTTTACATTCCTACATGGAAGCACAATATTTATAACTCATAAGACTTTTCTCAATATAAGAATGGTTGAAGTGAATATATATGTATTTATGTGTGTATATATATATACGTATACATAATATATGCATACATATGTATGTATAGATGTGTGTATATATGTGTATAAGTATACATGTGTATATGCATACATAGACAGAGGGCATAGGGTGAGCTGAATATGAAGGAATGATATCTAAAAATAAAATTAAGAGGTGAGGGAAGAATATCTTGGGAGAAGAAAGGAAGAGATAGAATAGGGTAAATTATCTAACATAAAAGAGGCAAGAGAAAGCTATTACAATGGAGGAGAAGAGCAGGGAGATGAAAGGGAATGAATCAACATTACTCTCATTGGATTTGGCTTAAGGAGGAAATAACATACACACTCAATTGGGTTATTTACCCTACAGGAAAATAGAGGGGAAGGGGATTAGATTGGGAGGAGGGTAGTAAGAAGCAAATACTTTTGAAAAAGGACAAGGTCAAAAGAGAAAATAAATGGGGGGGAATAGGATGGAGGGAAACACAGTTAGTCTTTCACAACATAACTACTATAGAAATGTTTTGCATAACTACACATGTACAACCTATATTGAATTGCTTGTCTTCCTAGTGAAGGTGGATGAGGAGGGAAGAAGGGAGAGAATTTAGAACTCATAAGTTTTAAAAACAAATGTTAAAAAAAATTTGGTACATGCACCTGGGAAATAAAATACACAGGCACTGGGGTATAGAAGCCCATCTTACCCTACAAGAAAGTAACGGTGAAGGGGATAAGAGGAGGGATAGTAGGGAATATTAGAGAGGGTAGACTGGGGGAAGGGGTAATGAATATAGGAGGGGAATGATAGGGAGAAAATTTGGAACTCAAATGAATGTTGGAAACTAAAAATAAATAAATTCTGGAAAAATAAAAAGATGACTTAAAGATAGGTCATTAAAATATCCTATTTACATTTCCCACATATTCTAACTACAAATGTTGTTGTTGTTGTTGTTCTGGTTCTTGTTCAATCTTTCAGTGACTTTTTGTGACCTCCTGGATCATAGCACACCAGGTCCTTTAATAGTAACCATAGAGGTTTCCTGCAAAGATACTGGAGTGGTTTGCCATTTCCTTCTCCAACGAATCACCTTTTATCAAAATTCTCCACTATGACCTGTTCATTTTCAGTAACCCTGCATAACAAAATGCATAGTTTCACTAAGTTATGCAAGACCCTTCAACATGACAACACAGCAATCCAGGAGGGGCAGCTTTGTACTAGCAAACCCACAAAGAAAAACACATGTAGTGCCATAAAGGTAAATTAATATAATGCAAACTCCATTATCATTGCTTATTTCATGCTTTGAACTTGTCTGTCACAGTGTCTGGTTTATAGTAGGTGCTTAATAAATGCTTACTAATTGATTAGTAAAGTAGCTGGTTAGGCAGGAGTAGATATTTTGGCTATCAGTGTTCTCTTTGCATAATATACAGATCACTATAGACCTGTGGTTTTTGTGTAGGTACATGCCATTTATCAATGAGTGCAACCAGCCTTGAAAATGGTCAGTGAAGGCTCTTTCAAACACTGGTTGCTGTGACTTATTTCATTGAACAGTAAGACAATCAACAATTTTATGATTTTCAAAATGTTCATGAGATTGAGGTCCCGGGACACACATGGAGGAAACATAGAAAGAAATTAATTGTATTAGAAATTTCCCCAACTTGGATTGTCCCCTCCTGTCAAACAGATGGAAATTTTGAATGAAGTGGAAAATCTTTTCATGCTCTGAAACTAGAGCACTTTAAAAAAGAGCATAAGAGGACATTTTAGAAACAGAAAACATGGATTTACAGTTGTGATGCTTCAAAAAGAAGAAACTATCCCTCTAGCAACAAAGCTCAAAGAACTTGAGAGATAAAACTCAACATTTTATGTTGCATTTAAATAAAACCATATTGTTTTACTTCAGCATACTAGATCAACATTGTTATATTTTAAAATACAGATAAGCCCACCTTAAGAAAAAACAATATAGTGAAATCCTCATTTATAAAATTGATGCAGGAAAATCTATTACAAAACTTTTTCACCTTACAAAGAGTATGAAAGGGTGTTACACAAGCTCCCCTAATTCACTCAAAATGAAAGGAAGTTTTTAAAAACTCAGCTTACTCATCTCTATTTCACAAAGTAAGGTACACTGGTATGCTGGGAGTGTGGGGCTTTTTGTCTCAATTAAAAAAAATTAGTGTCTTTACAATCCTTTCTTCATTTTCCTGGTGACATTAAACACATGGATTTATGAACAGATTTTGGTGTACTTTATGAAAATATACTCAAGACTTATATAGTTGGGGTAGAAGCAGCACCCCATAAGCACCTCAAATACCTATAAAATATGACTCTAAACAAATTTTAGATCTACAGAACCCACAAAGTGACAGAGAGAAACAAATCTCCCACTGAAGGCAGCCTGGCAGGCAGACAGGAAAGGTCCATCACAGCAGGCTGGAAACCAAGCCCAGCCCTTCATGAGCCTGTGGTTTAAGCCCCAGGATGGCCCCAACCAGCAGCACCTGGAGTGGACTTTGGGAGAGTGGATCACCAGCAACTGTGGTAGTTTTCAGAAATATCAACCCATAAATACCAAAGACAAAATAAAAGGTCAGTGTGGACTCTGTGGGAACAGGGGGACCAAGAGCACAGTCCAGTCACTGTCCCCACGGTGAGAAAGTGAGAAGAGGTGGAGGAGCTGTGATCATGCAGCCTACCTCCATGTGGCTGCTTCAAAGCACCTGGCCTGCAGATTGGATTGTACAGGGACAAGGTGACCATTCAGAGGGCGATCACTCTCACTTTGACTTGCTTCGATCTGGATTGTGGTCTTGGGTTGAGGTCATAGGGTGTGTGAACAGAGAGCAAGAGCATGTGGGGGCTGTAGAGAGGGCACCCAACTAATACCTTCAGCAGCTGTGAAAACCCCCAGTGATTTGGGACAAAGCTCTCCCCTCTGGAAGCCGAGTTCTACTGTGGCAAAGAGCCCAAAAGTCAAATAACTGAGTGGCAACATGACCAAGCAAAGTACATTCCTTTTAGGGAGACAAAAAGGATCACAGCATAGAATGGGAGGAAGACAACACAGCCATATATCCTGCATCTAAAGCTTCCAAGAAAAATACAAACTGGTTACAGGCCATGGAGGAGTTCAAGAAGGATTTTGTAAATCAAGTAAGAGAAGTAGAGGAAAAATTGGGAAGAGAAATGAGAATGATGAAAGAAAATCATGAAAAGTGAGTCAACAACCTGACAAGAAAATAACACCTTTAAAAACAGACTAACTCAAATGGTAAAAGAGGCCCAAAAAGCCAAAGAGGAGAAGAGTGCCTTAAAAAGCCAAATTAGCCAGACAGAAAAAGAATTTCAAAAGCTCCCTGAAAGGAATAATTCACTCGGAATTAGATTGGAGCAAATGGAAGTAATGACTTTATGGGAAATCAAGATATTATTAAATAGATCCAAACAAATGAAAAAAATTGAAGGCAACATGAAATGTTTCATTGGGAAAATCACTGACCAGGAAAATAGATTGAGAAGAGATAATTTAAAAATTATTGGACTACCTGAAAGCCATGATAAGAAAAAGGACCTAGAAATCACCCTTCAAGAAATTATCAAGGAAAATTCCCCTTGTATTTTAGAACCAGAGGGAAAAATAGAAATGGAAAGAATTCACCAATCCCCTCTTGAAAAAGATCCCCAAAAGAAAACTCCTAGGAATATTACAGGCAGGTTCCAGTGTTCCCAGATCAAGGAGAAAAATATTACAAACAGTCAAGAAGAAACAATTTGAATATTGTGGAAACACAATCAGGATAACCCAGGATCTAGCAGCTTCTACATTAAGGGATTGAAGGGCTTGGAATATGATATTCTGGAGATCAAAGGAGCTAGGGTTAAAAACAAGAATCACCTACCCAGAAAAACTGAGTACATTGTTTCAGGGGGAAATATGGTCATTCAATGAGGTGGAGGACTTTCAAGCATTCTTGATGTAAAAACCAGAGTTGAATAGAAAATTTGACATTCAAATACAAGAGAAGCATGAGAAGGTAAAAAGGGAAAAGAAATCATAAAGAATTTATCAAAGTTGAACTATTTACATGCCTACATGGAAAAATGATAATTGTAACTTATGCATTTATATTTCATTTAACTCTAGATATTTATGTATATATATGTATATATCTATATATAGAGAGATGTGTATATATATACATATATAGATGTCTATATAGAACAGTATACGTATATGAATACATATGTGAGTGTGTGTGTGTGTGTGTACAGGTATACATAGACAGAAGGCGCAGGATCAATAGAATAGGAAGGGATGATATTTTAAAAATAAAATTAAGAGGTGAGAGAGGAATATAACGAGAGGAAATAGGGAGAGACAGAATAGGGTAAATTATCTCATATAAAAGAGGCAAGGCAAAACTGTTACAATGGAGGGGAAGAACAGGAAGGCAAAAAGGAATGGATCAACCTTACTCTCATTGAATTTGGCTTAAGGAGGGAATAACATACACATTGGACTGGGTATCTTACCCTACAGACCATGATAAATCCCATAACTGGATTCCTGATTGCATTAATGTAGTCATTATTGTGCTCAATTTTTTAAAGAATCTAAGAAAAATCAGTATCTATGGTTTATGAGTCAGACTATGAGAATGTGGGCCAATCCCAATAATTCTGGACCTCTTTTTTTTGATATGGTATTTATATAAAGTGCTATATATTATAATTTTTAAATCACTTTTATAATTTATCCAGTAATATCCCACTCCAGTGCCCATCACAGCATGAAGATGGCCTTGGTTTCTCAATCTCTTCTAACAGAGGACAAAATCTGTAAGGTACTATCAAGTTGGAAAGGCTTAAGGAATACATCAGTGTAATCCTAATGACAAATTATATGTCTATCATCTAAGCTAAATTCAGAGATTCATTATCAGAAGGCTGGCCATCAAGTTATGAAATCTTTTGATCATAGTGATTCATTAAATCACCTTTGAAGAGTTCATGGAAGGATTGAAAATTCTGCTTCTCTTTCTGCTTTATCAGAAATTATCTTGTATTTGCTTTATATATATTTTGTATTTATGTCATGTGTATATACCTACATATATATGTATATACATATATATATAATATATAAACCACAAATACATACACACACATAAACACACACATACACATATATACATACAATATTTATATGTACACACATATTTTCGCCCACCCATTCACCAAATAGAATGTATCTTCCTTGAGAGTAAGGGCTGTTATTTTTGTCTTTATATTGCCAGTACTTAGCATAGTGCCTGACACATAGTAGGGGTTTAATAAATGTGCATCGGCATCATCTACTCTCCAGTCTTCACATCTTATTTTTATGGGAATGGACATAATCATTGCCTCAAATATGGACTTTTTTCCTAAGCTTCCTACCTTAAGTCCCAATTAATGGTTATCTCTACTTGGAATTCATGCTGCCACCTCAAACTCACCATGTTACATAACCTTGGACAGGCCATATCACCTCTCTCATCTTCAATTTTCTCATCCATCAAATAAGGTCAAATTCTCCACTCTCCTCTCTTTAAAAGTAAACTCACAACTTCTCCCAAAACCTGCTTCTCTCCCCCTTGACTTCTTAATTGTCCTGGTCAAAGAAGTCTAAGTCCTCAGAGTCATCTTTGACTCCTCTCTCTTCCTTATAGCCTTTCCCCCACCCCCCACCCATACAATGAAATATTTGTAAATCTTGTACTGAATGTCTTCGTAATCCATTTCCCATTTTTTTCTCACTATCTCTTACCTTATTCAGACCCTTATTACCAGTGACCTCAAGAACTCAAACAGAACTCAAATAGAAAGGAGGCCACTAAATCATACAAAAAGGCCTCCTATTGACTTAATTTTAAAAATGCAATGTTATCTATGGTTGAACATTTTTTTTTATACTTTTGTTAAATACACCTCAACTATGTTGTAGGCCTCATGCAGGGTTTGATATCGGTGACCTAAAGTATTACAAGAGCTTAGTAGCAACCTAGTATTCTTACCTCCATGGTCTCCCTTCACCAAGTCATTTTGCAAACTGAGGCAGATTCATTTTTCTAACGCAGGGCTCTGATCATATCGTCCCTTTGCTCAAGAACCTTCAATGGTTCCCCACTGCTTACTGAATAAAGTCCAGGTTCCTTAACCTACTACGCAACCCCGTCTATGGTCCAATCTGGCTTTCCAGCTTCAACTCTGACTTCTTCCAAATTACCCCATTCTGCAATCAAACTAGACTAACTACTGTTCTATAAAACTGACCCTTGCTTTCCCAAATCCTTCTTTTTGTTTATGTTACTCACTTCAACTAATATATCCTCTCCCTAAATTCTAACCATTCCCCTTCTCAGTCTGGAAGGTTCAGTGCCTTTTTTAAGTTTGACAACCGAGTGTGACTTCCTCCTTTTCTGGACACCCACAGTCCTCTGTTTACACACCTGATCATGCACTCTGATTTGGCCTCTTTAGTTAGTTCCTTGTGTCTGTAGCAATTTTCCTCTTGGAGACAGACAGCTTCTTAAGGGAATCTTGCTCATCCCAGAATCCCCTTTGTGCACTGTTGCCTTGCATAAAGTATCATAGATTTCTAAAAGATCACCAGAGCATAGGATTTAAAGCTGGAAAGTATTTTGGCAATCAGTTAGTCCATCCTGCCTGTATTTTTACAAATGAGCCTCTGGGAAATAAAGTGCTCAGGTTCACACAGGAAAGAAAAGTCATCAAACATAGATTCAAATCCAAGTCTTCTTATTCTGAGCACAGTGTTTTTTCCATTATACTGAGCTGAATGAATCAATCAATCATCCAACCAAATAAATGCATGATGCAGAAAATGAAGCCCCATAACATTAGAAAAGGAAGTGATTAAAAATCCAGCTTTTCAGGCTTACCAACTGGGTACTAAATTTTGAAAGATTGCAGTATCTTAACAGACTAAATGATTTCCAAAGTAGATAACTATTTGTTGTAAGCGGGTCATCTTTCAGACGGATTTGACAAGAGGAGAGTTACTGAATGGCATTATAATATCCTAATAAATTGTTTACTCATAGGGGAATCAGAAATACTGCTATAAAACTTAATAAGAACTCACAAGTATCTTATGTCTCCGTTAAATAGGCCTTTTTAGTTTGAAAGTTATCAGCAGGATGCAAAGCTGAAGATATAATACATATAACTAGAAATGTAAAGGATGATGCCAATGCAAACAATTCTTCAGCTGCATAGAAACAACAGAGTTTAGAAGTTAGCAAGAATAATTAAGACAGGAAGATTTGAAATGTAGAGTGATATCAGGAAAAATGAGAAGGGATCCCAGCACTTTGAGAGAACGTGGAAAAGAGTCACATGAAAGAGGCAGGCATGGATGGGTTGTGATTTGTATAACTGGAGGGAACATACATGTTGACTGTATCACAGATTCATCTGATTATTTGAATGTTATTTTTATTATTGTTATCTATTCCCCCATACTATCACGTATACCTGCCTCTCTACTTAATAGTAACATTAATATTAAATTAATATTAAAACATTTTTACCCTGAGGTTTTTTGAACATGGCTCAAAAAATTGGAAACCATTTCAACTGGATCTTATGGAGGGAGAGTGTTATAGTAGACGAGGCACTGGTGTTGGAGTCAGGAAGGAGACAGAGACTGGTCCTAGGATTTCATTGTATAGGGAGTTCAAGGAAACTCTTCTGGCATCTTCTCTGCAATTTACAGTCTTAGAAAGTTGTCTAGAGCTTTGGAAAGTTAAACAACTTATTTGCTGTAATGGTAATTAATTTGTTTGTGAAAAGGTGTGAATTCCCCCTCTCCCCCCGAAAAGGTATGAATTTCCCTGTTGATGTGGAAAAATGCCATTGGCTGAGACACTCCCCTGAACCATGTTGACTTGGGAGAAGGTCAGTGTTTATAAGAAGGAGAATTTCAGAGACAGACAGATTTTGGATTTTGTGGGCTCAGTGGCTGACTGAAGA
>CM053599.1:189703243-189760895 GCA_028646575.1 Pseudocheirus occidentalis
ATTTATATTCCCTTCAACTATCGTCACACTGAGAAAAGTTTTATAAGTGATAATTTTTCCATGTTGGCATGTAAATAGTTCAACTTTGGTAAGTTCCTTATGAATTCTTTTCCATGTTTACCTTCTCATGCTTCTTGTATTTGAATGTCAAATTTTCTATTCAGTTCTGTTTTTTCATCAAGAATGCTTGAAAGTCCTCCACCTCACTGAATGACCATATTTTCTCCTGTACCATTATACTCAATTTTACTGGGTAGGTGATTCTTGGTTTTAATCCTAGCTCCCATGATCTATGGGATATCATATTCCATGCCCTTCAATCCTTTAATGCAAAAGCTGCTAGATCCTGGGTTATCCTGATTGTGTTTCCACAGTATTCAAATTGCTTCTTCTTTCTGCATGTAATATTTTCTTGATCTGGGAACTCTGGAACCTGGCTATAATATTCCTAGGAATTTTCTTTTGGGGATCTTTTTCAAGAGGTGATTGGTGAATTCTTTCAAGTTTTATTTTGCCCTCTGGTTCTAAAATATTAGGGCTATTTTCCTTGAGAATTTCTTGAAGGATGCTTTCTAGGTTCTTTTGTTGATCATGGCTTTCATGTAGTCCAATAATTTTTAAATTGTCTCTCCTGGATCTATTTTCCAGGTCAGTGGTTTTTTCAAGGAGATATTTCACGTTGCCTTCTATTTTTTTTTTCATTTATTTGGATCTGTTTAACAGTATCTTGATTTCACATAAAGCCATTTGCTTCCATTTGCTCCACTCTAATTCTGAAGGAATTATTCTCTTCAGTGAGCTTTTGAGATTCTTTTTCCATCTGGCAAATTTGACTTTTTAAGGCATTCTTCTCCTCATTGGTTCTTTGGGCCTCTTTTGCCATTTGAGTTCATCTATTTTTTAAGGTGTTATTTTCTTCAGTCAGGTTGTTGACTCTCTTTTCATGATTTTCTTGCATCATTCTCATTTCTATTCATAATTTCTCCTCCACTTTTCTTATTTGGTTTTCAAAATCCTTCTTAAGCTGTCTATGGCCTCTAGACAGTCTTCATGTTTCTTGGTAGCTTTTGGTGTGGGAGTTCTGACTGTCTTGTCTTCCTCCTGTTCCATGCTTTAATCCTTTTTGTCCCCAAAAAAGGAATCTAAAGTTGCACTGCTGGGTTTGCTTTGCTTCCTTTGCTTACTCATGCTGCCAGTCAATTACTTGACTTTTAGGTTCAGTAGAACTCTGCTTTCAGAGGGGAGAGCTGTGTCCCAAATCACTGGGGTTTTCACAGCTGCCAGAACTATTAGGAGGACATCATTTCTGCAGCCCCCACCAGCTTTGGCTCACTGAAAACGTGCCTCAGGACCACCACCTAAGACCACAATCTGATCCATGCAAGTTAAGGCAAGAGCACTTATCCGGTGAATGATCACTGTGCCCCCCTGCAATCTGTAGGCTACAAGCTTCTGAAGCAGCCATGTGGAGGCGGCTGCAGGGCTGCCGCTTTAGCCACTCCTGGCTCCTGGGCAGCTGGCTGGACCCTCTCCCCAGAATTTATCAGAGTTCCTTTCACTGACCTTTCACTTAGTCCTTGTTTCTTTTGGGTTGGTAGTTCTTGAAAACGCCACAGCTGCTGGTGATTCGCGCTCCAGCCACAGCTTGCTCTGGTGGCCCTAGGTCTCCAGCCATGGGTTCATGTGGTGCTGGTCTGGGCTCCCAGCATCCTTCAATGAACCCTTTCCCATCTGCCTGCCAGGCTGCCTTCAGCAGGAGCTTTGATACTCTGTCATTTTGTGAGTTCTGGAGCTTTAAAATGTGTTTAGAGTCATGTATAAAATATATGACTCTATAAAAGGTATTTGAGGTGGTTAAGGGAGGAGCTGCAGAGTTTTGCTGCTTCTACACCACCATCTTGACTCTGCCCCACTGTTGTTGTTCTTGTTGGGAGATGGTATTTGGTCAACATGTTACTAATAGTATTTATAATATTTGGTAATATTAAGTTCAACTGTTTGGATTTTTACAATTACATATTCTTAAACTTGAAAAAAATGTTTCTATCTGTAGTTCAGACCAACCACATACAAAGCATTTCCCTTACTGTATATACTACAGATTCAAGATCAAGTTTCAGATACTATCCAGTGATAGTAGACCAAAATTTTAGAATTACGAATGTTGAGTATCAAATTATAAACTTGCTTAAAATATTATAAAACCAACCAAATATCTATTATGTAACAAATTTTCTTAAGAAAAACATTGAAATGTATTTTAAAATCCATATATTATATTTCTTATTGATTTTTGGTATTTCAAACTTGTTAATCATTTGGTAAAACAGGAAGAAAAATGAAATCGCTGTAAAGGAACTTTTAAGTTCAATAATCCTTAATATTTTATAAAGACATCCCTTACCTTCAAATATTTATTTTGTTTTTTAAAGATTTATACCCTATCCATTTAAGGCAACATTCACTTTAAGACATTTAGAGATTTAAAAAACAGAGCTTAGATAAGAGAGGAAAACAATCATCAGACAGAACAAATTAGTATAATCATGCATTGAAAAGCACTCTTAAGTTTCTTGGTAGTTAATGCAAAAAGATAAATCTATCAGAATAAACAAGTATCATTTACTTACTAGAGGAAGTTTACCAATTCAGTTGCACTAAAAAAACAATTATTCCTGTAACCAAACTCAGAAATTTATCATGAATCTCTAAATTCAATGACTAACATAGTAAACAATGCCTTCAACTATACTTTTAAAAGAGACAGAACAATATTGTTTAGAAGGAAAGTTCTGGTATGAATCCTTTAATGAATATGGAGGAAATAATATTAAATTCAATTATAAAAACCATCATTTCCTTATTCAGAGTGAGTAAAATTCCAAAAGCTAAGTGGTTTTAATATGAGAAAAATGCTTAATTTAATATTTTTATATAATATTTCTTAGGATTTCACCAACAAAGCTTAAAGTATGTATATTGTTAAACATGATACTCAACTATTCCTTTTAACTTTCCTCTTACCAAAACAAACAAACAAACCCTGCTTTAAAAATACATTTGGTTCTGTAATCTATAGTACACTATAAGAACATCAACAAAAAGATTCAGATTAAATAGAAATTTTTGACCCAAAATTATTGCTTAATAAATGGCTATTAGAAGTATTTTAAAACTTCCTCAACCCTTATGTTTCTCCACGGAAACATTGTCTGCCACAATATGATTTAAACTTAGGCAGTATATTTCCTTGGTTTTGGTCCAGAAAGGAAAAATTAACTAGACAAACAGCAAAACATGCATTATCCAGCATAACATGTGTGGCCATGTCTCTAAAGGCTAGATATCCTCTGACTAGTTCCAATTCACCACATAGAATTTTAGGTTCCTGTAACCAGCCATCTGTAACTGAGGGGCTTATCTTCGTGTGATGATGAAGAGTTCTCTAATTGGTTCCCGAACCAGAAAAACTGAAAACTCAGGAGTTGTTGAGCCAAAACTAAGTTGCTATTAAAAAAAAAAAGGGAGTCAACCCACTTTTCTGTCAGTCTTTCCTTTGTGGCTGTGAGTTAAGCAGAACTATGTGAGTTGCCTCATTTAGGTTGGGTAAGGGACAGGGAGGTTACCCTGTTCCCCACCCAGATACGACTTCTGTGGCCACTTCTGTATCTTTGTGTTTACTTTGTGCTCATGCTGGTGCTCTGCCCAAAGGAATATAAATTGTGAGCACTGAAACCTTGTAAGAGGTCTACAGGCAAGATTTCATTTTTATGGACTGTGCCTTAAACCCAAATCACTCTGGTTCTCATTGATTGACCAACAATAGGTCCCAGTCCAAGCCTCACTTGGTCATTGCTTGGAGTCCAATTGATCAGAGTGAGTGTAAATAGCAATTGTTTCTGTTTTGGCCAGAAACCTTAAGGATCTTTGCCTCTCAGACTGATTTTTTTTTTTTAACCAGGTTAAAAGTCCATTCTTTGCCTCATTTTTTCCCCCTAATCTTAATCACTGAATGGACTTTGCCTCAGGCAAACTGAAATTTGGGAAAGACCTTGTCTTAAAAAATGCAAGCCCTCCCAGTGCATGGGGCCATCTTCAGTCATTCTGATTTATATCTTGATACTGGATGACTCTGGAGAAGAGAATGAGGCCGGTGGCTTTGCACAGCCTGGCCTCACTTAAATCTAACTCACTTACAAATCATGACATCTTCCTGATGTCATGGTCCTCTTCAAGAAAGGACAAACAACAACAACATATAGTATACAAATATATCGATAAATGCATGTTTGTATAATATTTATATTATATTATACGTGCGTACACATTATACATTATGTGTATAATGCATTGTACCTATAGTATACATATGTGTGCATAATATATACATATAATATATAGATATGTGTACATACACACATTGGCAGTTAGGTGGCAAAATGTATAGCACAGGGCCTTTTGTCAATAAGACCTGAGTTCAAATCTGGCCTCAGGCATTTACTAGCTGTATCCTGGGTAAGTAACTTAACTTCTGTTTGCCTTAATGCACTGGAAAAAGAAATGGCAAAACACTCCTGTATCTTTGCCAAGAAAATCCCATGGACAGTATTGACATGCTATAATTCATAGGTCATGAAGAGTGAGGGATGATTTATCAACTGAACAACAACATATAGACATATGTATATATGTGTGTGTATACATAAACACACATATTTTTGTATATTAGAGTGCTTATAAAAATATATAAATCAGCTATGTTATTCTATACTATCTGTATAATCTAGTTGGGAAGACATGTGACTTACAACAATTAAGGAACAACATAAGAATTAACATAATCCCACTCTCAGTTAAATATATATTTGAGTTATAAGAGATGTATCATGAATATTTTAGATGAACTATAAATTGATTACTCTTAAAATAGAGGCAGCTTGGTCCAGCGGAAAGAACACTGTACCGGACTGGACTGAGTATTAAAAGCTTGAGTTCATGTCTAATTGCCACCATTTCATGGTTGTGTGTGCTTGGGCAATTCACTTCATCACTGTGAGAGTCAGTTTCCTATCTAGAAAATGATGAAGTTGAATTAGATGATCTCTAAAGTCTCTTCCAGTTCCAATTATAGACTTTTTAGAAGAAGAGATATATGTCTATGACCCTCCAAAAGTTCACCACAATGGTGAACCACCACCATCCTAGAGATCAGTTGGTCCTTATAATTGCACAGATAAGGAAATAAGGCAATGAGGCATTTCTGCTTATGTTAAGCAACTCTTGGCCATGTATCCTCCCAAAAGTTTTCCACAAGGAAGCCACCTAACTTAACTTACTAGAAGCAGGGGTCTAAATTACTTTTCCTGATATCATAAGGAGGGCTGTGGAATTAATTCTGTACTTGTTTTAAAGCACTGCTGCATTATTCTTTTACCCTTCATACCATCTACTTAGAGTATCCTGTTATATCATAATGTGATACCAAATCACTGCAAAGAATAAAATGAAGTACTAATGATGGCTTTTAAAATTTCAATTTGGTCATTAAAATGATATGCAGGGCTAAAACGATGATCTACTCCTTCAGTCTCAAAGTTAATATTTTTAAAGGGATGTTCCATTTTTTCTGAAGTGTTGAACAAAACATGCCCCTACAGGGTAGGTGTATGTTAATAATGATAATATGAACACCCTGACAACTACCAAGGATTTAATGGAGTCTTAAACAATGTAGAGAAATGTTTTTAAAAGATCATCTTATCTAATCTCTGAGTCAACTGCATACAAAAGATGAAGATAAGTATGTAATCTTAAAACAAACAAAAAACCAGACCAAAAAATCTTTTGAATTTAGATACAAAATGGAATTTACATACAGTAGAATGATTATGGATTATGATAAAATGGAATAGTTATTTAGATAAATACTACAAATACAACACATAATATGTAGTTACATACATATATACATATGTTGTGATTTTTAAAAGGAGCTCATGGCATTAAAAGTTGCTAATACAGAGCTTCTTCTACCAAAGGAGACCGACACCTTCTCTACTCCTTTTAGTCTTAGAGGATTACCTGGGTCATTGAAAGATTAAGTGATTTACGCAGCATCACACAGTCAGTATAAGGCAAATTCTTAGGACAGCATCCATTCTATGCTATGTTGCTTCTCATAAGGATATAATTTTTTTTAAATGTATCTATTCCCTTACTTTCACTGTTTTAACTTCTGATGCAATTTATATTACCTTGAGATGGTATGACACGGATGATTAAAGTGACAAAATTGTTCTTTCCTACGCGTATCTGTTGTTGTTCAGTCATGTCCAACTCTTCATATCCCCATTTGGTTTTCTGTGAACCCAGAAGGCATATTCTTGACAAAGATACTGGAATGGTTTGCCATTTCCTTCTCCAGATCATTTTACAGATCAGGAAACTGAGGCAAGCAGGGTTAAGTCACTTGCCCAGGGTCACATAGCTAGTAAATGTCTGAGGCCAAATCTGAACTCAGGAAGATGAGTCTTTCTGGCTCCAAGCCCACTGTTCCATCCATTGTGCCAGTTAGCTACCCTCTCTGAATACGTAGGAGACACCAATGTGAAATCGCTAGATAACACTTTACTTCTATTTGTTCTTGCGATGAAACATCTGTGTGCTATATTTTCATTTCTCATAGGCCTAACAAATAGTAATACAACTACAATGAACACACTCAACAATATTCACAATGAGGAAAACTTTTTTGTGGTTAGTTCGAATATTTAAAATGTAACAAAAGAAAAATAACAGGTCAAAACAAAACTCATTACCATAAATAAAGAGCTCAGCTCAATCAACATCTGAGGAAGAGTGTGAGCCTGAGAGCAACTGATTTCAGGGAGAGAAGAAGACAGAGGGGTGTAGTAGAAACCTCTGGCATCCCCAGCTCCTCTTTCCTGGTACTTTAATGGTAATGGTAATTTGAATATCTTCCCTGCCTCCTGATAGGCTGAATGTAATCACATGGAGCCTCTTGTGGGAGGAGTTTGCCGCAGGGTGGAGCAGAGCTCTCAGGACATTGGAGTCAGAGCAGTTAGAGCTGGAGGGAGGAGAGGATACTCAAGCAAAGAGACAGCTAGGTTTGCAAGTGTTGGTTTGGGGGAAGGCTAAAGGATGATGTGGCTCTCTGCTGAGCTGTGGTGTATTAACTTCTTTGCTACTTTGATGTCTTGACTTTCTGATGTTGTGATTAGGTTTTCTGGTGTTTGAATAAATGTTCTGCTTCTGTCTTCTATATGGAGAGTCTGTCATATTTTGCAATTGAGTGCTGTGCCAGCATATTTATAGTCACCTTCTACACTGTGAATATTGTGTTGGTGCTACATAGACCCAGAGGAAAAAAAATTCATGTTTGAGATCTGGGAGACAGGAATATCTACTAAAGCCTCTTGCCACATAGGCTGGACTAGTTCTTTTTCTTAAAAAGTACTGAAACAAAGCTAAAATACTGAACTACCTCCTGGCTCAGGGTACTAAAAATTCTGCCTTTGATATAAATTCTGGATCACATGCTTGCAAAAAAGAAAAGAGGAGCCTCCTCCCTGCTGTTTGATTAGCCTCAGGATGGCCTGGGCAGCACCAAGGCAAGGGAGCCAGATAGCCTTGTTCAATATTCATCATCTGCCAAGGTGAAGTAAATCTTTTGCTAATTATGAGATGGTCCACTAATAATTCATTTCATTCTAATATTGAACCCAAACAACCAGAAGATCCAGCCCAAGTTAGAACCTTCCTACAACACATGCTGAACTTGAGCCTTAATGACTTTTATTACAATTTATTTACTTTTAGGAAACCTATCACTCAAAATCACTGATGCAAAATGGAAATACTGAACATTTTGAATATATGTTAAAGGAACTAATTTATCAAAATGTAAGTCTCTAAACTGCCTGCATTCGTATCTTTTTTTTTATAGGGGAGAAGGCAGGGCAATTGGGGTTTAGTGACTCGCCCAAGGTCACATGGCTAGTAAAAGTCAAGTGTTTGAAGCCAAATTTGAACTCAACTCAGGTCCTCCTGACTCCAGGGCTCTATTTACTGTGCCCCCTAGCTGCCCCCTAGACTAATTGCATTCTTAAAAGACACTTCTGGATAGTCATTCCCATAGGTAATGATGAGTGCCAAATTAATAAAATAAATGATCATTGGTGCACCCATTTTTTATAATTTTTAATATTCGTTATTTTTTAATTCTAGAGAGTACTCAAATGAACTCAATATTAGTTTAACTTAAACATTATTACAATTATAGTTTGAAAAAAATGTGACCCTTAAACATGTACGAGTTTGAGTGTATTTGAAAGCAGAGCAAACTGTCAAAGCTCCGCCTCTGGGGCCTGTCAGAAATAGTATTTCCACTTCTTAGAACTATGAATTTGGAAATTATTTGTAAAATTCGCTTGCCAGATTAATTATAGCTTAGATGACTTTAACTAATTAATTTCATTTATAATATCATAAAAGTCCATATATGCTCATTCTGAATAATTCATATTCCAATCAAGTATTGACTTAAGGTAAAGTAAATTCATGACAATGAATTATTACAATGACCAACGTGGGGTTTCCTTTCCAGGTTTAGGTCCTGAAATTTTTCTATTATTGATAATTAAAAGAAATCTTATACATGATCTAATAGAGTAATGGGAGGAAAATGTCTAAATGAGTCTTTTTCTCTGATCATCAATAAATGCATAAAAAGAAAGCTGACCCACCTCATTTGGGCACGTGTCTTGGCTTTTATAGGCAGCTGGATGGCATAGTGGATAAAACACATAGTCGAGAGTAACAAAGACCCGAGTTCAAATCTAGACTCAAACACCTACAATCTGTGTGACCCTGGGCAAGTCACTTCATCTCATTTGCCTCAGTTTCTTCATCTATAATATGAGCTGGAGAAGGAAATGGCAAACCATTCCCGTATCTGTGCCAAGAAAATTCTAAATGGGGTCATGAAGAGTTGGACAAAACTGAAACGACCAAACAAGAACTTGTCATTTAGAGTCAAAATTTCACTAATAACATAAATAAGGCTTTTAACTAGATTCTTAGGCACTATTACACATGTGTGGGTGGGAATATATGCACAAGATATATATTTTGTTCTGGAACTGTGATTTCTCATTTTAGATTTCTAGTCCAAAGAAGAAAAAAGTTGCTTAATGCAATGAGAGGTTAAGTGACTTGTCAGAGTAACACAGACAATAAGACTCAGAAATGGAATTTGAAATCAGGTCATCATGACTACAAGGCTGTATCTCTATTAATAGAAATATGGCTTATTATTATGTTATAAAAGAAACCATGAACTACCTATATTTTATTATAGATAAAGTACTTAATACCACATTTTTTAAAAACACACAAAATCTATTTTGAAAAAAAGGCTTGGTTTCTTTTAAAAAGTTCCAGCAGTCCTACTTTGTAAATATAACAATACTAATAGTATCTCCCTTTAAAGAACTTTATGTTTTCTCCCCATTTTAATGGCTAGGAGTTAAATTCAGGATACATCTCTCAAGTTAATATTATTATTCCAAGACCAACTGTGACTTATTCTATATTGGTTCCAAAGTAGCCAAGAATAAAGGAGAGAGAGGAGACAAAAAACAATCTAAATAGGCCAGCAAAGAAATACTTAAGTTAACACTTCTTCACACAAGTCACAGAAAGCTTAATAATAAGTACTTAATTACTTGAAAGAGTTTTAAAAAGGAAAGGTACCACATAGTACATGATTTTATTAATAGTAGTCTTAAGCAGACCTACGCTGGCCAGATTGTTGACAACTGGTGCAATGTCTTTCATTTTACTTCCTGCCATAACATTTTGATTTTGAGTATATGAATACATCTCAAGAAAAAAAGCTATAGGAAAAGGAGGGAAGAATCTCAAATAACCAAAACATAGGGGCTAAAAAAACTCCACATGCCAACACTTCCTAGAGTTAACTAAAAATTACAATTGGTACCAATATTTCATGATATTCTTGCTACTGAGGGCTACAATTATCTCCTAAAATTATTACCATATATAATATTCACAATACACAGGTTAGCTTTAAGGAATGTGATTAGCAAAGTGCTAGCTAAATATGCTCCAACTCAACAAATGAAAAATATATTTGTGTGTCTCTGTGTGTGTGTGTGTGTGTGTACACGCCTGTATATACACATCATAGGGCAGTTAGATGGTACCAGGGTGCACAGAGTGCTAGTCCTGGAGTCAGAAAGACTCATCTTTCTGAGTTCAAATCTAGCCCCAGACACTTACTAGCTGTGTGACCTTGGACAAATCACTAAGCCCTGTTTGCCTCAGTTTCCTCATCTGTAAAGTGAACTGGGAAAGGAAATGGCGAACCACTCCAGTATCTCTGTCAAGAAAACTCCAAATGAGAAAAAGACTAAACAACTACAAACAACATATGTGCATTATGTACATGTGTGTGCATAACACAACTTTGGGAGGATGTAAATGAAACATATAACATTCTACTTCGGCATACTGATACCCAAATCATTCCTCCTGTCCATAATAACTCCCTTTCTCATGAAAATCGTCCTACAAACTTCATTTGTGCTCTTCTCATAATACATTTGTATGTGCGTAGTCTATTCAGGACACACACTGTTGTGCATATGGTAGAGCCCTGTATATTATGTATGAATTGTGCTCCTACTTTACCTAAGTTGAGAGTCCCATGAAGACAATGACCAAGTCTAAGTTATCATTTTATTTCTCCCCAGGATCTAATGACCCAGCATTTACTGAAGGCATTCATGAATCATTAAAAAAAAAAGCCCTCCTTAATATTTAACTTGAGGAAAGAAACAGCCTACACAAAGGGAAAGTAACATGGTCCAGTGGAAAGGACATTGCATTTGGAATCAGAGGACTTGGGTTTGAATCCTGACCTTGCCTCTAACTACTGACTACTCATGTATTCTTTGGCAAAGCACAACCTGTTTAGAATTAAATTTCCTAATCTTCAGAATGAAGTCATTAAAGTTTGTGTCCAGCGTAAAGATGAAGGTGTATGGTCCCTCCTATAAATCTAAATCTACAGAAGTAAACAAAGGCAAAGCTGTGAACTACATCTTTAATGACATATCACACGGTCTCTGTTACATATGGGAAAAGGGAAGTGGCTGTATACGCTTTTAGTACATGCCCAGTAAAGGCCTAAAACCACCTCTCCAGGAATTCACACTAACTATGTAGTACAAGCTCCTAGTATTTGGTTTTCCTCTACCTGGGTGACTACGTACCCACCTCACAGGTGGTTGTTAATGAATCAGGACTGATTGTACTTTATGGCTGCTACTAAGCGTCTTTCCTTATCTTGTTTCTGTCTCTATGAAGTTAAACTCTAGTAATGATTTGAAAATTACTATGGACTCTGACACCCAACACATCATTTTAGTGCATATTAATAAACCACTTACAGAAGGGCATGAAGTATTTAATATTACTTGGATACTCTGATGTAACTGCAATGATTTATAGGATGAATATGGCATCTTTGTGAAATGAGATTCTATATCACAAATTTAAAAAAGAAACAAAAGAAAAATAACCACTACAGAGGGGAAAAGCTTCTGATCAGAGGACAGGGACATTATAAGATCAATGTTGTATGCACTGTGTGATTGATGAAGGATCTTTATTCTAGAGCAAATCATATCTACTCTTCATTGAATACTGAAAAGCATGCCAGTATAAAAGCTAAGAAAAATTCTGTTTTTCTTTGGAACAAGAGATAATGTTCAAAGCATTATATTATGAAAACGTTCTTAAAACAGTCACCTCATAGAGGATTCTTTGTGCATCCCATGAAATGTCATCATTTCAGGGAGATAATCCATTGTCCTCTGTTGGTTATTGAGAAAGGTGACAAAAAAAGCATTTGGAAGACAAATGAATGATAATGTATCAATCCTATGGCTCTTCGTACAAAAAAATATCCTAACAATAAGAAGGCCAAAGCTCACTGAAATCACATTCCACAGTAACCCAAATAAATTGAGTAAATGGAATTCTAGCTAATAGAGTGGCATATATGAAAAAAATAGAGAAATAAGTTTTTATACATGTTTCCTATGCACATTGCAAATGTACTATCCTTATACTGAGATAACAGAGGAAGTCAAGTGATAGCATACATAAAAGCAGGTGGAAGGGGGAGAACGTAGCTTTACCAACTGATCTCAGGGATAGAATTCATTGGCAGTATAATGAAGAAGAGGTTTTTTGGCCTCTGGCACAGCTGCTATATGTGATCTGTGGAATTTAAATCTATACTGCTGTTGTTCTGTTTGATTGCATCTTACCAGATGTCTCTAGGTAACATGGAGAAGCAAGGAAGCACTTGATTTCATCAGCAAGGGCAGAAAGATCCACTACTATTAGCTAGAGAAATGTTTTACACAAACCACCAAGAAGAAAGGTCAAGGAACAAGAGTCTTCAAGGGCTATTGGAGCATCAAGATTTGTAGGAGGGTGAGGAATATGTCTGCCATATCAGGGCAAGAGGCTCAAGAAAGAAGAAACTGGAGAAGTTGGATAGAGACAAGACCTTCTTAGGAATAGGACTTGCTTTATACATTGAGATTCTAGGGTAAGAAAATTGAATGTAAATTTGTCCTCATGTTCACTCTGGTTATTTTCCTCCCTGACTCTCTTTTTGTGCAATCTTCCAAACTCACGCACCACAATCCATGCATAGGAGGAGGTAAACCACTAGGCTCTGTACTACCTGGGACCCTACACCTTCATCTTTACTCTGGACACTTTTCTTCTCTGCCACTACCAGGAGCAGGCTCCTCTTCTCATCACCACTCACCAAGAAAGAGTGCATTAATACACTACTCTACTGTTCCATTCAACATCATCATAACTACCTAGACTGCAGTTTCCTTCTCTGCCCACCATTTATGCGTTGTATTTCCAAATCAGAATATATGCTCCTTGTGAATAGATACTACCTTCCTTTTGTATTTGAGTTCATCATGTATGGTACCTGGAAAGAGCTTAAAATTTTTTTCATGCATTTGTAACAATAATCCTACCTCATATTTATAATGTTTTGATAATGTATTTATAGAATCAACAAGACTTACGAATTAATTGGCTATGGGTAATGCAGGAGCGTAAAGAATTGAGGATAACTTCAAGATTATATAACTTCCTGGAAGAATACTAGTACCTTCAACAAAAACAGATAAGTACTTCATAAAAAGTCTTTGGGTGTTGGGGAGGGAGAGATGAGAAGGAATAGATGATGAGTTTCATTTTGGACATGAGAAATCCAACTAGGGATGACCAGCAGCTAATGGGTAATATGAAAGAGAGCTAAGGGCTAGATATGGGAATCATCTGCACTGAAACGTTAACTGAATGAATGGGAACTGATGAGAACACCAAATGAGACAGTAGTATAGTGAAAGATGGGAAAACAAAAAAGCCCTAGGGTGCAACATATACTTTGGGAGCCAAACATGGAAGATAATGGGTCGGAGGAAAACCAGAATAGAGTAGTGTCATTAAGGCCAAGGGAAGAAAAGAAATTCAAGAAGAGAGCGACTTGACAAGATAAAAGCAGCAGAAATATCAAGAAGGATGATACCTGAGAAAAAGTCATTGGATTTAGCAATTAAACAATAATTGGAAAAATTAGAAAGAATAATTTTATTCTAGTGGTTGGGTTAGAAGCCAGTAATAATGAGGCTAATTACTGAGCAAGATAAGGATGTAGGCAATGAACACAGATGTATCTTTTTAAGTTTTACTTCTAGTTTTCAAAGTTTGGCACGATAAGGAGGAGATAGAGGATGACTGTATGAGGCAATGGATGGTTGGAGAGGATAGTAGTATCAACTGAAGGCTTTTTAAGGACCAGTATGCCAGATGCCTATTTGTAGAACACAGGAAATTAAAGCTAGTAAATAAGGGGAAATGGAAAATGAGTGAGGAAAAAAGAGTGAGGCAAAGAAGGCAGACAGATGGTGGAAAAACCTAGGGTTTAATCTTCACAAGGCACATATACTGATAACATTAAAAAGGGCAAAGAAATCAAGGGCATAAGACATTATAGAGTTGAACTGGTTAACCACAGAGTCAAATGTGTAAAGAGAAGAAATAAAGTCATAGCTAGAGTGATGATCCAGGAGACTGAGAAAGGACAGATTGATCAGAGATTCCCGTGAGAAGAATAGGTTCAGGGGGACTTAAAAAGACAAATACATAGACAGACAGAAAATTCAATTCTTTTGCTACTAAATCACAATGCCCAAAACTTAAGTAAAAAAGCAGGGGATACCTATGATATATTAAGAATTAGGGAATTAAATTCTAGAACAGCTAAACACTTAAAAGTCTTAATAAAATGTATATCCTTTGACCAAAAAACAAAACAAAACTAGAACTTGAGCTAATATCCAGATAATCAGACCAGGCAGGATGAAACTTGCCATCCCTCAACAAGATTGGAAAGAAAGGGAAGCCAGGTAAGAGAGGGAGGAATAAATTTGAAAGAGTAAGACATAATTACCTGTATCTTTGCATGTGGGACCGTGATTCACTAATAAAACTTAGACAATTTAGAAACATTCCTCTTTGCATTGTAACTATAATTTCATTATATTTTCCCCTATAGTCCATTGTGGTAAAATATATTAAAATTAATACTTTTGTTATTTTCAAAAGCAGAGAAAAGCAGAAAGAGGAAAAGAAAAAACTATCATTCTTTTCTGAAGGTTGTCATATATCATGCTCACAGAAGACTAAAATGATGTCACTGTGTTGGAGTCAAGGTGCACCATATCCATCTGACCGTGGGTGATCTGAACAATACGAGCTTGGAGGGCTACCATAATTCAGTCACAAATAGTCCATTATGGATGGAGATATCTCTAAATTTGTACATCTCATGTTTCTTTACATCTACTAAAATTCTGCTGCTAGTGTGCTGTGGTGGTAGTAAGAGACCAATAGGAAACACAATTCCTAGGATTTACTAATGGAAGGAAAAATTGGCGTAACAAGGTAAAGTGGACATGGGTTTGAGTACTGGCTATTTTAGTAACTAAATGGTACTAGGCAACTCACTGTGGGCCTGGAGAGTCTGTGCTTACTGTTTTTCAGTCATGTCTACTATTCATAACCCCATCTGGGGTTTTCTTGGCAATGATACTAGACTGGTTTGCCATTTCCTTCTCCAGCTCACCTTATAACATAAGGAAACGGAGGCTAACAGTGTTGTGACTTGCCCAGGGTCTCACAACTTCTAAGAATCTGAGGCCTGATTTGAACTCAAGATGAGTTTTTCTGACTTCAGGCCTGGTGCTCAGCCACTGCACCACCTAGCTACCTAGAGGCTATACTACATTCTTAATTCTCTTGCGAAGTTCAAATGATATCAGAAAAAAAAATCATTTTTATAGGAAATCAGAAAATAAAAACAAGTACTTTTCTGAGCTCTGCCAATAAATATCTGCATCTGACCTCTATGTGAGTCCTTTCCAACTGCAACATTCTATTGTTCTGTAATTCATAGAGCAACAGTAAAAGCAGAAACAGATTCAGCAGTAATTCTTGCTTTCTAGAAGTTGGATTTTGCTGGAGGTCTAAGGCAGTTTTCATCATTGTCATTCTGTTGTGGTTCTTCTCCAAAAAAAGTCTCTTACTGTGGATTAAGTTACAAAGAAAAATTTTCTTTAAAATGAGTCTGGCAGTTACAACACACTGAAAAAAAAAACCCAAACACATACGGTTTTTGGAAAGTGAAGACTTTTTACAAACAAAAAAAAAATAAGCAGTCAAGTACCTCTCTGAAGACATTTTTAATTGGAACTGAAATTGAAAAGGCCAGAGAGTCAAAAGCATTTACTAAATTTTGTCAAGGAAAGCTCAATTTATGATCAGAAAAAAATCAAATTAGAAAACATGAATATTACAGTTAAGGAAAGCATTAAGTAAGCTGAAATTATTGATAAAAATGATAAGGAAAATAAATTTTAAGTGATATTGCTTCAATATTACAGTGGATCAGGTGGTATGTGGACCTTTTACAATGGATCCGAACACAATCTAAAAACACCTTCCTGTCTCCCCATGCAAATCTTATCCATGTCCTCCCATGTTTTCTCCACAGGGACCCCAACTAATATGCTTTCTTTCTTTGAAGGATCATTGTTCACATCCCCTTGCCTCAAAAAAGATATACCTCAATGCTCTGCTTGGCTGTCTTCTCTGCACTTTATATATCCTCTGTTGGCGATCTCATCAACTCCCATGGGTGCAATTATCATCTATATGCAGATGACTCCCAGATCTATACATCCAGTGCTAATCTCTCTCCTGGGCTCTAATCTTGTTTTATACTGAGGACTACTTTTCTAACCCAATATATCAAAAAGTGGAACTCATTAACTCATAACCTACTCTTCTTCACAACTTCCTTATTTCTGTTAAGAGCATCACCTGAGGCAAATGTAGGTGAAATTGTATATAGCAATCTCAACAGAGGCATGCAGTTTATTTTAAGAGGCAGTCTGACACAATGAAAAGGGTATGGATTTGGAGTCAAATGTAGCCTCAGATACTTAGGTGCTAAGGAACTCTTGACTTAAACTCTGCCAACCTCAGTTTACTCCTCTATAAAGTGGGAAGGATAATGGTGTCTACTTCTCAGGGTTGTTATGAAGATAAAATAAGGAAGTATTTATAAAAGGCTTTGAAAACCTTAAGTGACTATATAAAGGCTAGTTCTCAAAAAAAATCTTCTACCATGGATTGAATTACAAAGAAAAATTTCTTAAAAATTAGTCTGGTAGTTACAAAGGAATAAGATTAAAGAATATATTACAATAAATATTTCTTAAGTGAAAGAACAAAGGAAAATGAATGAATTTAGAGTACAAAGGGTAACCTCCCCAGAGGAATAGGTCCTGAAGTTAGTTTTAGAATCATAATTAACTATTTAACAGGTGAGAGAGAGACACACACAGAGAAAGAGACAGAAAGAGAGAGAGGAAGAGACATACCAGTTCTGGAATAAAATGATACTTCAAGCTACAATATTGAATGCTACTAAGAAGAGGGTCTCCTAAGGGAGGCGTTTGAAAGAATATGAATGTTTAGGCTCAAATAAAGGACAGGATTTTTGTATGAAAGCTGAATTGTGCTCAATGGTAGTGCTACTGACCCAAAATGAAGGATTTAAAAATGACCAGATGCAAAACATGACAAGGAATAACTTCTTCAGGAATAAAAACACCCTATGAATTGTGGATCAACTTATAGATTTTCCTTTCTTTGGAGAAAGAAAGAACAAAATGACATACAGCCATAATCTGGATGCCTGGATCTAAAGATCCGATTAGAAGGGGGATAAGACTGAGAATCAGAGAGTTGTTTTCTAGATCCAGTTTGGTTGCTAACCAAGCTTAAGGGGTGAATCAAACTCCATGAGTTCTATTTCTCAACAAATATTATTTCAATTCTCTGCTTATTATCCCTAAAAATTCTTAGGGGAATCACCCAGACTAGGCCTATTTCACCATCTATAAAATAGAAAGACTGAACCAGCTAGCCTCTAAGATACCTTCAGCTCTAGATCCTATAAACACTGGTTAATGGCAGTTGGAATATGCCTAGGTGGCAATAAATCTGCGTTGTGCTCTTATTTAGGAGACTGGATTAGCTGACCTACAAGTACTGTTCCAGTTCTAACAACAGTTCATGTAGCTAATTATGTCTTTCCAAACAACAGCCCTTGGAGACATTGTTTAAAAAAGGATGATACAGTGGGAAAAGCACTGACTCAGGAATCAGAGGATCTGGGTTCAAGTTCCACCCCCAACCCCCTCACTCCAGTCACTTCTTATCTGAATGACCTTGGACAAACTGCTTTCTTGGGTGTAATGTTAAGGGAATTTGAAGATCTTCCCTGCATTTTAATAGGTCTATGTGACCTGCTTTGAGCTCTGGCCCAGTCCACAGTATGATGTAAGCCAAAATATTTGATTCTTGGGGGTCAGTTCCTATGTAGATGAACTTGATGATCACGGCTTTGGCCCCCTGGCCTGGAAGCCTACTCTCAAGAGCATCCTTTGTTGTATAAATGTATTTTGATACAAGTTAACTGACTTTTCCCAAGACTTCCTAGCACCTTGATAACAAAGCCTTATCCTATCTGAGCTACTTCCAGGGTATGAGAGGCTGTAATGACAATAATACTCCAGGATACAATTATGATAAGAGTACTTAAATCTTTGTCTGCTTGTTCTATAAAAACCTTGTTCAAAGAATCATTAAAAGGGAGCTCATAGTTCCTGCTTGAACTACCCACATGGTCTGGTCACTTCTTATTCACATCTCCGATCATGCTTAGTGCTGGCCACTGAGCAGCCTATGACAATAGTTGAGTCACATGGAGCTCAGTGTGGGAGGACTTTGCCCATCACAGCATGAACAGGGAACAGAACGGGTAGAACAAGAAGAGGGAGAGTGAGGTGGAGCTGAGAGAGACAGGAGGCAGAAAGAGGCAGAGCAGCTAGTATGGGTTAAAGAAGGACATTTTGCTTAAGGGAGCTTTGTAGGGACGCCTGACAGAGGAAATGCTTGGATTTGGCTCTCTGGTAAATATATAAATATCTTGATTTTCTCTTCAAAGAAAAGAATTTGTTATATCCTGTGATTCAAACCTGGAAATACACCTGCATATTCATAGCTGTTGCTGTGGATATTGCATTGGGGATATACTGGGATTCAGTTTCCTCAACTGTAAGATGAAGACTTGGACAAGATAATTTCTAAAGTTTCTTCTGGTTCTAGATCTATGATCCCATGATCTTATCATCTATAAAGGGAAGTAGAGATTCCAAAGAGCAAACATGGCTTAGGCAAGAACAAGAAGTGCCAGACTCATCTCATTTTCTTTTTTGAACAAGACTATGTAACTAATAGAAGAGTACTCTGACTATAACATAAGATAGTAGCCATTTTAAAAAAAGAGAAACATAGTGTTTAATGTTAAAGTTCAGCACACTCCAGCGAGGGGCTTGGGGCTGGAGTCAAAGCAGCAGGATGGAGGTAGGCAACCCTCCACAGAGCCTCACATGGTGAAGAGGATGAGGAAGGCTATCATCAAACAGAAGAGCCCCATAGCTTCAGACAGGGCAAAGCCCAGGATGGCATAGGAGAAGAGCTGCTGCTTGAGGGACGGGTTCCTGGCATAGCCAATGATTAAACTGCCAAACACCATCCTGATACCTGCCCCTGAGCCAGCCACACCAACAGTGGCAGCCCCAGCCCCAATGAACTTGGCAGCTGTGTCGATGTCCTGGGAAATAGCACTGGTCTGGAACTCCCGACAGGCCAGCTGGAGTGGGGTACTGCTAGAAGTGGGCTGTTCAAAACAGATCTCTGACCTATTCAGGACAGATGCAGATACAGGCCTGACCAGACCCCTGGTACAGCAGCGGATCAGGGCTGGAGAAATGAGGAGAGTCCCTGTGGTCTGCATTCTGCTCTATATACATCACCCCGCGTTCCTTCCTGCTGCCCCGCTCCCCAAGGCCCGGCCCACCACAGCCACCGCTAGCTCTGCTCAAGGTGACTTACCTCCTGGCTTCAGCCACTAGCCATCTTTAAGTATGTAAAGGAAAGATGATTGTATTTGGCTCCAGACAGCAGAACAAGGGAATAATAGGTAGACACCACAAACTGGCAAATTTAAGTTTGATGTTAGGGAAAACTTTAAGATTTCAAGGCCTTAAAAATGAAATGGTCTTAGAACCATAGGTTTCCCTTCCTTGGAGATCTCCAACCATAGACAGGATTACTGCCTCTTAGGTATGTTATATACTGAAGAATTCATTCATATATGGGTCAGACTACATGGCTGTTGGAGTACCTTCCAACTCTCAAAGTTTATGCTTCTGATTCCATCTCTATTTTGTAGATAATTATAACAGGGTTAAGGAATTAAAATGCCTTGCAATCTTAAGTTGCATTAATTAAAATTTAGTACCAATGCAAGAAGTCATAGTATTAAGTTAGAACTGGAAGGAACTCTAGATGTCACCTAGTCCAATCCCCTCATTTTATGGATAAAGAAAGTTAAGCACAGAGAGGTTAAATCACTTAATGAAGGCCACAAAAGCTGTAACTGAACAAAACAGGATTTCAACCCAGGTCCTCTGACTCTATATCAGATATTCTTTTCACTTAACCAAAACTGCCTTCATAGTTATATTATATTTTGCTCTGATCAGGCTAAGGAAAGATTCTTGGATCTGTGTCTGGGTGCCACATTTTTGGGGAACACATCAAGTAGAAAACAATCCAGAAAAACAAAGGAACAAGAAAACAACCTTAGAGGACTGATGGAAGGAGCTGAGGGTATTCAGTGTGCAGGAAAAAAGTCTAAGGAGGATATGTGATTGTTGTTTTCAAATTTCTGAAAGCTGTTATATAGAAAAGACTTGAAACTTGTTTTGCTTGGCCTCAAAAGGCAGAATTACATTTGATTGGTTGATTGATCATATACACCTTATACTGAGTAATTTTCTATCTGGGGCAGCTTGTAGTGTGGAATCATCTTTTATAACTTTTTAAATAACCTCTCCACACTTGGAATGATCATAATAATATAAAAAAAACCTACCATTAGTTTTAAATGTTTTAGATCACCACACAAGACTGTACTTTGATTCAACTTTGAATTAAAATGCATATATTAAACAAAAATGCTAGATCAAGTTAAACAAGTAGAAATGATTGGAAGGTTACAAATTTATATATGAGACTGAAAGATACTGAATTCTGATCTTTGATACTGAATACTAAAAATTCAGTGGGTACCCCTGTGCTTTTTTTTTTTGCTTTTTTTTTGGAGGGCAGTTGGGGTTAAGTGACTTCCCCAAGGTCACACGGCTAGTTTTTTGTGTTAAGTGTCTGAGGCTGATCCCTGTGCTTTCAATCGGGTTTATCTGAACAAAATAAAGACCTAGAATGAAAATGATTGTCACAACTCTTGACTATGGGAGAATTAGGAATTAGGATGAGGCAGAAAGACTGGCTCTCCAATTTTAATGAAATTTTAAAGCCATAAATTTTGAAATATTCCATTACATATGTGCAATTTTTTTTCAAAATACGTTTAATTTCGGTACAGTTGGAATCTTCAATGCAATTGAAACCTATGAGATAGTAATAAAAAATTCACAATTTTGCCATAAGTGTTTATCAAACTAACATTTATTCTGTCAAATGACAAAATAATGTTAATGGCCTTTTCTGCTAAAACTATAATGAGCTAAGTTGAAATAAAACTGAATGCAGCTCAACAAATATTTAATATATATTTTGCCAGACACAGAGTTGGAGAGGTAAGGAAAGGTCCTAAATAAAAAGATTTTTCCATTTAAGGATGAAAAACAGATTCAACATTAAACACACTAGAAATTGACATGAAGAAGATATGGAAATAAAGTGGCATAAGAAAATCTAAGAAGGGAGAGAGAGATCAATTTCATATGAGAATTGTCCTTGAAGAAAGAAAAGGAATTCAACAGCTGGAGATGTAAAGAAAGGGCATTACATATAAAGGGGCAACTTAGGTTAATGCAAGGAGGATGATGTAATTTTCTAGTTGGAAAAGAACACACAGGGGTGGCTAGGTGGTGCAGTGAAGAGAGCACTGGCCCTGGAGTCAGGGGAACCTGAGTTCAAATCCGGCCTGAGCCACTTAATACTTAAGGGCTGTGTGACCTTGGGTAAGTCGCTTAATCCCAACTGTCCTGCCCTCTCCCTCCAAAAAGCAAGAAAAGAAAAGAATATATATTGTGTGATTATGAGTAGAAAGAAATAAAACTGGTAAGATGCATTGGTGTTGAAAGCTTTATGTACCAGGCTAAAAAAATCTATATCATAAAACTATTTGAAAAGGGACACTGACAAGAGCAACAAAGTGGCAAAACAGAAAAAATTTGTCAACCAATGAGTTCAGTTTTGGACATGTTTAATTTAAATTAGAAGTAGAACATACAGCTAGAGATGTTCAGTAGATAAATAAAAATGTAATAATGGAATTCTGGAGAGAGAGAGATTGATATATTGGTATATGGGGGGACATTGGAATAGAGGTACTAAGTTTTTACAGTTGATATTTGGGCTTAAAAATAAAAATTATCTGGGGTGGCTAGGTGGTGCAGAGAAAAGAACACCATCCTTAAAGTCAGGAGGACATCAGTTCAAATCCAGCCTCAGACACTTAACACACACAAAAAAACTAGACATGTGACCTTGGGCAAGTCACTTAAATCCAATTGCCCTACCTGCCCCCCTCCAAAAAGCAAAACACACACACATAAGTATATATGTATATACATTTATATACATATATGTATATATGTACCTATATGTATATGTGTATGCATAGATACATATGTGTATACATGTATATACGTGTGTGTGTGTGTGTGTGTGTGTGTGTGTGTGTGTGTGTGTAAAGAGGGCTTTTTAAAAACCTTTTTGTGCCTTGGATCCCTCCGGCAGTATGATAAGACCAATGGATCGTTTGTCAGAATAATGTTTTTAAATGCATAAAATGAAATAACAGAAAACGCATTATATCAAAATAAAGTTGTCAAAATATTCAAAGTTTTGAGTTTCTATCCTGAAAGCTATCCATGGACCTACAGATCTAAGGCTTTCAGGTTAAGAACCCTTAAGTCATTCTTTGAAGGTGTAACAGCAAGCACCCTAGCACACCCAAGATGGTCTGCTAGTACAGGTTCTTTATCTGCTTTACGAAAGAAAGTAACTTTAAAGGGGTCAACAATAGACTTTTAATTACATTCACTAGTTCAGGGGAAAGGTCAGCACCCTGAATGTCAGAGAAAATAGAAGCAGAGAAATTAGCATAAAAACCAACAGATGGGGCTCTAGCTGTCTGAGCATAGCAATATTGCCATACATTTTACATATATCACTGGATTGAAGGAGCACAGACAACATGTGGTAGTGGGGGGGCATGGCCTCTGAATATATAGCTACTCAGAATCTCAACTAGGAAATCAAAAGATCCTTCTCTTAAGCAAATCCCCAAAGCAAAATAACGAACTCAGAGTGTGTGTGTGTGTGTGTGTGTGTGTGTGTGTGTGTTTGTGTATATATAAGTTCCTCTTTAGGCAAGTCCCTCCCACAATGGGCTCCAAGGGAGACCTGTTAATGGGTGGAGAAGATCTTATCCCATTAACTTACCGAGGGGAACCTAAAATGTTTATCTTTAGCTGAATAAAATGGAAAATGGAAAATTAGACAGATTCACATATAAGTTCATTAAATCTTTTCAAATAAAAATTAAGTAGTAATTAAAATACGAAAGAAATGTTTGTTATAATGAGTATCACCATTCATTTTATATGAATAGATATTTAAATTTTATTCAACAACTTTATAGAGTATACTATGTACTAGCAGCACAAAATAAAAAAAAAGAAAGTCCAAAGAACAGTAAAAAAGATTTTAAAAATTAAATTTCTAATTTCATTCACAAACTATAGCTGGCATTATTTGAAACAGAAACAAGAACATAGAAGTATTTAGTGAGGCAGAGCCAAGAGAGTGGAGAGAAGCCAGGAAATTTCCTGACCTCTATCCCCAGGTTCCCTTGGAAGGTGGGGCACGTTATATCAAGCCTCAAAACAGATTCTGGAGTTATAGAACCCGCAAAAAGATTGAGTGAAACAATTTTCCAGCTTAAGATAACCTAGAAAGACTTCAAGAAAGGTCTATCTCACTTGGGTAAAAGGGGAGCACAGCCCAGAACAGATGGCATCTGGGCAAGTCAGTGGGAGACTCTTAGCTACACCACAGAGCAGCAATTGAGGTCCCTTATTACTGGGTCAGCAGGCTAGTGACATGACAGGCTATCTGTGAGGGTGCCAGCCTCAGTACAGAAGGCAAACTGCCAGCCCCAGAACCCCAGGACAACAGGTTTAACTAGGCAGAGACATGTGTAATGATAATGGGAATTTGAAGATCTTCCCAAACCTAGGGGAATTTAAAGATCTTTCCCATTCTGAAAATAAACTCTGCCCCTCCATAGGCTGAATGTAGTCACATGCAGCCTGTGGTAGGAAGAGTTTGCTGAAAGATGGAGCAGAGCCCATAAGAATCTGGGAGTCAAAACTAGCTAGACAGGAAGAGACTGGACACTCAGACAAGGAGTCAGTCAGGCTTGTGAGTAAAAGTTATTTTTAGGCCACCTGTTGTGACAGCTAGGCTTATGTTGGATTGTGGGAAGGCAAAAGGCTGCTGAGGCTCTCTGTGTTGTTATGGTTTATTAACTTCTTTGCTACTATGGTGGAATCAGGTTACTGGTTTTGGGATTTGGTTTTCTGGTGTCTGAATAAATGTTTCACTTCTATCTTCCATATATCTGCTATATTTTGTTATCTAGCACCATAAGGGAATTTTTATAGTGACCCCAGATCCTCACTAGAACATGCCAGTAGAGTCAGCTAGCCACTAGCATGTGAGGACCCAGCATGGAAAACCTGTGACCTTGGCCCGCAGCACAAGAAGTTTGGGACACCATCCTCTGTACCCCAGGAGCAGAGTTCAACTTTAATAAATGAGCAAAAAAAAAAGAACCCTTATCAGAGAAAACTAGTAGTGGCAACAGGAAAGATCAAAATAAACTGAGAAAAGGACGACATCAAAATGCCTAAAAGTGAAGCCTCAAGGAGGAATATAAATTGGTATCAAGCCCAAAAAGTACTCTTGTAAGAGATCAAAAAAGATTTAAAAATCAAGTAAGAGAGACAGAAGAAAAAATGGGGAGGGGGGAAATGAGAATTATACAGGATAATTAGGAGAGTCAATGACTTGGAAAAGTAAGCACAAAAACAGAATAAAGAAAACAACTCCTTTAAAAGTAGAATTGGCCAAATGGAAAAGGAGGTAAAAAACATGCTAACTTAAGAAAGCAATTCCTTAAAAATTAGAATTGGGCAAATAGCAGTTAATGACTCCATGACACATCAAGAAACAGTCGAAACAAAATCAAAAGAATGAAAAAATAGAAGAAAATAGAAAATACTTTGGGAAAAACAACTGACCTGGTAAAAACACATAGGAGAGATAATTGAAGAATTATTAGACAACCTGAAAGCCATGATTTAAAAAAAAGACCATGGACAGCATCTTTCAAGAAATTATCTAGGAAAACTTCTGTGACATCCTAGAACAATAGGGTAAAATAGTCACTGAAAGAATCTCCTGATCATCTCCTGAAAGAGATTCTCAAATAAAACTCCAATGAACATTGTAGACAAATTCCAGAATTATCAGGTTAAGGAAAAAATGCTATAAGCATCCAGAAAGAAACAATTCAAATATCAAGGAGCCAAAGTCAGTATTATACAGAACTTAGCAGCTTCTACAATAAGGAAGTAGAGGGTTTGGAATATAATATTCTGGAAGGTACTGAATTTGGATTTAAACTCAGAATCAATTATGAGGAAAAACTGAACATAATCTTTCAGGGGAAAAGATGAAATAGGGGACTTTCACAATTTCCTGATGAAAAGATCAGAGCTGAACAGAAAATCTGATTTTCAAATACAAGACTCAAGAAAAAAATTTAAAAAGGTAAAAAGGAGAGGAAAAAATATTATCTAATTAAATTAAACCATTTACAATCCCTACATGGGAAGAAGATAGTTGTAATTCTTGAGAACTGTATCTCTATTGGGCCAATTAGAAAGAGTATGCACAGACAGGGGGTGTGGGTATAAGTTTACTTTGATATTAAAAAAAACTAAGGGCTAAAAGAAAGGGATTATGCTGAGAGAAGGGGAAAGGGGACACAGAAAAGGGTAAATTACATCACATGAAGAGGTATGAAAGATATTTTATAGTAGAGGGAGAGAAGAGATGAATGAGGATTGTTTCAACCTTGGCTCAAAGAGGAAATAACATAAACAGTCAGTTGGGTACGGAAATTTATCTTACCCTATAAAAAAGTAGGAGGGGTAAGGTGAAAGAAAAAGGAAGGAGGGTAAGCTGATAGAAAGGCGGGCTGATAGAAGGGAGGGAAGAGAAGAGGGCAGAAGTAGGAGGGAAAAGGGAAAAGGAAAAGGGGGAACTGATAGAAAGGAAGGTGGTTTGGGGGTGGTGGTGGTCGGAAGCAAAATATGATGAGGTGGGAAAGGGTGATAGGAAAGAGAAAAGTATGAAGAGGGGGGAAATTGGATGGTGAGCAATACACCATTAGTAGTCGTAACTTAATATGAATAGGATGAGCTCTCTCATAAAATGGAATTGGATAGCACAGTGGATTAAAAATCAGAACCCTATAATACGTTGTTTACAAAAAACACATTTGAAGCACAGAGATACACACAGAGTAAAGGTGGAAGATTGGAAAAGAATATATTATGCTTCAGGTGAGCAAAAAAAAAAAAGAAGCAGGGATAGCAATCCTGATCTCAGAAAAAGCAAAAGCAAAAATAGGCCTAATTAAAAGATATAAGGAAGGAAACTACAACTTGCTAAAAGGTATGCTACAAAATGAAGTAATATCTGTACTAAGTGATATAGCATCCAGATTCTTAGAGAAGAAGTTAAGTGAGTTACAGTAATAATGGGACAGCAAAACTCTACTAATCGGGATGTGGGAGGTAGGAGCCCAACCTCCTCCTCCCAGAAATGTTGGGGCTCTTGTTGGTAATGGGTTGAACCGTCCTCAACTAACAGGCATGTGATCACCTCGGGGCAGAATGCGAAGGTTGAATGTTAAAAACTAAAAAAAATAAAATAAAAAAATCTAATCCAAAAGAATGAGTGGGTCAAACCACAGATCATAGAAACAATCAATAATTTCATCAATTCATTCAATGACAATGATGAGGTAACTAATAAGAAAATTAGAGGATGCAGCCAAAGCAGTTCTTAGGGTTAATTTTGTATTTCTAAATAGTCACATGAATATAATAGAGAAAGAGGTTAAGAAATAGGGCTTGCAACTAAAAAAGAAAAAAAACTAGGAAAAGAACAGATTTAAAACAGATTTTAAAACAAAAAAATGGAAATTCTGAAAATCAAATAGCAGATTAATAAAACTGGAAGAAAATTGTTGAACTAATAAATAAAACTTAAAGCTGGTTTTATGAAAAAATAAAATAGATAAATATTTGTTTAATTTGATTTTTTTAAAAAGGAAGAAGAAAACAGAATTATCAGTATAAAAAATGAAAAGAGCAAATTTGCCATCAATGAAGAGAAAATTAAACAATAATTAGAAGCTATTTTCCCCAACTATACACTAATAATTCTGAATAATGACAAAAATACAAATTGCCCAGATTAACAGAAGAGGAAACAAAATCCTTACACTCTATTTAGAAAAAGAAATTGAACAAGCTTTCAATGAACTCCCTAAGAAAAAAATCTTCAGGGACAAATGGATTTATAAGTGAATTTGATGAAATATTTAAAGAACAATTAATTCCAATCGAATACAATTATTTAGCAGTGTCAAGATGGCAGCATAGAAGCATGAAAACTCCATGGCTCCCCAAATAACCACCTGAAATACCTATAAAATATGACTCTAAACAAATTTTAGAGCTCTAGAACCCACAAAGTGACAGAGGAACAAAACTCCTGAAGAAAGCAGCCTGGCAGGTGGAGACAAAGGGTTCATCACAGCCTGCTTGGAGCCGAGCTGAGCCCAGAGTGAGCTGAGGTTTTAGCCCAAGCCAGGACCAGCTGGCTGGAGCATTTAGGAGAGTGGATCACTAGGAGAGTGATCACCGCAGTTGTGGCAATTTCCAGAATTATCAACCCATAAATGCCAAAGGCAAAGTGAAAGGTCAGTGGAACTAGACTGAATTTGGGGGGGATGGAAGAGCAGGTCTGGACCTCTGGACCTCTGCCCCCCGAGCCAAAAGCAGGGGGCAGGGGAAGCAGCAGCCCTGCAGCCGGCTCCACATGGCTGCTTCAGAGCTCCCAGCCTGTAGATTGCAGGGGGGCCAAGCAACCACTGAGAGGCTAAGTGCTCTTGCCTTAACCTGCCTGGATCAGGATTGTGATCTTCAGTGGTGGTCCTGAGGTGTGTGACCAGTGAGCCAAACCTGGTGGTAGCTATAGAGACGGCAGCCTCCTAATAGCTCCAACAGCTACAAAACCCCCAGAATTTGTGACAAAGCCCTCACCTCAGGAAGCAGAGTTCTACTGTGGCAAAGAGCTCAAAAGGCAAGTTAATTGACTGGCAACATGAGCAAGCAAAGGAAGGAAAGCAAGCAGAGCAATCCAACTTTAGATTCCTTTTTGGGGGAAAAAAAGATCAAACCATTGAACGGGTGGAAGACAACACATTCAGAACTCTTGCAACAAAATCTTCCCAGAAAAATATGATCTGGGGGGGGGGTGGAGCCAAGATGGCAGCATAGAAACAGCAAAATTTTGCAGTTCCCACACAGCCACTTTAAATACCATAAAATACGACTCTAAACAAAATTTAAGGCTCCATAACTCACAAAAATACAGAAAACACATCTCTCACTGAAGGCAGCTTGGCAGGTGGGGCTCCTCACAGCAAGCTGGGAGCTGAAACCAGCCCAGCCTGAAACGGCAGCCTAGCCCCAGGAGAAGCCACAGCTGGAGTCATCAGGAGTGTGGATCAGCAGCAGCTGAGGTAGTTTCCACATTTATCAAACAAGAAGATATAAGGCTAAGAGAAAAGTCATTTGGCTTAATTTGGGGAAGAAAATCATCCTGCTGAATTGCCACCAGGGCAAGGACGCAGCAGGAAAGTGGCAGGAACAACTGCAAGAGCCAACTGCCTCCACTGGGCTGCTTCAGAGCTCCTGGTCTGCAGATAGCATGGATGCCAAGCCAATTGATCATGGCCAAAGGCTCTTGCATTGAGCAGCCAAGATCCAGATAGGGGTCTCAGGAGGTGGTCCTGGGGTGAGCTTTCAGTGAGCCAAAGTTGGGGGCTGTACCATCTCCCTAATAGCTCCAGCATCTGTGAAAACCCCAGCAATTTGGGACACAGCTTTACCCCCTGGAAGCAGAGTTCCACAGAGCTAAAAAAATCAAGCAATTAATTGGCTAGCCAACATGAGGAAAAGGAAGCAAATTAAGAACAGCAATAAAACTCTATAATAAAACTTTTTTGAGGACAAAAAAGATCAAAGCATGGAAGGGGAGGAAGACAACACAGTCAGAACTCCCACACCAAATGCTTCCAAGAAACACAAAGATTGCGTACAAGCCACAGATCAACTTAAAAAGAACTTTGAGGGGCGGCTAGGTGGCTCCACTGGCCCTGGAGTCAGGACAACCTGGATTCAAATCCAGCCTCAGACAACACACAAAAACTAGCCGTGTGACCTTGGGCAAGTCACTTAACCCCAATTGCCTTCCCCAAAAAAACATACACCAAAAATAAATAAATAAATAAAGCGAAGGGTAATAATAACTTTTAAAAAAGATTTAAAAAAAGGATTTTGAAAATCAAATAAGGGAAGTGGAGGAAAAATTGGGAAGAGAAAAGAATGATAAAAGAAAATCATGAAAAGAGAGTCAACAACCTGACAAAAGAGGCCCAAAAAGCCAATGAGGAGAAGAATGCCTTAAAAAGTCGAATTTGCCAGATGGAAAAAGAATCTCAAAAGCATTCTTAAGAAAATAATTCCTTCAGAATTAAAGTGGAGCAAGTAGAAGCAAATGACTTTATAAGGAGCCAAAATACTATTAAACGGTTACAAACAAATGAAAAAATAGAAAGCAACGTGAAATATCTCAATGAAAAAACCACTGACCTGGAAAATAGATACAGGAGAGACAATCTGAAATTTATTCGTCTACTTGAAAGCCATGATTAAAAAAAAGAACTTGGAAAGCCTCCTTCAAGAAATTCTCAAGGAAGATTGCCCTGATATTTTAGAATCAGAGGGCAAAATAGAACTTGAAAGAATTCACTGATCCCCTCTTAAAAAAGATCCCCAAAAGAAAACGCCTAGAAATGTTATAGCCAGGTTCCTGGATCCCCAGATAAAGGAGAAAAGATTACAGGCTGCCAAGAGGAAGCAATTTGAATACTGTGGAAACACAATTAGGATAACCCAGGATCTGGCAGCTTCTATACTGAGGGATCAAAGGGCCTGGAATATGATATTTCGGGGATTGAGGGAGCTGGGATTAAAACCAAGAATCAACTACCGAGAAAAATGGAATATAATGTTCCAGAGGAAAATATGGTCATTCAGTGAGGAGGAAGACTGTCAAGCATTCTTGCTGACAAAAAAACAAAACTGAACAGAAAATTTGACATTCAAACACAGGAATCATGAGAAGGTAAATATAGGAAAGAAATCATAAGGAACCTATCAAAGTTGAATTATTTATTTACCAATATGGAAAAATGATAATAGTAACTTAATGAAACTATTATTATGAGGATAGGTGAAAGGAATACAAATGTATACATATACATATGTCTATATAGGAGGGTATATATGTATATGAATATATATATCAGCAGGTGTGTATATGTGTACATAGAGGGTACAGGATCAATTGAATACAAAGGGATGATACTTTCAAAGGTGAAATTCTGAGGTGGGAGAGGACTAGAATGAGAGGAGACAGGGAGTTAATCATCCCATACAGAAGAGTCAAGGGATAACTTTTACAACTTTACTTTCATTTACTCTCACTGAATTTGGCTTAGGGAAGGAATGACATAAAATCTAAACTGGGTATCATGCCACACAGTAGAGTAAGGGGGATGGGGATGAGAGAAGGGATGACGGAGGGGAGAGCTGGGTCTGGAGGAGGGTTGCTGGAAGCACACATTTCAGTAAAGGGACAGGGACAGGGTAGAGAATAGAGCAAAAGGGGGACGGGATAGGAAGGAGGGAGATATAATCAACCTCTCTCAATAAGTCCACTGTGGAGATGTCCTGCGTAATTATACATGTACAGCCTATACTGAATGGCTTATCCTTCCAGTGAGGGTGGGTGATAAGGGAGGAACCAAAAGAATCTAGAATTTAAAGCTCTATAATCAAATGTTAAAAAACAACAACACACACATGTGTATATATACATATATATATATAATTATCATAAACTACATGCAACTGGGAATTAAGATATACAGGGACTGGGATAGGGAGACCCTCCCTGCCCTACGAGAAAGTTAGAGGGGCATTGGAGGAGGGCATAAAAGAGCAGATCAGAGGAGGGGCTTTACAGTGGGATTGCTGTTTTGGGGTTGGTAATAGGGGAAAGACAGGGAGAAAATTTGTAACAAAATCTCATGGAAATGAATGATGTAAACAAGAAAAAAAATAAAAAAATTAAAAATAAGGATTCTGACAACCAAATAAGAGAAATGGAGGAAAAATTGGGAAAAGAAATGAGAATGATGCAAGAAAATCATGAAAAGAGAGTCAACAACCTGACTGAAGAAAATAAGACCTTAAACATAGAATACCTCAAATGGGAATAGAGGCCCAAAAATCTAATGAGGAGAAGAATGCCTTAAAAAGCTGAACTTGCCAGATGGAAAAACAATCTCAAAAGCTCACTGAAGATAATAATTCCTTCAGAATTAGACAGGAGTAAATGGAAGATAATGACTTTATGAGAAATCAAGATACTATTAAACAGATCCAAACAAATGAAAAAATAGAAGCAATGTGAAATATCTCATTAAGAAAAAACACTGACATGGTTTAGATTGAGGAGAAACAATTTTAAAATTATTGGACTACCTGAACCCATGATCAGAAAAAGAACCTAGAAAGCATCCTTCAAGAAATTTTCAAGGAAAATTGCCCAGATATTTTAGAATCAGAGGGAAAAATAAAAGTTGAAAGAATTCACCAATCACCACTTGAAAAAGATCCCAAAAAGAAAACCCCTATGAATGCTATATCTAGGTCCCAGAGTTCCCAGATCAAGTTGCTGCCAAGCTCCAAGCTTCCCATTACAAGCTGCCAAGAAGAAACAATTTGAATTCTGTGGAAACACAATCAGGATAACCCGGGACCTGGCAGCTTCTATATTAAGGGAACGAAGGCCCTGCAATATGATATTCTGGAGAGCAAAGAGCTAGGATTAAAACCAAGAATCACCTACCCAGCAAAACTGAGTATAATGTTTCAGGGGAAAATATGGTCATTCAATGAAATAGAGGACTTTCAAGCATTCTTGATGAAAAAAAAAAGAGTTGAATAAAAAGTTTGACATTCAAATACAAGAAGCATGAGAAGGTAAACAGGGAAAAGAAATCATAAGGAACTTATCAATGTTGGACTATTTACACACCTACGTGGAAAAATGATAATTGTAACTTATGAAACTTTTCTCAGTCTGAGAATATAATTGTGTGTGTGTGTGTGTGTGTGTGTGTGTGTGTATATATATACACACACACATACACATACACATGTCTATATAGGAAGGTATATATGCATATGAATATATACATGAGTGTGTGTATATATGTATGTATGGGTATACTAGACATGGGGCACAGGATCCATTGAATAGGAAGGGATGACATTGTAAAAGGAGAAACTGAGAGATGGGAGAGGAATATAATGAGAAGAGACAGGGAGAGACAGAATAGAATTAATTATCTCATGTAGAAGAGGCAAGGGATAACTGTTACAATGGAGGGAAAGAACAGGAAGGCAAAAGGGAATGGGTCAACATTACTCTCAATGAATTTGGCTTAGGGAGGGAATGACATACACTCTAAATTGGGGTATCTTGCCCTACAGGAGAGTAGGGGAAAAGGGGACGGGAGGAGGGATGATGGAGGAGAGAGCAGGTTGGGGGGAGGGTTGTTAGAAGTAACCACTTCTGTAAACAGACAGGGACAAAGTAGAGAACAGATTAAGTGGGGGGTGGGATAGGATGGAGGGAAATATGCTCAGTCTTTCACAATATGTACATTGTGGAAATGTTTTGTGTAACTACACATGTACACCCTATATTGAATTCCTTGTCTTTCCAGTGTGGGTGGGTGATGAGGGAGGAAGGGAAAGTTTAATCTAGAATTTAAAGTTATAAAATAAAATGTTTTTATAAATTTATATATATATATGTATATATACACACATATATATGTACATATATATATACGTATATATTGTTGTTATTATTATTATTTATATGCAACTGGGAAATAAGATATACAGGCACTGGGGTAGGGAGATGCATCTTGCCCTATCAGAAAGTCAGAGGGGTGATGGGGAAGGGGATATAGGAGAGAGCAGATTCAGGGAGGGGGTATACAGTGGGATTGCTGTTTTGGGGTGGTGGGTAGAGGAAAGATGTGGAGAAAATTTGTAACTCAAAATCTTGTGGAAATGAATGATGTAAACTAAACATAAACAAAATTTAATTTTAAAAAAAGAAAAGAAAAAAGAACATTATTTAGAAAAACGGACAAATTCCTTTACAACAAAAAATGGCATTGATACCTAAAACAGGAAGAGTCAAAACAGAGAAAGAAAATTATGGACCAATTTCCCTAATGAATATTGATGTATTTTTTCTAAAGATTGGCAAAAAGCTTACTTCAATTTGTCACCAGGATAATGCACCATGGCCAGGTGGGTTTTTTTTTTAACCAGGAATGCACAGCTGGTTCAGCATTAGGAAAACTATCAGCATAAATGACCATATCAGTAACAAAACTTATACAAATCATATATTATCACAATGACAAAAAAGAGATAGAGAATATTATGAAATGCAAAAAAAGGGTTTGCACAAACAAAATCAATATAACCAAAAAGAGAAAGCTGAGAAACAATTTTTACAGCCAGGGTTTCTGGTAAAGTACTCATTTCTAAAATAGATAGAGAATGGAATCAAAAATAGAAGAATAAAAGTCATACTAATGCATTGTTGGTGGAGCTATGAACTGATCCAATTATTCTGGAGTGCAATTTGGAGCTATGCCCAAAGGGCTATAAAAATGTGCCTACCTTTTGAAGTGCAATACCACTTCTAGGATTGTATAACAGAGAGATCATACAAATGAGAAATGGACCTATATGTACAAAAATATTTATCTCAGCTCTTTTTGTGGTGGCAAAGAATTGGAAATCAAGGGGATGCCCATCAGTTGGGGAATGGCTAAACAAGTTGTGCTATACAAATGTAATGGAATGCTATTGTAGTATAAGAAATTAGAAGCAGATGAATTTCATAATAACCTGGAAAGACTTGTATGAACTGATGCTGAGTGAGAGGAGCAGAACCAGCAGAACATTATACACAATTACAGATATGTTGTATATGTGACAATTAACTTTTAGAGACTGGGCTCTTTTCAGAAAAGCAAAGTTCTAAGACAATTCCAAAAGACTAATGATAGAAAAGGCTATTGAGATCCAGAGAAAGATTTATGGAGTCTGAATACAGACCGAAGCAAACCATTTGCTCTCTCTGTCTCTCTCTGTCTCTCTGTCTCTCTTGGTCTCTCTGTCTCTCTGTCTCTCTCTGTCTCTGTCTCTGTCTCTCTCTCTCTCTCTCTCTCTCTCTCTGTTTTTCTCTCTCTCTCTCATTTCATTCTTCTTTCTCATGGTTCATTCCATTGATTATAATTCTTCTTTACCACTTGACTAATGTTTAATGTGAAAGTACAAGTAGAACCTATACCAGATTACATGCCATCTTGGGGAGAGGGGGGAGGAAAAGGAGTGGGCAAAAATTTGGAACTCAAAAACTTGTGGAAAAACTAAATATCATAAATTTAAATAAATTTAAAAGATAAAAAAAGAATATAAGCCATTCCACAATTGGCAAATGGTAAAAGGATATGAACAGGCAGTTTTCAGATAAAGAAATAAACCTATCTATAGGCATGTGAAAAATGCTGTAAATCACTTCTGATTAGAGAAATGCAAATTAAAACAACTTTGCATCTATCAAGTTGACTCGTATGACAGAAAAGGAAAATACTGGAGAGGATATGGAAAAATTGAGACATTAATGCATTGTTGGTACAGTTGTGAACTAACACAATCATTCTGTAGAACAATTTGGAACTATGCCCAAAGGGCAACCAAACTATGCCTACCCTTTGATCCAGCATTACTTCTAATAAGTCTCTATCCCAAAGAGATCATAATAAATGGAAAAAGGCCCTCCATGTACAAAAGTATTTATAACAACTCTTTCTGTACTGAAAAAGAATTGGAAATTGAGAGGATGCACATAAATTGGAGAATAGCTAAATAAGTTGTGCTATATGGATGTAATGGAATAATATTATGCTATAAGTAATGATGAACAGGTGGACTTCAGAAAAACCTGGAAACACTTATATGAACTGATACTGAGTGAAGTGAGAACCAGGAGAACATGGTACATAGCAACAACAGCCACAGTGCAATGACTGATTTTGATATACTCTGCTCTTCTCAGTAATGCAAGGACCTTAAAGAATTCTAAAACACTCATGATAGAAAATGCCATCTACCTCCAGAAAAAGAAATATGGAGTCTGAATGCAGATCAAAGCAGACTACAGTGGTACCTTTGATATACAAGTGCACCAACTTATGAGATTTCAGAGACATGAGCTGTCATTCTGTTGATTTTATGCTTTGAATTGCGAGCCAAAATTTGAGGTACAAGCCAATGCTAGTTGGCACAGCGAGCACCATAACCCAACACCCACTCAGAACCCTGCGCCTCACCTGTTCAGTCCATGTGTTTACCTTACCAGAGAAGAAAATTAAGTTAAGTGTCTATCTCCTCTACCTTCCACCTCCGCCTGTATCTTCTGTTAGTTCAAGTTGTTGGATATCCAGGGTAAATATACAGTTTATAAAACCAGTTTATTTCTTTGCATTCTTTTTTATTATGTTTTTATGCAATATTTGTTATTTATAAATACTTTTTCTTATTTAAAAATACATTAAAAAATACTGGGGTGACTTTTTGAGGGCTGGAATGGATTAATGGATTAATTTCAATGGGGGAAATTGATTTGATATACAAGCAAATTGAGTTATGAACTCAGTAACAGAACAAATTAAACTTGTAAGTCAAGGTTCCACTGTATTTTCCCTTTTTCTTTTTGGAGGGTAGTTGGGATTAAGTGACTCGCCCAAGGTCACACAGCTAGGTTTTTTTGCGTGTGTTAAGTGTCTGAAGTCAGATTTGAACTCAGGTTCTCCTGACTCCAAGGCCAGTGCTCTTTTCACTGTGCCACCTAGCCACCCCTACAATTTGTTTATCCATTCTTTTTTTTTGCTTTTTTTTGGAGGGCAATTGGAGTTAAGTGACTTGCCCAAGGTCACACAGCTAGTAAGTGTGTCAACTGCCTGAGGTCAGATTTGAACTCAGGTCCTCCTGACTCCAAGGCTGGTGCTCTATTCACTGTGTCACCTAGCCGCCCCTACCACTGTAGTTTCTTTTTTTGTTTTTTTGTTTTGTTTTGTTTTGCTTCATGGTTACTACCATTCATTATAATTCTTCTATACAACATGAATAATGTGAAAAGATGTTTAATAGGAATGTATATATAGAGGCTATATCGGATTGCATGCCATATTTTGGGAGGTAGGGGGAAGGAACAGGGAGAAAATTTTAAACTTGTAAAAGTGAATGATGAAAACTAAAAAACACAATGACAAGCAGACAGATTTCAGAAAACCCTGGTAAGACTTGCATAGACTGATGCTGATGTAAGTGAGCAGAATTAGGAGAAAATAGTACATAGCAACAGCAACATTGTGCCATGATTACATATCTTAGCTTTTCTCAGCTACACAATGATCTAATACAATTCCAAAGACTTATGGTGAAAAACGCTATCTTCTTCTAGAAAAGAGACTATGGAATATGAATGCTGATAGAAACATACCATTTTCAAGAGGTGTTTGTCATTTTGTTTTTTCTTTCTTGTGTTTTCTTACCTTTTGTTCTGATTCTTTTTTTACAATATGACTATAATGGTAATGGGAATTTGAAGATCTTCCTTGTCCATTAATAAACTTTAGGGAATTTGAAGACCTTTGCTGCTTTGAACATATACTTGGGGTGGGAGAAGTTTTTTCAAGGATGAAGCAGAGCCCACAGGAAGGTGGGAGTCAGAGCCAGCTAGATGGTTGGGAGGAGAGCATGCTTCTGGAGGAGACAGACAGGTTTGTGAGTGAAAGTTGGTGTTTGCCACCTCCTGTGATAGCTAGGCTTGTATTGGTTTGTGGGAAGGCTAAAGGAGGTTGTGGCTCTCTGTTATGTTGTGGCGAATTAACTTCTATGTTGCTGTGATGGATTTGGTTTCTTGGTGTTGGGATTTGGTTTTCTGGTGTCTGAATAGATGTTTTGCTTCTGTCTTCTATATGGAGAGTCTGTTATATTTTGAGATTGAACACCATGAGGGTATATTTATAGTGATTATGGGCACTTTGAATATTGCATTGGTGCTACATTTGGTAGCACAGATGGGATTGCAAAATATGGGACCTCTATTTGGAGGCAGAAGGAATTTGGAAGAAGGAATGGCTATCCCAGGATGGGAGGATTAACATTATGCCTCCCTACCAAGGGTGTGGTCTAAAAGTACAGAGCTCTGTAAGAATTGAAAACTGATGTTACAGCGGTAAGAATTTAGAGATTTAGAAATATATTTGCAAAGAACATCAATAAAACCTAGGAAAGAGCTGGAGGTAGTGTGTAGAAGAGGCTATGTTTCACTAACAGTTTACTGTATTATGTTTAAGAGCAGAGACAAGTTCTTACAAGAGAAAACTCAAATGGATAGGGAACTGGCTAAGAGCTCTTCTTTAGAAGAGCAAGCTGGAGGTGGTAGAAGAGAGGGCTGTTGTAAATTCACCTAAGAAAAAGAAGCAGAAAAGTAACAGAAGCAAAGTTCTGAGACCAAGCCTAGTTGCCATGAAAATGACTGCCACAAGAGTGTATGTGTACAAAGTGATGATACACTGTTTTATGACCAAGCTTTTACAAAGGCAGAAGCTCAACCCATACTGAGAAGAAAGCAGGAGAATCAGGGAGTCCCAAAAGAGTTCAGGAAGATAACTGAGGATTTCACTCAACAAGAGATTGCTAATATATTAAGCAGATTCACCCACAGGATGGGAGAATCCTTAAGTGGCTATGGGCAGATAGTATGGACTCTTTGAAATTTATAGATATTTGTCAGAATTCTTTTGTCCAGCAAGTTTTTAGAGATTTTCATATGACAGGAGGTCACATGACCAATTTGTCAGCTTTAGCTGCCGATGGATGCAATAAAACGTATCCCACTGATTCTATGTGACCTAGTGGAGGGAGACTGTGGTACTTGCTTAGGCACTGCATGGGAACGTTGAAAGAAACCATTAAAACTGCTATTGTGGTTGGAGATGCAGATACATATCAGTTACTCATAGAAATATCAAGGTGAAGATGGCTTCTCCTGCTTATAAGCGCCTACTTCTGACTATTAATTGATAAAATAGGGTGCCCTCTTTCAGAGGTGCTGGATAAGATTTCACAGCAAAGTAACTTGGGAGAATGGAAAAAAGATATATTTCCTTGAGAGAGAAAAGTAAATGGCTATCAGATTCAAAGTCAGAATAGACTGCCAAGAAAAGAACTGTTTGCTGCTCTATTGAGAGCAGGGGCTGATTTTTGAAGAATCAATGGCATTCCAACTAATGAACTATATAAAATGTACTGGGATAAGGGGCTTAGTGTAAGACAGAACAGAGAAAGAATTAAGAGCTGCCCCTACGGATGCTCTGGAACCCTTGTATCCCAGTTAGTCACACCTTCAGGGAGAACAGGAAATTGGACAAGCCCCAGCTCAGATTAAATAAATACACAGATGAAACTGTAGACCCCATATCAATCTGACTAATATATTGGAAAAATGGATCAAATATTGTAAGCATCAAGATTGATGATGGGGCAGAGGTCTCCCTTATTTATGGGAACCCCAACAAATTCAAGCATGGAACTCCTGTTAGCATCAAAGGACTGGAAGGGGCTGAAATATCAGCCAGACAAGTCAAACTAACACTAAAATTGGACAGCTATCTAAGAAAGAACATACTATGGTAATTGTACCCATCTCTGAATACATCATTAGCACAGATATATTGAGAGGTATGACCCTGAATTTGCCTGAAGGAAGATACCAATTTGCAGTAAGGAAGACAGGAATTAAAACAGTTTTAGGGGGAAAAATAAAAATGGACCCAAACACTTTACCTGAACCTTACTTTAAAGCAGTATCATGGGCCAGGTGGGCAAGATGAAATTACCAAAACTGTAAAGGAATATGTTGAAGCAGGAGTGTTAGTCTCTACAACCACATGATGAAATAATCCTCTCCGGCCAGTATAAAAATCAGACTGCAAGTGGAGAATGACAATAGGTTATAGATAATTGAATAAGGTGACTCCTTCCTTATATGCTACTGTTCTAGATACTGTTACCTTAATAGAAAGGATCCAGAAATATTATGGGACTTAATACACAGTTATTCATTTAGCTAAATTGTCATCAGTGATGTACTGAAATCTAATAATATTCATTTTATTTTTAATCATAAACCAAGTTAATGTCTTACTCCTATGCCTCTTGGTGGATTGAGAAAACCCTGGGCTCTGCAAGGTCAGACCAGTGCAGTACAAAGTATGGTAGGTCTTCTAGAAAGGACCATAGACTGGCAGCATATTTTGTAATTGTCCAAAAACCAGTCTAGCTAAGTGTAGCATGGTAAATCACCAAATGATTGGTCACTAGCAACTCTATGCATCAAAAAGTAAGTGACCTGAGTCACTTGAAAGTGTATTCTTTTTAGAGAAATCATCACTCATTCAAAAGCATCAAAGTATCAAACCAACAGGAATTTTTTTCTTGTGTTTTACAATTTTCTTTGCTTTAATGTGATAAAAGGAACTATCCACATTTAATGCAATCACTATAATGAAAATTAACATAGAAGCCTTTTAAAATTTAATTGTCTTTGATAGCACTGAAATAAATGGATACATTTTTATTAATTTAAAACATAATGCTAAACAGATTTTTCCCCACTTTACAAGCCCCTGAGAGTCTGTTAGAAGAATGATTTGGAGGGAGTATTCAACATTGCTCTTTCCATGAAAACATTCCATTTATGTGACACTTACATATTTTCTATAGTGGCTTAAAATATATAAAATATTTTTAATATGAAAGAGTTCCCTTGTATGGCATAGTAGATGATGCCTGGGATTTCCAGTCAGAAAGATTTTTCAGATGAGAAAACTGAGCCTCAAAGATCATGTGACTTATCAAGGTCACCAAAGTAAAAAGCAGCAGAACTGATTTTTGCACCCAGCTCCTTTGATGTGGACCGTTGCTCTTATCACTACACTGTGCTGATAATGGCCTCAGATGACAGACGACTATAGATGAATATAAAGGATGTCTGAGAAAGCTAGAATGTTCTGGACATCATAATTCACAACACAGAATGCATTTCATGCCTTTGTACTATTCAACCCATTCCTGGCATTTACTCCCTACTCCTAAACTGCACCAAATAGTCACTATTCCTTCAAGACATAGTTTGAGCACCATCATCTGTGTGAAGTCTTTCCTGATTCTCTAAATCAATCCAAATTGATTGAAGTTGATGGTCTAATTCTCTTTGAACGTTGCCATCCCTATCCCATGTTATGATACAAATCCCTATGAAACATCCTAGCTAGTGTCCTTCTCAAACTTCCTTCTTTATTTCTACTGACTTTTTTTATTTATTCACTTTATATTCATTCTGTGTATATCTGTGCATGTATTTATCTGTCTTCCTCATTTTAATGTAAATTCCTTGTGAGTAGGCAGTGTTTCATTCTTTGCATTTGTAATCCCAGAATCTAGCAGAGCGCCTGCAATGTAGTAGTAATTTATTTAATACCTGTTTGTTGATTAAATGATTGACCAGATTTAGCATCACAGACTGCTGAGTTGATGATCAAGGAAGCTAAGCTAAGTCCATATGTACCAGGTACAAGAGACACCACAGAAAATTTTCATCGGCAGTAATTATTCAAGTCCATTCAGATACTGGGTAAAATCCAGTAAAATAAGCTTTCCCAGAGGCATTCCTTTAGGACTATAATGATAAAGATGAAGAGGTTTTCAACAACCCTCAATCCATGAACAAGAATGTATTTAGGTATGAATCAAGCATTCAATCTACTAATTAATAAGCATTTATTAAACCACTACTGTGCTTAGGTCCTGGGGGATATAAAGACGAACATGGAAGAATACATTTCCCTCAAGGAGCTTACATTCTTTGGGAGGATACAGCATGTACAAATAAAGAACATACAAAACAGCTAAAAAATAAATGCAAGGAAATTTGGTAGCCACCAGGCTCTATTAATATTTTTTAAGGTCATCATATAAGAGGTATGTATATGAGCTGGAATTTTGAAGGAAAGAAAGGATTCTAAGGGGCAAAGATAAGGAGGGAGTAGGTATTCCAAGCATGGAAGACAACCTATCCAGTGGTTTGGAGACAGAAAATGGAGTACTGTCTGTGATGAACAACAAAAAGATTGATTTAGCTGAAACGTAAAGGACATAAGAATGCATCCACAACTGTGCATGTGTATGTGTGCTAATTTGCCAGCTAATAAGGCTTTGAAAACTGGAATTCCAACTCTTTTGGTTATTTGCCATAATCTCACTATCTTTTAGCCTGAAATATCTAGCAGTCAAAATTGATGGATAACAGGGCTAATTTGACAGTGGTCCAATGCTTTTCTAAACCCTAGCAGAAAAATGAAATTTGTATTAATTGCAAAATCCTACAACTGCAGATAAGCATTTTATAAGGCACCAAGACAGTTCTAAGGAAAGATGCCTGGCAAATTCCACATCTCTTGGTGATAGTAAATATTAAGGCCTAATTAACAACAGGTACTAATGATGTTCTAGAACTCTGAACTTTAATCTCAAGATCATAACAAATTACTTCTATCAGTAGCATCAATAATGTATGTATTGTATTATCTAATTTCTGAATAATTATATATTACTAAGCTATCGTTTATTCTAGTAGTCCCTGTTAAGGGCCATCAACTCTATATAAGTGAGATAAACTTAAAAAGCACAGAACTTCCAACAGTTCTAGGGCAATCATCTTCTATATTCTATATTTCAATCACTTTGAAGATTTATATTTGATTCTGTTGTACCTCTTATGGTTTCTTGACCCAAGCCTAGAAAATTGAAGTTGTTGGTCTGGTTTTCTTTGCATGTTGCACATCTACTCCCTGCCCTGCACTGTAAAATGAATCCCAACCCCAAAGGACCTTGCCTAGGATTTGAAAATAGCTTGATTCAATTCACTTCTTAACTCATTTATTCTCTACCCCATTGCTCTTGTAAGTACAAACTTCTTTTTTATTATATTTTATTGTATTATATATATATGTATATATATATATATATATATATATATATACATATATTTTGGAGGGGGGAAGGCAGGGAAATTGGGCTTGTGATTTGCCCAAAGTCACACAGCAAGTAAGTGTTAAGTGTCTGAGGCCAAATTTGAACTCAGGTCCTCCTGACTCCAGGACCAGTACTTCTTACCTTGACAGGGAAGTCCCCCCAAGATGCTTCATCCTTTCCCCAGGTTACATCAGTGGTCAAACTAAGCTATGAAGTAAACATTATCTTAGTGTAAAATTTCTTTATTAATGCACATTTTTATATTGATTCTCTGTTCTTAATGTTTCAAAATCATCATTGTTAGTTCTTAAAATTTTATATTTAACACACAAGGTATTACAAAAGCTTTAAAACTGCATTATGAGATTTGCAACACCCTATATATATATTCAATTATTTTATATGTCAATAGTTCAGTGGCTCTATGAGCTCATCAATGGAGGTTTGTTCCCCACCAGAATAGAACAGTTAAGTTAGTAAGTTAAACTTTCAGATTTTATGCAATTCTTGTTCCTATTGTTCCAAAGATTCTCTACAAAGGATCTATTCAAAGTTCTAGAAGTCTTCTTCTAGGAAGTCTTTAGAATCCCTCTCTTATCACTGATCTTCCTATATGACAAGTCCACTTCATTTTCTGATTATATATTTCCCCCATAACCTTCCTTACATAAGTATGTATGTCAGTGCGGGAAATATGCATCCGCTTGTACCTGTCAGATAGCTCTCTGTTACCCTTCAGATCACCTATAATTTTGATTCTTTGGAGATGGTAGTATCCCAAGATTCACAAATGCAGAATGACTGGTTATTAATAAATACTTGCTGACCAGACTGTGCCAAAGAGTAGCATAGGACCATTGAAAGCACTGCGAAATTATACTTAATATAAAACTCTAATCCAGACCTTTGAAAAATCTAGTATCATGTCTCAGGATTCACACTTTGGAACTCAGCCAGAAGACTATAGCATCACTAAACATGTGAATAACTAATTCTAAGTAAAACTGTAAAGTAGGCTAAGTTCACAAACAGAGCCTTTCCATCTCAGCACTACGCTTCATGGTGATCCCCACCTCCTCTCTGTGTTTCTTGTTATGTTTATCTTTCCTCTGCATTGTCAAGAGTTCCTAAACATAATACCCAACACAGAACTTCCTTCTTGAGTGCCATCCTCTAGATCTCCCTCTACCCTTGCCCCTAGAAAAACATATTCTTGATTTTTTGCTTTAAAAATCTCTAATATACTGATTAATTCAAAAGTAATTCCTATATTTAGCACATTTTACCTTCTTCATATATGTCTTTTTAAACCTTCACATATATAGTTTAATATATATGCATATTTTAAATAATTAACCTGAAGGGTGAATAAAATGTGAAGACCTGAGTTCAAATGAAGCCTCAGATGCCTTCTCTGTGACCTTGGGCAAGTCACTTAACCTGTGTTTGTCTCTACTTCCTCATCTGCAAAATAAGGATAATAACAGCATCACCCTCGGTACAGCTGTAAGGATTAAATGAGTTAATATTTATAAAGTGCTTTGAAAACCTTAAAGTGCTTTATGAATACAAGCTATTTTTTAAAATAACATTTATTTATTTATTTTTGAATTTATTTTTTTTCCTCTACATCACTCATTTCCACGAGATTTTGAGTTACAATTTTTCTCCCTATCTTTTCCCTACCCCCATCCCAAAACAGCGAACCCAGTGTAAAGCCCCTCCCCTAACCTGCTCCCTCCTATTTCCTCCCCAATAGCCCCTCTAACTTTTCAGTAGGGCAGGATGGGTCTCCTAGTCTAATCCAGTGCCTGTATATCTTAATTCCCAGTTGCATGTAGTTAATACTGATAATAATCTTTATACATATATATTTTTAACATTTGATTATAGAACTTTAAATTCGAGATTCTTTCCTTTCCTCCCTCATCACCCACCCCCACTGGAAAGACAAGCAATTCAATACAGGCTGTACATATGTAATTACACAGAACATCTCCACAGCAGACATGTTGGTGAGAGACTGATTATATGTCCTTCCTACCTATCCCACCCCCACTCTTGTTCTATTCTCTAGCCTGTCCCTGTCCCTTTACAGAAGTCTGTACTCGAGCAACACTCCTCCCCATGCTACCCTCCCCTCCGTCATCCAATCTCTCATTCCCATACCTTCTATTCTCCTGTGTGGCAAGATACCCAGTTTACAATTCATGTCATTCCTTCCGCAAGCCAAATTCAATGAGAGTAAGATTGACCCTTTCCCTTTTGCCTTCCTATTCTTCCCCTCCATTCTAACAATTATCCCTTGCCTCTTCTATATGAGATGATTAACCCCATTCTGTCTCCAGTCTCCTCTCATTCTAATCCTCTCCCACCTCATAATTTCACCTTTTAAAGTATCATCCCTTCCTATTAAGTTGATACTGTGCCATCTATGTACACATACATACACATACTCAGATATGTATTCATACGCATGTTTATACCCTCCTATATAGACATATGTGTGTATATATATGTGTGTGTGTATGTGTGTGTGTGTATATATATATATATATATATATATATTTGTATTCCCTTCATCTATCCTCATACTGAGAAAAGTTTCATAAGTTACAATTATCATTTTTCCATGTAATTAGTTCAACTTTGATAAGTTCCTTATGATTTCTTTACCATGTTTGCCTTCTCATGCTTCTTCTATTTGAGTGTCAAATTTTCTATTAAGTTCTGTTTTTTTGAACAAGAATGTTTGAAAGTCCCCCACCTCACTGAATGACCATATTTTCCCCTGGAACATTATACTCTATTTTGCTGGGTAGGTGATTCTTGGTTTTAATCCTAGCTCCCTTGATCTCCAGAATATCATATCATTTTCCAGGCCCTTCGATTCACAAGTTCTGTTTTTTAACAAAGGCTTGATATAATCAAGCTAAAAGCTCAATTTGAAACCATATGCTAAGTACTTGTTTGCTTGTCATTACAAGGGGCAGGGAATATCTTCAAATCCCCATTAACATTACAGTGAGGCAGAGTTCTACAAAGTTATAAACCTCACTCTTTCTTTCAGAGTCATCAAAAAACCCAGTGTCAAGACAAAAGTCAAAAGCACTGACCATGATCTAGCATGCAGTAGATGACTTTGGTATTTTCAATGCCTGACCAAATTCTAGATACTCTTGAGTGCTTGCTTCTGTCACTTTCATGGCCATTGGAACAAAGTGCTCTCATTCACCCATTTTTTCCAGAAAAATGTTTCCATATGCTTGAGGTAGATACGCCCCTACCTCCCCAAGAAATTTAAGACCTGCAGGTTACCTTCAACATGGCATAATGAGGTTTACCCCTGGGGTGTGGCTACTGCGCATGCTACAGCTTCTTGGCGATTAAAAAAATGTAAATGCTAGAGCCCTTGCTGGCCATTTGCTTTCTGAAATTATTTTTTACATATACTAATCATCTTATTGTGTGCACAGAATTTGAAATCAATCTTTGTATTCCAGCAATTTTAATGGCAAGATAATATATTCATTCTATGATTTAGCTAGTTTCTTACCTGAGGTTTTAAACAAGTATGCTAGCCATAAGTTATTAATTTTTCTATGTGGTAAGGCAACAGATATGTATGGGTTCACAGATGTAAATTCATATATTCAGTAGTAATTCCCCATGAAGAAAGTGAATGCTGATAAGCTATTCATAAATTTAGCTACCTGGGCTAAAATATTCATTTTTCTTCAGATGTTAATATGTTAACTTTATATCAAGGTGATTTTGAAATACAGTATGTATTTCTGTATTTCTTTATTTGAAAACAAGTGATCCTATTTTCACATTACCACAGGTGAGTAATGAGGATGCAGTTTATTCTCAATCTATACAGATGACAATAGTGCAACGTATATCTTATATACATCCTTAATCTATCTGGCTTGATTATTCTATGTTTCTCATAATTACAATTACTCTGAGAACCTGAACTGGTTAACTTTGTCTTAACAGACTTTAAAGCTGAAAAAGAACATGAAGGTCATCTCATATAGTTTCCTCATTTTACAGATGAGGAAATCAAGACCTAGAAATATTGAATGATTTTTTCAAGGTCATACAAACAGTAAGATGTAAACCCAGAATCTGAATCCAGGAGTGACTCTACATATTACAAATCTTGCCTATGTGGCTTAAAAATACAGTTACCATTGGATAAATAAGATTCAATATATAAAGTAATAATAAGTACAGTGGCACCTTATAACAACGTATACATCAGGGGTGGAAGAGGGAGACCTCCAATAACCTTCAAGACTTAACCACAAAGGAGAGCATAAAAAAAGGTATTGGGCCAGTAAAAATGTATATTTTAAACAATACAAGTTTATGAATACAGTATATAATAATCTGTATCTATAGAGTCAGCACAAATTCTGACAGCACAAAGTTTGTGACTCCTGAAAAATACTGAAAACAGAAAATGAATAGGTCCTATTAATGAAGGGATTTATAGAAATAGGGAACATTGGGAGAGAATATAGATCTATAATAAGGAAACTGAACTAATCAGTAACATTTAGAACAAACTAGAAAGCAAAGATAGCATCAATGAAAAGTCCTGAGTTGATCAAACACTCAGCAACTGACAAATATTTTCATAAGAATGAAATTTAAATTAATTTAAATTAAATTTAAATTAACGATACATTTTTATTTTAATGAGGAAACAGAATTCTAAATCCTGGCTCTTCTACTTACCTTTGTGACCTTAGGCAAATCACTCAATTCAGTTTCCTCATGCATTAATTTTATTTTAATTAACAAAGGCTTATATTAATTAATTAGTTTTAAATTAATAATAATTTCAATTTAATAAAATTAAAACATATACACAAGATTTAAAAATGTAGGCCTGAGAGGTGTGTGTATAGATATACATACATACACATGTATACATAATATATACATAAACCTACCACACACATATACATATGTATGTATACATGTATATATATTACATATATATAAATTAAATGAAACTAAATAAAATGCCATCCATAGCACTGACTTACCATGAAAGAAAGAAATAGAAACTGTCCACAAATGAGGTAGATTGATAGTCTGACAGAAAATTTGACAGAAAACAAAATGGCACTGCAAGAAACAATGAAAAAGAGTGAAAAGGTAAAAAAATAGAGAGAAATAAAAATAATCATTCCACAGAGCTTCACTGCTGGACCAAAAGAGAGGAGGAATGAAAAAATCTCAACAATAGAATTACCACCACATAATTATATGGAGAACTAATTAATTGTCCAAACAAGAAGAATATACTTTAATTAATTCTGCGGTATTACATGACACAATAGCATTTTTGTTAAAGTTCCTGTGTCCTATCCAAATTAATGTGCAGAAAGGAACTCAAATTAAATCATGTTTATGAGAGGAAGAAGAGAAGCATTTATTAAGTATTTAATATTTATGGGGCACTGTGCTCAGCGCTTTACAAATATTATATCCTTTGTACATTATGAAATAACACGTTTCATACATTTAAGACACAAACGTTATTTTAAAGAAATGTCTCCAATTTAGTTAAAAATGAAGGCCCATTTCAAGTGGTGCTGCTGGAGCAATGACAGCTCCCAAGGAAACGAGCATCCTAATTGATTAACATAGGATGTAGAGATTTTAAACACATTAGAAATGACCTAGTCCTATCTTCTTATCTTACAAATGGGTCACTGAGGTCCAGAAAGGTTAAATCATAGCCCAAAATCTAAAAAATGAGCAAAGCTGAGATTTATTCCAAATCAAGTGCTCTTTTCTCTACTCTCTATCCATCAGCATAGGTTACCCATAATATTAAGAAATTAACATGAGCAAGATGTGTTTTCATTAACTTTGTTTTTTCTACTGTAGCAAACCAGGCCATTTTCTTTCAAATGGTCATGAGTCTGTAATATTCTGGGCCACAATGCATTCAAGACAATGTTGAATGCTGCGATTTCTGGAGAACATCACCAGCAGGAGAAGCCCTTTTCTGCTAATACCAATTAAATAAATTACTGTCTAGAGAGAAACAAACTAAAGGAATGATCAGGAAAAGGACAAATTTGATCAGGAAAGACTTAAGTGATTTTTGGGACTGATGGGTTAAAGAATGTGTTGGGAATGGTTTGGTGAAAAGGAGGCAGGGTATTACAAGAAGGATAATGACATGAACAAAGGTTAGCTCTAATAAATCACAAGAAGAAGAAACATACATAAAGGACTGATTATCTGAGAGGGATTATGTAGGAAATTAAGAAGAGATGAGATTCGAGATATAGGCCTCAAATGCTAAATCAAAAAATTTCTATTAGATATAGTTAGTAGTAAAGAACTGATATAATTTCTTAAGCAGAGGAGCAGGATGATTAAAATGAGGTTGAAGATTACTCTGAAAGTCATGTAAGAAGGGTTGAAATAGGATGGAGCTAAAAGCAAAACAAATATACAAGGAAATATTTGTCATGTACATGAGAGAGAGGTAGCATGATAGAATAGAAGGAACTCTGGATTTAGAAACAGAGTTCTGAATCCTGGCTCTTCTACTTACCTTTGTGACCTTAGGAAAGTCACTTAACTCCGTTTCCTCATCTATAAAATGAGAGAGTTGAAGTCAGTGACCTCTGAGGTCCTTACCAGGGATAAATTCTATGATGCTATGAGGTAATGATAACTTCCAAGGTCCTTTCCAGTTCTAAATCCTATAATCACATGAAATCATAGGCCTTGAGACCAAAGTGATGGCAATGGAAAAAGAGGAAGAGAACTATTTTTATTGGAACGCTTTCTTCTTCTCACTTTTAGGACCTTATTCTTTGCAGCATCTATTTATTTATGCCCTTGATCTTCAGGAAGATGAGAAACAAAATTCATTATTAGATGGGCAGGACAATCCCTTCAACAAAAGGGCTTTGCTCAACAGTCCTATGCTTTTAAAGGTTTGTTGCTGTTTTTTAAACCTATTAAGTGTGTCAGAAGAAGTAACAATAATCTACTTTCCCTCCTCACAAAACTACTTAGTGGCCTGACAACAACGGAATTTGCTTAGTCTGCTTGGTGGGTATAGTCTAAACCCAGCTCTATTTACAAGGGTTATCAGTGGCAGGACTGTGATGTTATGGATAAGGCTCAATGGATATGAATCACAAAAAGCTATAATTTAATAAAGTCACCATCATTCATGTAAGAGGGTCAAGTACGTCCTTTTTGCAAGTCTATCAGCTCAATAGCCAATATATCCAGGTCACAGGAAAACTAGCTTGTGACAATTATCACACCTTATCACAATTCACGGGGGACCAATTTGTAATCATACTAATTTATTCTTTTACAGATAGAATAGATTTTTCTAGTTCTAATATTAATGATTAAAATCATAGGAGTGGACTAATAATCATAGTCCTCTATACATGGTGTAACTTTCCTGGTATCAAGGTACTTAATACCCAACGAGAAAACAAAAGATTGCCTGATAAGCATGAAATCAGAACAAAGACAATTACAATGTTTTCAGAAATATTTTCTAAAGGGTATGGTAAAGATTAATTAACCCATTTCCATAGAGGACATATTTCTAATGGTCAGATGCAATTTCTTTTGCCCTTGGACAGTGCTAGATAAATACCGACAAACTCTTCCTTTCCATTTTTGTATACTCCGTGATGAACATTCCCTTTTACTTTGTACGTGTCATATACAATCAATATCTTTCTTCATTTAAACATGTTTTCATAACTAGTTAAGATTCCAGTGGCTATAGATGATTAAAAAAAACCTTTAGGTTAATTTGCTTCCTAATAACATAAAAGGAGATATTCTAGGCTTACCAGTAACAATACATCTCTACATCTCACTCTGGAATGTTCCTGTAGCTAAGCAGTCCTTCTGAACATTGGTTCAGTCAACAGTAGGCACTGCTTCCTGAAGATGAATGCCTTTGATTTTAAGCCTTACTTCAAAAATCTCTTGTTCTACATCTTGAAGTATATTCTCTGTTTGGGCCTGTGGTTACCCACCCACAGCTTACAGGTGACAATGGCACTACGTATTCCTTGCATTACTTTGAGATTTTTCTGATTTTTCCCACCACCCTCAGATACCTTCCCTCCTCCGCCATTTTCAGCTTCCTTTAGTGTGTTGTCTTCCTTACTTGAAAGCTGGGGGCATCTTCTTTTTTCTCTTTGATATGTATCCTGGCATTTAGCAGAGTACTTGACACATAAGAGGCACTTAATAATAGGCACAATTTACTGACTATTGACAATGAGTGTGAGACTTTCAACAGTTAAAAGTACAGTTTCCATAGCAAGGGAAAAGCAAGGACACCAATGGTTCCCAACCTCATGGGAAACACAACAAACCGAAGGGTTACTCAAACAAACAATAAGGTCCTCAGAAACCTAGTTATCTTCCTGCCCAGATTCTAGTTAAGGAACAAAGAGGAGAACAGAAAAAACACTGAGATATCTAATGGAATGCCAGGTACTACATTAGAGTAGATATTAGATAGAAGAATATCAGAAAAGACTTCTAAATATTGATCAACTATAAGATTCTGATTTTTTTTATAACAGGAATAAAAATGATTACAGTAATAAATTCCCCATGTCTCCTCCCCACCTGTGGCAGCTTATCTGCCTAAGTCCTACCCTTTTATCCAGACCCGGTAGTAAGCTCAGTCCCTGTATCAGTGCAACCTCCCAGAGCCACTTCCTTCTCTGACTTACTGCAGCTCACAGTCTCTACTGTTTACTTGGAATATTAAGGTAAAATGCCATTTCCTGCAGATATCTTTTTATGTTTATGTCACAGCTCCTCAGTCAGACCGATAGTCCCATGAGGCCAAGAACTGAGTATTACCAACATCTAGCTGATTTCTCTGTACATAATAAGACATGGATAAGTATTTATTGATGATATAGACATTGCTTCTAGGATGACTGTTATTGATGATGGTGATAAGGAGGAAACGCAGGAAGGGAAAATAAGCTACAGCACTGCTGATTTTCAGATGTTTTCTTTGATTCTCATTCTTTGGAATGCTTTAATTCTTTAAATACTTGCAATACACTGCAATTTTCAAAATCTACAAGTTTTATTATTACTTATAATTAAAATAGGCTTAAATATTTTTACCTTTATTTGATCTTTTTCTACATTTTTCTGTCCTATAGAAACAAATGTTAAAGAGTTTACCAATTTAACACTTTGTATTAAATTACAAATTTGCCTGGAAGTGGGTTTTTATAAAACTATCACCTAAGTCTTATAGGATGTAATTAAATAAGTGAAAGTAGCCCTTGGGGACTCTTGCTTGGAAATGAAATTTTAAAGCCAGAGTGCCTGTAACCTTTACTGAAACGGTGTCTAAAATGTTGTCTGTAATTTCTACAAGCTAATCAGATTTACACTGAAAAGGCTATTCACACCTGTTGATGTAAATCTGTATTGTACATCTCCCCAAGGAAAATGAGTCACTGAAACTCTATGAAATCAAACTAGTGTTTTTAAAGACTATATTGTAAGATGAAAAATTAGGATTGGATTTGTCATCAGAGAAGCCAAGGCCATCTTTTTTGCTCTGAAGTATGCAGTTGACTCTAATAGAGATTCATAAGAGTAAATCCTTGCGATTATGAAGTGTAGCCATAACAGACCTATTTTGCTTTTCTATTGATAGAATGGAAGTCAACAGAAATCACACAGTATTCAAGGACATATTGAAAGGCACGTACAATGCTGGATCCAAAAACTAATTTCCAAATCATGCACTATGGCTTTTCTTTGACTTAACTTGGCCGGCCGCTTCTCCTCCAGTTCAGTTCAAGAAGCATTTAATGAGTGCCTCCTATGCGCTAGGGACTTTTAACACAAAGACAAACAACCAAATTGTCCTTGTCCTCAAGGGAGCTAGGTGATGCAGTGGATGAATGCTGGGACTGGAATCAGGGAGATCTGAGTTGAAGCTGAGAGACCCTGGGAAACTCACTCTTGGTGAGTTGAAAATGGGGATAATAATAGCACCTGTCCACCAGAGTAGTTGTGAGTAAGAGAAGGAAAGAAGCATTTATTAAATATCTATCATGTGCCAGGTACTGTGTTAAACACTATATCTCATTTATTCTTCAAATTAAGCCTGGGACGTAGCAAGGTGTGATCATCACGCCTATTTTATATTTGAGGAAACAGAAGTAGAAAGAGATGAAGTGATTTGCCTGTTCAATTTTCCTGACTGCAGGCCTGGCACTTTGAACACTGTGCCATCTAGTGGGATGTTTATAATACAAAATAAAGTGCTTAATAAATGCTTATTTCCTTCCTTCCTTACTATTTACCTTCCTTAAGGAGCTTCAATTCTACAAGGAGGAAGCAAAGATGGATGCAAAGAAAAGTATATAAAAAATACAGAGCTTATATAACTCAGGCAAGTCCCAAGGTCCAACAACCCCAAAACAGTGGCAGTCACCTTAAAATGTTCATATTCTGAGTTAAAGATTCTTATCAGTAAAATAGCCACGATTTTAGAAGCATGCTACCTACCTGTTGATGAAGAGATCAAGGGAATCAAGTTACAAAAAGACATTTTCAGATTTGGACAATGCGGGAAGTTGTTTTATCTGTACATATAACAAAGGTTTTCTTTTCCTTTTTTCTTAATTGGGAGAAATAAGTGGGGGTAGAGAGAGGCAGAGACAGAGAGAGAATATAGGAACAGGAGATGAAATTCACTACCTCTTCAATTAAAAAGTCCTTCCCACCAAGTGTTTCCAAGCAGTGTTTTTATAATTTTGGACTAATGGGATTAGTGTTTTTCTTTTAACTAGAAGCATAATAATGGATTTTATACCAGTCTTAGAAGCAAAGTCCTGAAATTATGGAAGAGGAACAGGGACAGAAGAAAATGGCCTTAGCTGTTAACTATTTCCTAAGATGAAGAAATACTAAAAGTAGCCAAATAATTAAGACTACTTCACTAAAACTATTAGGAAGCATTTGAAAATGAGTATCTTATGTTTTTAAGAAGCGATGATCTTGAATATTTCCAAGCATATAACTGTTGTCCATGGTTGACGAGACTTTTGGAGGGTGACTGCATCCCTCTTTTCTTCGCCTTCCTTCCCAAAATTAGAAAATAAACGAAGAAAGACCAGAAGGAATCAGAGACAAGCAGGGCAGCTTTGAAAGTTAACGATTTACAGATACTACCCTTGTGTGTCAAAATAGCTCTTTAATCATTGGCCCGAAGGCTGTGTCCCATATTTACCTTTATAGTACTTTGTAATTTGTTCACAGAGAGTAGAAACTTGTCTAGTATATGAAAACAAAAATAAAGCTAAGAAAAAAATAACAAAATTAATCTAGAAGAAAAAAAGCTCAAGGATATCAAAGAAATCAATTTTTAAAATGCAAGAGAATGTGTTCTAGTTTTATTAATCTCAATCAAGCTGTATTATAAAGCGGTAATTATAAAAAAATTAGTAATGGCTAAGAAGCAGAGTGGTGGATGAGTAGAAAGGATTAGGTACAAATTACATCATAGTAAATAATCAGAGTAGTTTAGTATATGATAAACCCAAAGATCTAAGGTTTTGGGAAAAAACGCATTATTTGACAAAAATTGCTGCGACAACTAGAAAATGGTATGACAGAAATTATGTATACATCAACATCTCACACCATATACCAAGAAAAAGTCAATATGGGTACATAATTGAAAAATAAAGGGTGATATCATAATCAAATTAAGAGAGCATGGAATAGTTTATCTGTCAGATCTATAGAGGAGGGAAGAATTTTGGACTAAAGAAGTATAGAAAGCATTATGAAATGTAAAATAGATAATTTTTATTATATAAAATTAAAAAGATTTTGAACAAAAAAATCCAATTCAACCAAAATTATAAGGAAAGCAGAAAACTGGAAAAATTGCAACAAGTATCTCTGATAAAGGCCTCAGTTCTAAAATACATAGAAAACAGAGTCAAATTTAGAAAAAATGCAAGTCACTGCCCAGTTAATAATAGGAGAAAGGATATGAACAGGCAGGTTTCAAAGAAATCAAGGCTATATGTAGCCATATGAAAAAATGCTCTAAATTACTAATTGATCAGAGTAATGCAAATTAAAAGAACTCTGAGATACCACCTCACACCTATTCTGTTCTTAACGACTCATAAAGCCATCTACTAAGGTCTGTTGAGGTCTATGCTAAGAGGGGAAGAACTACACTGATGAAATCATAGATCCCCGAAATACTAAAGTATTTGAGATAATAGTACTTTCCTGTAATTTCTTTATTTCTGTTAATGTCAGACAATAATCAAAATCTTTCATGTTATTATTCCAAGATCCTTTGCATATAATACTTTACTATGCAAACAATCAAAAATTCATCCAAATGTCCACATTTTAGAACACTCTGTTAAAGTCCATAGTGCTTCAGACAACAAATTACATAAGTGATCAGACTGATTCTAAAAATTTTTTATTATGATACTGGTGAAACATTTCTGTTAAAGTATATTAATGGCCATTTCTTAAAACACAAATGATATGATTTTTAATCATCCAAAAGGCACTAGTTCACAAAAAAACCTAATACTTTGTGGCATGTTTCAGTAACAACAAGGTTAGAAGACCACAAAAAAAGAACGTATCAAAGATCTCCACAAGAGCAATGCCGCATATGATTAAGGGAAGATATTATTTTGCTTTTGTGCTCACAAACCATTTAAAATTGGAAAAAAAACTCAACAGAACAAAATATAAATTCACAAGACAAACTAAGACCTTTTAAGGTATATTTAATACTAAAGAAACCAAGGAACATTTATTATGAACTTGTCTTCTGATAAATTATAAGCATAAAAAACAATTAGCAATGAGATAATGACATACCCCCCCAAAAAACATTTTAATTCTACCTCATAAACATTTTCAAAGGTCAAATGAGAAATCTTTCAGCAAAGTCTCTACATACTAAAGGATATTTTTCACTAATTTGGCTTAATTCTCCAAAGATGGTCTTATGTTTTGGTTATCAGGAGATGTCACTTATAGTATCTCCAGTTTTAATAGCCGAAGTAAGCCAATAAAAATATTTAGTAGAAACATAGATACAGAAAGACACAATGAAACAATTTAAATCAACACTTCTCTTTTGTTACACTTTCTGTGCTGCTCAAAATTTTTAAATGAATTTGACCATAAAAAGATAAAATTATTTGTTTCTTTAGCATCTAAGCTCTTAAATTAGGCAGAGACTATGAGTATTGAAGGTTTATCCTGGCACATAGTACCATACTTTATACAGAGGATATTTATTAAACACTTCCTCAATTAGAATATAGTTCTAAACATAACAGTAAAGTACTTACATTTTAAAAGCAAAATTGAGCCAATTTCAATGAGCTGTAAATTGGGTTTTGTATCCCTGCACAGTACCTTGCATATAATAAGACCTTAATAAACATTTATGAAATTGAATTGAAAATTGGTCCTATTTGCTAATGAGCCAAAATTCATCATGCAATTTCCATGAAAAATATTTACTAAACAATGTTCTTATATGCATGGACCTGTGTTATTAGAGTTAAATGTTACAAAACAAATCATAAATAGTTCTTGCCCTCCAGGTCCTTGCCTGTCAAATAAATGCCTTTTCTTTCTACTGAACAAAACACAGATGGACATTTTTTTTTCATTTCATAAAACCTAAAACAATACTTCATCCTCCAAATCATTTTTGGATGACAAAAACAGAGGATTAGGATACAATACCAAACTATATTAGCTGTTCAAGGTCACATAACAGGTTAGTGGCAGAACCAGTATTAGAATACATTTCGCCTGAATGTCTAGTCTATTGCCCACAGAATCATAACTCTCAAGATCATATTGGATAGTGACTAAGAAGCCTTTAAAGTCTGAGAACCTGTTTCTTTATGAAAATATTACATCCAGTGATGAATAAAGTATCCTTGTGGGTGATTTTCTGTGATAACGATAGAAATTTTTAAAATGAATTTGTTGTACATAAAATATAAATACCTAAAATCCTTTATAGAAGAGTAAACGCTTCTGACTAAAGCATCATATTAGAGAAAAGTCTGAAAAAATATGATGCACACACAAAGACAAACACAAAATATGTTGTTTGTAGACATCTAGATCTATAAAATTTTTCATGTTCTGGTGATAGTAATATGTATACATTAACACATAAAAGTATAGTTTGAGATTCCTTCCTATGCCATTAGGTATACATTACTTCAAACTTTAGTATAGTATCTATAGTTGGAACTCTAGATAGCTTGAAGAAATGCTTAAAATTATTTTTGAAATTTGAGTTCTAAGGTGCTCTAGAATCCAATTCTGAATTTTATTTTATAATCCATTTATATCAAATTAAAGCATATCCGTCCATACAGTGAGCTTGGAAATTTGACAATCTGTATTCTTGTCTTTCTGCCATCTTTACTTCTTTTTAACGTTTTTATTTATGATCAAATTACTCTGTTAATCTTAAATTTCTTCTTTAGTCATTTACATCTTAACATACTTTCATCATCTGTAAAATGAGGGGGTAATACTGAATGAACTCTCTAAGGTCTCTTCTTTAAGAATTTATGAAGCTTTCCCCTGATGTTTTAGAGTCAGAGGGCAAAATAGAACTTGAAAGAATTCACCTATCACCTCGTCAAAAGGATCCCCAAAAGAAAACTCCTAGAAATGTTATTGCCAGGTTCCAGAATCCCCAGTTAAGGGAGAAAATACTACAGGCTTCCAAGAGAAAAACATTTGAATACTGTGGAAGCACTATCAGGATAACTCAAGATCTGGCAGCTTCTACACTGAGGGATCACAGGGCCTGGAATATGATATTTCAAAGATTAAGGGAACTGGGATTAAAACCAAGAATCAACTACCCAGCAAAATTGAGCATATTGTTCCAGGGGAAAATATGGTCATTCAACGAGGTGGAGGACTTTCAGGCATTCTTGCTGAAAAAACCAGAGCTGAACAGAAAATTTGACAAG
>CM053599.1:189761395-189789477 GCA_028646575.1 Pseudocheirus occidentalis
GGAAGCACACACTTCAGTAAAGGGACAGGGACAGGGTAGAGAACAGAACAAGGGGGGGAGGGATAGGAAGGAGAGAGAGATGATCACTGTCATACGTCCACTATGAAGATGTCCTGTATAATCACACATCCACAGCCTGTATTGAATTGAGTGTCCTTCCAGTGGGGGTGGGTGACAAGGGAGGAATCAAAAGAATCTAGAATTTAAAGTTCTGCAATACCTGCAACTAGCAATTAAGATATACAGGGCCTGGGATAGGGAGACCCTCCCTGCCCCACCAGAAAATAAGAGAGCAGAGCAGGGGAGGGGCTTTACAGTGGGATTGCTGTTTTAGGGTTAAGTCAGGGGCAAGATGGGGAGAAAATGTGTAATTCAAAAATGTAATGAAAATGAATAATGTAAACAAGAAAACAAATAAAAAATTGAAAAAAGCTTCCTCTTGCCTCTTTTACATGAACTAGTTTACCCCATTCTACCTCTCCCTTTCCACTTCTCCCAGTACATTCCTCTCCCCCCTTAATTTTAATTATATTGTTATACAATTTTAATTATATCGTCCCTTCATATTCAATTCATATTTGTGTCTTCTGTCTATATATACTGCTTCTAATGGCCCTAATAATGAAAAAAATTCTTATGAATTAAAAGTATCATGTTTCCAAGTAGGAATGTAAACAATTTAACCTTATTATATCCCTTGTGATTTCCCTTTCCTATTTACATTTTTATGCTTTTCCTGAGTCTTTTATTTGAAAGTCAAATTTTCTATTCAGCTCTGGTCTTTTCATTAAGAATGCTTAAAAGGGGGCAGCTAGGTGGCACAGTGCATAGAGCACCAGCCCTGCAGTCAGGAAGACCTGAGTTTCAATCTAGACTCAGATACTTAACACTTACTAAGCATGTGACCTTGGGCAAGTCACTTAACCCCAATTGCCATGCCCTCCCCCTTCCAAAAAGCAAAACCAAAATGCTTAAATGTGTTTTATCTCATTGAACGTCCATTTTTCCCCTGAAAGATTATACTCAATTTTCTTAGGCGCATGATTCTTGATTGCAATCCTAGTTCCTTTGTCTTCCATAACATCACATTCTATTGTACCTCCAAACCTTTATTATATCTGCTAAATATTATATTATCCCAACTGTGGCAACATGAAACTTGAATTATTTCTTTATGGGTACTTGCAGTTTTTTCTTCTTGACCTGGGAGATCTGGAATTTGGCTATAATATTCCTAGGAGATTTCATTTGGGCATTTCTTTCAGGAGGTGCTTGGTGGATTCTTTCAATTTCTATTTTATCATCTGGTTTGAGAATATCAGGGCAGTTTTCCTTGAGAATTTCCTGAAAGGTCATGTCTAGGCTCATTTTTTGATCATCACTTTCTAGTAGACCAATGATTTTCTAAATTATTTCTTCTGGATCTATTTTCCAAGTAAATTGTTTTTCCAATGAGATATTTCACAGTCTTCCATTCTTTCATACTTTTGGTTTTGCTTTATAGTTTCTTGATTTCTCATGAAATTATTGTCTTCCATTTGCTCCATTCTAATTTTCAAGGAATTATTTTCTTCAGTGAGCATTTGCATTCCTTTTCCATTTGACCAATTATACTTTTAAAGGAGTTTTTCTTCTTCAGTGAATTTTGTGCCTCTTTTTCCATTTGGCTAATTCTATTTTTTAAGGCATTCTTCTCCTCATTAGCTTTTCGGACCTCCTTTACCATTTGGCCTAGTCTGTTTTTAAGATGATATTTTCTTCAGTATTTATGTGTATGTGTCTCCTTTACCAAGCTTTTGACTTGTTTTTCATGATTTTCTTGCATCACTCTCATTTCTTCTCCCAATTTATTCCTTTATTTCTCTCACTTGTATTTCAACATCCTTTTGACCTCTTCCACATGAGACCAATTCATATTTTTGTTGGAGGTTATGAATGTAAGAGCTTTGACTTTGTTATCTTCTCCTGTGTGTCTTGATTTTCCTTGTCACCATAGTAACCTTCTACAGTCAGACTTTTTCTGTTGGTTGTTCATTTTCCCTGCCTATTGACTTTTAATTCTTTGTTAAATCAGGATTCTTTTTCCATGGTGTACTGTCACAAGCTTCAGGGGTTTTGTACAGTTTTTTTTTCAGATATACTTCTAGGGCTTTATAAGTTTTCTGTTCTTCTAAGGTAGCATAACCTAAGGAGAGGTGTTTATTATTCTGGTCTGTGAGCAACAACAAGCACTCTTGTTTTGTTCTGGAACTGTAAGAATAGGCCCCACTCTACTGTGGCTACAGGCTTTGTTATGCTAGTGTTCCTCCTTGCCCTGGGACTGCCTGTAAGGACTGCAACCCTGATCTGAATATGGGCAAAGCAACAGAATCCTGCCTCAGTACAAGTCAAGAGACCCCTGTAATTGTCTTCTGACCAATTGTTCAACCCCCTATGTATTTCCCTCCAATCCATTTTTTCCAGCGTCATCATCACTGTCTTCATCGTTGTTGTCATTGTCATCCTCCTCCTCCTGCTCCTCCTTCCCCCCTTCCTTATCCTGTCCTTCCTCAAGTCTGTTTTCTAACCACTGCCTCTCTCAGTCACCCTCCCTTGATCATCTCCCTCCCATTCTTTTATCCCATTTCTCTCCTATTTCCCTATTTAGTAAGTCACATGTCTATGCCCAATAGAATACACACACATATACATATATTATATTCTTAATTTTTGAAGGAATTTTGATAAGAATAAGGTTCAAGCATTGCCTGCCACCACTGCCCCATTTTATCTTCCGTTAGTAAAGCTTTTCCTCATGTACCTCTTTTATGTGAGAAAAATCTTCCTATTCTCCATCTCCTTTCTAACTTCTCCCAGTATATGCCTCTTTCTCATTCTTTCATATTTTTTTAGATCATTGCAACATAATTGACTCATACACCATGCCTTCACACCCATGTCTACAAAAACTCATTTGAACTGCCCTAATAAAGATAAAGTTGTTAGGAGTTACATGTATCATCTTCCTGTACAAGAATGCAAACAGCTTAACTTTATTGAGTCCATTTATGATTACTCTTTCATATTTACCTTCTTATTCTTCTCTTGAGTCTTATGTCAAACTTTCTATTGAGCTCTGATTTTTCTTCAGGAATTCTTGAAAGTCTTTTATTTCAATAAAAATCAATTTTTTTTTCCCATGAAGGATTACACTCACTTTTTCTAGGTGGATTATTTTTAGTGGTTGTTCACCTAGCTCCTTTGCCTTCTTGGATATTATATTCCAAGGCCTCTGCTCCTTTAACATGGAAGTTGCTAAACCTTGTGTGATCCTGACTGTGGCTACACAACATTTGAATTGTTTCTTTATGACTACTTCAAATATTTTCACTTTGACAGAGGAGCTCTGGAATTTGGCTATAATATTACTAGAAGTTTTCATTTGGGGACATTTTTCAGGAGGTCATCAGTGGATTCTTTAATTTCTATTTTGCCCTCTGTACCTAAGATATTGGGGGAAGTTTTTCTTGATAATTTATTGAAATACGATGTCTTTAAATCATGTTTTCAGGTAGTTTAATAATTTTAAAATTACCTCTCCTCAATCCATTTTGCAGGTCTTCTATTTTTCTGATGAGATATTTCATGTTTCTTTGACTTCTTCTATTCATCATTCTTTTATTGGAGGGAATGTTGAGAGAGGAAAACTGCCCCTAACATCACATCTTGGCTCTGCCCACCCCCACTCCCCAAGCCTTTAATGATATTATCACTTCCAGGCTAAAACTGACTTGATAAAATATATCTTATTCTCAATTTAATGTGTTAATACTCCAATGAATATTTGTATTTTAAAAGAAAAAAATAGTGTATGAAGGGGAAAAGGCTTTACTGGAGGAAATTTAAATTATGATACCTTATTTGTAGAGATACTTTTGGGTAGTTTGTCTTTTTAGTTGTCTGTAAATCATTCTATAAAAATGATTGCATCATCCACAGAGAGGTACTTGAATAATATTTGAATTTTCTTATATTCATATTTAAATAATATTGCATTGAGGTTAATAGATATGTTTACATCCATTTATAGTTGAATTTTACCTAATTGAATTACATTAACACACATGTATTTTATTTTCTGAATAATCCTTCTTTAAGGAAGATGGGAGGGGATTATTCTATCCACAGAAAAGTGTTTTGCATATAGGGAGGCACAAACAAATCCTTCTTCAATTTAACTGAATTAAGTGAAATTTAAGCACTAAGCATAGACACTTGGGCTTAGGACATTTTACTATGGTGTAAGAGCTGTTGCTCTCAGACTGCACTCCCCTGTGAAAATTGCCTAGTATATTACCTAGTAATTCTAAGCTAGTGTATTTCAGTGTATACAAATCAGGCCTTGGAACGATCCACTCTAGTAATATCAATACTGATAGTCTTTTTCATTTTTATTTTTTGCTTTTTGGAGGGCAGTTGGGGTTAAGTGACGTGCCCACAGTCAGACAGCTAGTTAGTGTGTCAAGTGTCTGAGGCCAGATTTGAACTCAGGTCCTCCTGACTCCAGGGCCAGTGCTCTACTCACTGCGCCACCTAGCCGCCCCTCAATACTGATAGTCTTGAACTGTGTTTTTATCTATAAGTCATTTTCTTTGGGTGGTTCTCTTTGACTTTAGGAATGTCTCACTGTGAGGATCTTTATACATATACATGTATGAGAGAGTTTTTGAATCCCACTGGCTATACTGTATATGTGTGTAAGCTTTCCTAATCAGGACATAATTAAAATGATTGCTTTTAAAAGTTGATCTGTATTTTATCTGCCTTATCCCTTAATATTGGATTTAAATCAAGTAGTAGTTTGCCATAATAATTTTTAATTTTACATATTTGGGCCTTTTAAACTTAGCATGGAGATTAATTCAAATTAATATAAGGATTTTGGGCCAAGCATCCTAACACTTTTTAATAACAAGATTATTTTTATATTTCCATCCAGATAATGCATTTAAACTACTTTGCAGATCATGAAGTGCTATACACATACATATAGATGTGTACATACCTACATTTGTATCTAGAATACCAGTTATTACTATCATCTCACTGTTCATACAACATATGAGTCAAATGGTAAATACCCATTTTATCAATGGCAAAGGCAAACTTCTAGAGATAAATTACTTTTGCAGGGAAGTATTTCTCTCTAGTGATATCACCAAGATTAGAAACATGTGTTCGGATCCTTAATTTCAGTGTGTCAGAAGTGTGATGTTATAGAATGGGATTTGGCTTTCTGGGTCATGGTTAAAGATATGACAGTGATAGCCAGGTAGAGAGGGCATTTAACAAGGACTAAGAAGAATTTATCTGTCCAGAGGCTGAATCACCTAGTTCAGGGAACTAGAAGTGAATGCATATACATCTGCTAAACCAAGTACTAAAGAGGGCAACAGGTATTGATACTGAAAAAAAAAATACCAAAGCATGAGTAATAATGTCTGTTAGAAATCTTAACTAAAGGAGATACATAAGACTTTATAGTTATCCTTGAGATGTGGTAACAATGCATTTTGTAAGTAAAATCTATTAGTGAAATAATATACCCCATAAAAAAGAAGAGATTAGGTAAGGGGTTGAAGAACATAGGATTTTACACTAAGAAGTATTATCCAATGTCACATGATGACCAAAATGACCTATCAGTCACTTTCTCCAAACTTTAATTTTTTAACCACCTTCCCACACCCAGAAAAGAATACTGTATTGGACATACAACAATTATATCTGAATTCACAGGACAAAGAAAAGAGAACCCCAATTAGTTAAAGTCCTTATGAAGCAATACTGGAGGACTAATGTCTTTAAATCCTCATCATACCTCCTTCCAAACTCGCCAGCATCTCTGAGGCTGATAGGGATATAAACCGATTTATAGATTTGTATTTGGGGCCTTTGTTGGGGATGGAGCGGTGTACAAGTGTGGCTAGATATGCTGAGCCTAACTAAAAGAGAACTAAAACTCAGTTGGACCCAGTGTCCAGACTCCAGGGGATACTCAGGGCAGTGACATAGTCTGGCAAACCTTTATCACCCAGTCTGTAGCGGTGGAGAGAACATAGTAGACCAACTTTGTTAATGTAACCCTCAGCAAAGAGGGAGTGGCCAGAAAAATGAGTAACTGGGTCTAGGATTGGATATAAAAGCTGAAATAGGAAAGATTTCAAGATCAAATACCTTAATAAAATTTTAGAATGCAAAAAAATAAATCAAGAGAGAAGAAATATAAAACTAGAAAGAAGTTGTTTTATGATCCAACTCTGACTCCTATGTCTAGGACACCATTATCATGCCATATCAAGTCTCCCCTACATTGTGACCATAGATACTTTATGTTTTACTATTCATGTGAATCACAGCTCCTGGTGCCCCCAATTTTTTAATCTTCATATTTTAAAGTACTTTCACCAATTAGAATCCTAGACTGGTTATTTCACTGTTTTGTAAGCTCACAAGCCTCTGTCAAGATCATCTTTCCCAGTGGGCAATGCTGTCTCACCTCTAGCACTGTGGGAAATGAAACGTTCCTATTACACTAGGGAACATTCCATAACAATCAGAAGCATGAAGAGAGCTCATTTAGGAGGTGGTGAATCTTCTGTCATCTTCAAGCAAAGGCTGTATAATTTCCTCTCAGTAATGTTCTAGAGGATATTCCCACTTAAATTTGGGTTAAACTAGATGATCTTCCAGACCCCTTTCAGTTCTAGGATTCTTTAAGGCCTACTCTATTTTTTTTAACCATGCACATTCTATAATGAGAGAATGTATTATAATGCCTTCACAATTAGTGTTAAGATAAGGAATAAGGGAAACATTATGCCATTTTTTTGGGCAAAAACATGCTTCACTACTATTGCCTGTATGTTAGTGTTGTTTTTCTTTTACTTTTTCAAAGAGGACCAAAGATGAAAGAGGGTGAATCTAAATCTAATTCATGAATTAGATTGAAGTGAGGCAGTTACACAAAGTCATCAAAGTGCAGTGGCAAGACAGAAGTCAGGATAACTGGCAATGGTTTGAGATGCAATGGATGACCTTGGTTTCTTCAATATCTAATCAAGCTCTCAGTGCTCCACAGTCTGCTTCAACCACCTTCATGGCCATTGGAACACTTGTTCTCATCCACCCATTGCAGTGGGGAAAATCTTCACAAGCTTGGATAAAGACCCCTTACCTCACCTGTGGGTTTGAGGCCCCTCAGTTACCCTCAATCTGGTTTAACCTATCAAGATGGTTTACCAAAGTGTGGCTACTGTGCACAGTACAGCTTCTTGGAACCAAAGGTGAAAGTTGAGTGCCAGGTAGACACTAGTGGTAGATGAGCTGCCCTGAAAAAGAGTCAGCAAGTCCTCACATCAGAGGTGCTAGTCCTACTTGAATACCCATATGCCACTTTGCTTGGATGTCAAATTGGATCTTGAATGCCCCCTTCTCCATTTATTTCTTTCCTTCTTCCTTGCTCCTGTCTTCCCCATCCATATTATAACAGAATAGAAGATAAGTGAAGATTGTGATTACAGCTGGGAGAGTTAAAGGTAGTGGAGAAAAACTGAGAGCAGGAAACTATTTCAACTTCTTTCTCTCATTTTCCTTACCCTGATTCACAGACATAATATAATTGTGAATTCTAAACAGGAAAGATTTTTTTAAGTACATGCTTGGAAAAAAAATATGTGTTATGTGCATGTCTATAAATAGTAATGAATATAAGACATAATAGTTCAAATTACTGGGTTAAGGGGATCAAAATTTGTAAACTTCGTGCACAGAATATCTCAAATTAGGAACCACATAACAGTTACATCCTCAATTTTTTTTAATTCTGTCTTTACCAGCTTTCTTGCTCATATCTTGTCAGATAGATCATTTTAAAAGAAAAGCAGAATAAGAACATGACATGGTAATATTCAAAATAGTCAATTAAATTAATTTAAAAACTAAAATATATCATCTTGCTATTTGTCATTAAGAACATTAAAATGCCATAGAATTTCCAACTGTCCATCAGTTAACAAGCATCTATTAAGTACTGAGTAGTATGGCCAGGTACTCTGCTAAGATCTGGGGATACAAAGAAGGGTGAAAAACAAAAACAAACACCTCTACCCTTAAAGATATGACTTTGGCAGGGGCTGGAAAGGGCTGGGGAAGGGGGGGTGGAAATTTCAGATAAATATGTAAATGGAAAATAAACACAGTGGATAGAAGGTAATCTGAGAGAGAAAGGCACTAGTAGCTTGGGAGTCCGGGAAAGGACTCCTGCAGAAGATGGAATTTGAGCTGAGGAAGCTGAGAGGGAGAGGTGAGAGGTCAGGGCATTCCAAGCAGGGAGGACAGCTACTACTAGGCACAAAAATGAAGGAATATACACCAAAATGTTCATAATAGAACTTTTTACACTAGCAAAAAGCTGGAAACAAATGTCCAGCAACTGGAGAATAGTTAAACAAATTATGGTACTTGAATATAATGGAATATTGTTTTGCTATAAATGATGAATGTGAAAAGTACAAAGAAACGTGGAAAGACATGTTGACTGAAGCAGGGTAAAGTTGAGTCAAGAAAACAATATGCACTATGACTAAAGCAATGTAAAAGGAAAGATTAATAATCATAAAATAACAAAAATCAGTGTTGCAAGATTGCAAAGAACAAGCATAGAAGAAGAGAGAAGATGCCCCTACCTAGCTGTAGATGTATCAGATCTGCAATTATGATATTTTTGAGGCTCTGATACATTTTGCTTATTTTTTTCTCTTCTTCTTTTTTCCCCTTTAAAAATGTTGTTATATGGAACTGACTTCCTTGAACGAGGAAGAGAGAGAAACTGGGAGACATTTTGGCAGTGTAAGAATAAAAGATATAGATAGATAGATAATTAATAATTAATAATAAAAGCAAAGAAGAAAGTACCATGTAGAATTTTTTCGAGCAATGATTGAGGAATCCACTATTGTGGATTAGGAAGTCATCCAGCTGGACTCACCACATTCCCCTCAAACAACTTAAAAATAACATGAAAGTAAAGTGAGGAGAAGCAAGGGATCCTTGTGTACGGTAACAGCAATGTTGAACAATGATCAGCTGTGAGATTTGGCTACTCTCATCAATACAATGATCCAAGACAATTACAAAGGAACTCATGAAGAAAAAAAAATGTTGTCCACCTCCTGGGAGAGAGATGATGAACTCTGAGTACAAATTGAAGTGTAATTTTCTCACTTTCCTTATTTTTCTTGCTTTTTAAAAAATATGGCTATTATGGAAATATGTTTTGCATAATTTCACATACATAAGTGATATCAAACTTTGCCTTCTAAGTGGGTGAGGGAGGGTTTGGTGAGGAGAGAATTTGGGACCAAAATTCAAAAAGAAAAGAATGTTAAAAAATAAGTAAATAAAAAGAAATGTCAAAAATTTTTAAAAAGAAAGAAATGACTGGGCAGTTGTGATGGAGTGACAGTAGAGATAGGGGTGGAAATTAGAAGATGGGAAACATAAAAGATAAAAAGACAAAAGAGGATGTTAGATACACTGAAATTAAACTTCACTTAATTAACAATTTCCTCAAAGACCAGCACTATATTCAATTGTTCATAAAGATTAGAAAACAAAAACTACTTGGGGTTAAAAAGAATAAGCAGAAAATATCTTCAAAATTATATTCTTAGAGGATGATATCATATCCCTGACACAAAACAAAATCTTCCATTTTTCAAAAACCAAGAAATACACAAAGGAAAATTTAGATTCATATCAGAATTAATTATTCCCCATCTTACATGTTTACAAATAAACCGGCCCCCAATTTTTGACTTGTATGTTAACTAAAACTTCAAATGACTTAGTGTCTAAGTAGAAGATTTGATGTTTTTAAAAAAGAAAAGTTTTCAGGACCAAGTTATGAAAGGGGAACAATATTATCATCAGCTAGTCTTTGATTATATGTTTGTGAAATGTTTAGTCTCATTATCTGAGACTAATGCCGAAGAACAATTTGAAGACAAACTCAAAATAATACCTCAAATATTCTTAATGTGTATTTACTGATGCAATCTATTTTAAACTCAACCTTTCTCAAAATTGGATAGCAACATAATTTAGGAATTACCTTTTTCCACTTCATCCTTCTATCTCTTCATCTGTGATGTCCAAATTCAAGAAATAATAACTCACTCCTCTCCATCTTGACCCTCACCTCTCTGTCCACTTTCTCTCTATCTACATCTTTCTTCTCCCCTTCTATGGGGTTTCCTACTCAATTCCTAGTCATTAAACAATGTCTCTATTTTAAAAACATTATTTCAAAAGAATTATAGACTTGATATGCCTTATTATTAAGTAGCCATTAATTGGTTATTTATTTTAAAATCTTATTAAATTTTGTATGTCAAAGGTGCTGACCAAAGCTAGCTTTTTTGGTGTAGGAGATCCCAGAACTCTTTGCTTATATTAAAATCTACCTTATCTCTTGAAGAGGAAACTTTGAAGTGAAGTAAAGGCCAACTATAATATTCTACTTTCTTTCATTTCTGATGAGAATTTCTATGTAATTTAAATAGATGCTATTTAGCTCATGATTTGTTTATTCTTGGTTGTTTTAAAATTTTCTCTTCACAACAAGTTCCAAAGTTCGCCAACTATGTTTCTGAATTCATTAAATTTGGCATGTCTCTTTCAAGAAACCTTAAAAATTCTACTGAACAACACCTTACTGTCTGTTTTCAATATTTCCCCAAAGTTTTGTTTTATGATTTCAGTCTCTTTGTTTTTTGATATTTTTAAGGAAAACTCATAATTCTCCATTTGTCTCTTGGAGATTTAACCTTTAATTCTGATATTATGATATATAGGGTTCTCAATTCTTTTTTCCAGATGTCCTATTTTAAAATTGTTTTTGTTATTTTTCTGTCATTTTTGTACTTTTGTTCCTGTTATTCTATTCCACAAATGTTCACCAATTTATTAAGATTTTCTATGAATTGCCCAAGATACATTTTAAATTCATTTTAATTCTTTGTCTTCATTTAAATTCAGTTTTTAAATGACGAATCTTCCTTCTTCAGATTTAACTTAATCACTCTGAAAGTTTTTTGTGATAGATCTTATTTTATGTTTTCTGTCTTGCTGTATTGTTCTTTCTTTCTGGAGAAGTCTTGAATTTTATAACATTTATTCCTTGTCCTTGAGAGACTATCTTTTCTGGGTTTGGAATGCCTATCTCTTCTGGATCAGGAGCCTAGTCTAAGGCCACATCCTACTCACATTACATACTTCCAACTTTATCTGGTTGGTAATAAAAGGTTATTGGAGTTCAGTCAAGAATTAGGACAAGGGGATAGGGGAAGAAGGTAATAACTGTATCTATAAAGTATCACACACCTAAACTTTTCAGAAAAGGTTCCTCTAAATTCTGACAGTTGAGTTTTCAGCTGCCTAGGTATTCCCCACCCATCTCCATTCTCCTCTTCTCTGGGGGAGGGGAAATTCAATCCACTTAAAATTAAGATAAAATGCAAATTAAGGATTGCCTTAAAGGAGAAGACAAGTTTGAAACAAGCAACATACAATCTAAGGGGTATGTATGGGTATGTCTATGAGTTTTAAACTTTGTCAGCACCACCCACTGGAGGTACTTTCTCTTCCTTTACCAATTGCCTTCTTCAATCACTAAATGCACAGTTGCCTGGATTGTATTCCTATCGATGTCTGCATCTGTGAGAAAGGGTAAAGATACTGGTAACAGAAGATAAACTTTGTAGAGTATCTGTAATAAATATAAACCAGCTATACAAATCTCACAGCTTTAAATGAAAGAAATACTATTAGTTTTTATAGTGTCCAATTGCATCTACTTATATGGTCTCCTAATGCTCTAAATATTTTATAGCAACTTTTTATTAGTTAGTAAGAGATTTCTAGCCAAAATCTTTCTTAAAAATTTAATCAGGTACAAATGGTCTATTTATGAACACCTGATGACAAATAAAAATGTCCTTAAAGGCTAAATACTACATAGGAGGATGAAAATGTCCATTGGTCTTCCTATAACATCTTCCTTTCAAAGAACTAGAAGAACTCATTTGTAATGTGGGTCCAGCACAGGCAAAATAGGGCACATAACAGACTATCTTAGAGTAATTGCAGACCATGTTTAAACGTTCTGTAACTGATTCCACTCTGCTAACCTTACAGTGAAGAAGAGATTCTTTGGTTGCAGAAGCATTCAACAGACTTTAGTCAGATTTCTGCCATATCTCTCTTAACTCTGAATTTTCCACTGGAGTCCAATTACAAATGTAACAATCACAGCATCAGGTGAGAAAAATGAGAAAACTCCATGCTTTCTCTTCTCTGAAGCTATATTTCCCTGAGAAATGTGTCTCTGCATTTGTTCTTTTCCAATCTATGCATAAGGAGAGAGTCTCTGACCTTGTAAGTTTCAAAAGGTCAGGAGAGTGAGATATAGGAATATAGGAGCTGGAATCCAGGTTACATTTTGTAGTTAGCCCTGCAATGATGCCTCCAAGGAGTCACTTCATGAATGACCCTGTGGACCCAGGCCAGCAGAACTGGAGACAATGGCTCTTCTGGCAATCATACGACATCTGGAACCAATTTAGGAACTGAGCTAAATTTATAATCTCTTGTCTCCACCCTGCAAGAGTCTGAAGGAGTGTAGATAAAAGTATGTATATCTCTGAGGTACTGTGTTTATATGTATATTGTTATATCTTTGAAGTTAAAGTCCCTCTGTAAAATTTAATTGATATTAAGGGGCTATGGGATGCTAGTCACTGGACTCTAAAAATGAGGAGAACATACCTAGTTAGAGAAATGATTATTAATAACCAATGATTTGGGGAGATCCAGAGTTTCCCCGTTTTCTGTACTCCTCATTTCAAAGTTCGGTCTCTTGAAGGACATTGAATTTCAATTTCTTAAGTCTTCTTTTATTTCTGTAAAGAGTGATTTGTAACTGTATTCACATGGGTCTGAGTATGCTTTAGGAGGTGGATTCCCAGATATCTTATACATTTTGTAGTTATTTTTGAACTACAATGACATTATCTACAAATACTGATAACTTTATTTACCTATGCTTATTCTCTTGATTATTTTAAATTTTATTATTATAGGTAAAATTTCAAAAGCTATATCAAATAATCATGGTGATAACATACAACCTTGTTCTACCCCTTATCTTATTGGAAACCATATCATCATCATCTTTAAATATTTATAACAAGTCTATTTCTCTAAGCCTAATGACAGAATGATTTTATTGTTTTTCTTATTAGTATCATCAACTCTAATGGTGGTTTTCCTAATACTGAAGTAACTACATTCTTCACATAAATCCAACCTGTTTATAATAAATAATATTTTGAATATGTTATAAAAATCCTCTGGTTAGCATTCAAAGGCCTTTACAACTTAGTCTCTTTCTACTTTTCCAGTCTTTTTAGATTTTACTTCACCTTCCCAAACCCTGTACATACTCTGAGATCCAGAGTCAATGGACTCGTTTTGGTTTCTCAAAAAAACAAAACACTTCCTTCCCAGACTTCAGGCATTTTTACTGACTTTCCTCCATATCAGGAATAGTATCCTTCCTTATCTCTATCTCCTACCCTCCCTGGCTTCCTTAAAGTCTTAGAAAAAATTGCTTTTTCTTCCCTAACCCTTTCTTTATTTCCTCTTAATTCCAGTATCATTCCAATTCCAGTTACTTCTTGTGTGTATGACTTGTGCTTTGTTCTTGAAGGAGTACCATGACATCATGAAGAATGATGACAAGGCTGGCAAATGAATTGGATTTGAGTGAGGGAGGGATGTGCAAAGTCAACAACCTCACATTCTCCTGCAGAATCATCTGGGTCCAATGGCCAGTTATGGGTCAGGATGCCTGGAGATATATAGTTGTTTTCATGTTGTCTCCCCATTACACTGTGAGTTCCTTGAAAACAGAGATTGTCTTTTGCCTTTCCTTGTATCTTCAGTGCTAGCACTAGTACATAGTAAAGTATTTATTGACTATAGCCTCTTGCCCTGTGCTTTGTACAATTTTTGGATCAATATTTATTAGAAATACTACTGTAGTTTCCTTTCTCTGCTTTATCTCTCCCTTTTTTGTTACACAGACCACATTATTCACACAAACCATATTGTTTTCACTCTAAAATAAAGTTAATTATTCTTTGAATGTTTGAAAAAACCTGCTTGTAAGTCTTTCTGGGCCTGTCTGCTTCTTCCTTCTCTCCTTTAGAGAATTTTCTTATGGATTGTTTAATTTGTGTTTCTTAGATGGGACTGTATAAAATATCTGTTCTCTGTTCTATGAATCTAGGGTTTTTCTTTTTCTTTTTTAAAATTAATTAATTAAATTTTTGCTTTTTGGAGGAGGGAAGGGAGGGCAATTGGGTTTAAGTGACTTGCCCAAGGTCACATGGCCAGTAAGTGTTATTTGTCTGAGGCTGGATTTGAATTCAGGTCATCCTGACTCCAGGGCCAGTGCTCTGTTCACTGTACCACCTAGCCACCCCCAGGCTTTTTATTTTTCTAGAGAAATAATGTAAGTTTTCAGCTTTGTTGGCTTATAATTACATAAAAATTATTTCTAACATTTAAAAATTTCCTTTTTTATCTGTTATGAAATGTTTTTTTCACTTTTGATTATAGTTACTCAGCTTCCTTCTCTTAAAAAAAATCAAACAAGCAAAAAACACTTCCTAATTTTATTTATTAAATCAATGGCCTTTCTGCAATACTAAGCAATTTCCTAGATTTGAAGTTGGAAGTGGAGGCCTGAGTAGAAACCTGACTTTGTCCTCTATTATAATTCTACACTAAGAAACTGTATTTGTCTGGGTCTCATTTCTTTGACCTAGGAAGTCTCAGTGACACTGGACCATCTCTAGGCAAGTCAGGTACCTACCCAGAGTACACATTAATTTTAGTGATTGTTTCATGAGGAAGTCCCTGAACATGAAATCTCCTGGCTCTGGACCTCAACTCCTTAGTGCTATCAAGGACAAAACAGAGGCACTCAGTAGTGTTTTCTCTTTAAGCTTATAGATTTTCATTTGGTGCTCTTCTTCATCATTCTTGGGTTGGTTATGGAGTTCAGCTTGGATAGAACTTTTAATATCACTATCTTTGCCAAAAATTCATTAGTGATCAGTGTTTGGGCAACAAGTCAATAATGGAACTGAAAAGAAAGCCAATCTCCAGTTCTGTTAACTAGAGGCTCTACTGCCTACCTTACATTCTGGGATAACTTCTAATCAAGATCATCCCATTCTCTGTAGAAGGTAGTGAGAGCCACTTAAGAAAAATATAGTGCCATAAAAAGATTCTCTAGTTATCACACTTAAATTACAGTGAGTTTAAAGCCTCAGAATATCTAACTATTATCATCATATAAAACTTACTGTCACAGACATGGAATTCAGAATTGAAGGCTTTATATTTCCTCTCCCATTGACATATATCATGAAGTATGAGCCCTAAAAATTTTAATGACTCAGCTTCTAGCTGAAGAAAAAAACATAAAAAATCCCAAATTTTTATAACCCACCTACCACAGAGGGATAATACAAGGATTAATTAGTATTTGTGAAGTCTTCAAAATGGCTGTGTGATTCATGGGTGAAATGTGTTTTGTAAATATAAACTCCCAGTAAAAAAAATAAAAACCTTATCGTTAACACAAAACAGAAAGCTAATAGAAATGAATGGCTGTATATGGCAATTAACAATAATGATGGAAATCAATTCTACTTTTAACTATCTCACATTTTAAAGATTTCAAATTCCATCAGTGTGGGTATTCTTCCCATGTTGTAGGAGGCAGTCCTTTCATGCCTTAGTGTAGATCCCTCAGTTGCCATGACCCCCCAATTTTTCTACTAGCAACTAACTTGTGCTTATGAATGAGTACCTTTTAATTAAACTACTCTGTTCCTAGTGAGAAGGCAATTAAGTGGCACAGTGGATAGAGAACACTGGGCCTGGAATAAGGAAAAACTGAGTTCAAATGCAGCCTCAGGAATTTATTAACTGTGTAACTCTAGCTATGTCATTTAACGTCTGTCTGCCTCAGTTTCCTCAGCTGTGAAATGGAGACTAATAATAGCATCTACCTCATAGAGTTGCTGTGTGGATCCAATGAGATAAGATTTGTAAAGTGTTTGGCACAAAGTGCTTAATAAATGCTTGTTTCCTCCTTCCCTCCTTCTTTCTTCCTGACATGATAGTATACCACTAAGTTTATAGCACATAGAAGAACTTATGTTCAATTGTCTTTACTTTGAAGAACTTTAATGGATACTTTTATATCTCGCCTTGAACATGAACTTAGATGAAAAACAGTCGCAGAGCAAGATAATTGACATAGCTCATGTGGGTATGTTTATGATGCATGCATATTCATTTATCTATTACAGCACAGTACATATAACCATAGGAGAAAATGTAGAAAATTATTTTCAGAATTAACTTTTTCCTTCTACATACTAGTGACACCAATTACCAGTCTGCTTTTCTGACCACATTAGAAAAAAACCTATCTTTTAAAAAGTTACCCTGATATCTATTGCTTCATTGTTCACATTTTTGAAAAAAAGATTCCCAAGATTTTCTCCATGGGGATTGTTTTTTTTTTTGGTTGAATTTATCCTCCTAAATCCATACTTCTTTATTCAGTTCATTGGAAAGCATTGTATTATAATGGTGTTTATATTCCTGGGTTGTTTTTCTTATCATCATCATGTAGGTGAAATGACAAGATGGTTAAAAGATGGAAAATTATCTACTTAAAAACCCTTAGTCAAAAGGCATGCTGAATCTCAATCACAAAGTAAATTAAAATCCTAATGTGCTCATCCACAAAGCAACACCACTAAAGATGCTTGAATATGCAAGAGAAAAGGGAATTCCTGCAGCACAATTCTACAAGCTAGCTTCTATTCATTCCATTATCTGAAATATGAATTAAGAGTCAAGAAAAAAATTCTGCTGCATACCACACCAAGCCTTATAGATGTAATGCTATTTTAACATTGGTGACAGTTTAATAGAAATAATAATAACAATGTACATTAATATGCCACTTGAAAATTCACAAAGTGTTTTCCTCACAACTTTCTGAGGGAAATAGCACAAATGCTATTATTCTTGTTTTATAGGTGAGGAAACTGAGACTCAGAGCCACTAGTAAGTTAGTGGCAAAACTGTCTTCCAAAAGTAAATGGAGAGGACATAGAAGTTAGGACTGTGGGAAAGAATACAGGAAAGAGCCACTATTCCAGAGAAGATTAAGTTCCAAGGCATCACCTGACCCAGAGGCATCACCAACCCAGAAGAAACTAATAAGAATCAGAGAGTTTTAGGGTAAAACATGACTATGTTCTTGAGTCAGCCTTTGGTGGTCCTGTGGATTCCAGAACAAAGCAAATAAAGTAGTACAATAAGAACTGAGAAGTCAGGGAGGTTTCAAGAAACAGCTGGACCTAATCTGGATTATTTAAGGATATACAAAATTTGAATAAGTAGAAGGAAAAAAAGAAGGCCGTCATGGTCAGGGAATAAGAGGCAAGATGAAATAGAAATTGTATGTGTCATATTATGCTAGAGAAATGGCAAGGTACCAGTATAGATGAAGAATGCAGAATAGTGGAATGGAGCGATGAAGAGTTAGTGTGGAGCCAGGCTATAGAGAGGCTTGAAAGGCAGACAAATGAGGTTACATGTGACACGCTAGTAAATAGGGAGCCACTAAATGTTCTTGAACAAGAAAGTGACAAAGTGAAAACAAATATTACAATAAATTGAACAACATACTTTATTTCTCAAATAAAAATGCAATAGGAGTAAACACTACCCTTTTTATGATTCTGATTATACATTAGATCAGTAGACACAAACAAACAGAATTCAGATTAAATCAATTTAACAAGGTTGCCTTTTAATCTAAAAGCAACTTGCTCCCCTATCTTCCATGCAAACACTGAGTGATACTTTTTCCAGTCTATTTATGATGCAAGTTTTTTAAAAAATCAATTCCTTTCAATGAAGGAAAACATCAGTGTATCTCTAACACCAGTTCTCTTTTCTTATCACAAGCATGTCATGCTTGTAAAGCCTAAAAAGCACATTCCTAGGAATGTCAGTCAAAAAGAAGCACCTCATTCACAATCGATTTATCAGGGAGACAGGTAATTATGGTTTGATTAGCATGTAATAAATGGTGTTTCTCTTCCTTCTACCCAGCAAAAGAAACTTATGAGAAGTAGATAAGCAAAGGAAGGAGCAATGTGAGATAGTGAAAAGCCTAGGAGTGTGATGTAAACTTGGGATCAGAAAACGTAGGTTTGAATTCTTACTCACCACTTGGTGGCTATGACACTTACTAGATACAAGGAAAGCGTTTGTTTCCTTCTCTGTAAAATGGCACTAATAACTCTTCTAATACCCCTACTTCTCAGGACAGTTCTTATAAAAACTTTCAAATGTAAATAGCTTTGCAACTACAAGTAATATGTGACTGAGTTTTTAATTTTTTAAATTAGTATCATTAACAACTTTAAACAAAAAAAACCCATTTGAACATACTTTACAGTGATTTGTATTTAAATAAAATTATTTTTATACATATAAAATATCCACAACAACATGGTTCTTTCTGTTTTTCCTTTAATTTTCTTCCTAGTCATCATTTTTTATATAAACTAGTTTGGCCTTTTCCCCCTTCCTTTATATTGCTATAGTACTCTTCTCCTCTGGTTCTGGAGGCCTTGAGAGAGCCTTTGACAATAGGCCAGATGACAGGAATCATACTCATGAGGCAGCAGGTATAGAGGGGAGAAATGGAAAAGAAAAGGAAGAGAGTAGAAGAACAAAGATAATTCGCAGGCTTTGGGCATGAAACCCTTTGCAAATGGTGGTAAACCAGAAAAAGTGGTGAAGTCTGAAAAGAAGCAGAGTCGTGGAGAAATAAAATACCTCAGGCTTTAAAACATCCAAGTAGAGAGAGGTGTCCCATAGAAAGAAGCCTGGGGTCTGGATTTGAAAGTTCTCTCTCAAATGCAGTGTAGAGGAAAAATGGGAGCCACGGCAGTGAATGAGACTGTCAAGAGAGGTAACAGAGAGAGAAAGATAGGTGAAGGAAGAACTTTAGGGAACAACCACCTTAATGAGTCGGAAATACTGAGGAATCAGGTCTCCCTGCCTCAAGTCTCTTCCCACTCCAGTTCATCCTTCACTTAGTTGTCAAATTAATTTTACTAAAGTGCAGGTCTGGCCAATAATAACTCCCTGACACCTCCAGGATCTAATATAAAAATCTTCTGTTTGGCATTCAAAGCCCTTCACAACCTGGCCATCTCCTACTCTTCCAGTCCTCTTCTATCTTATCCTCATACTCAAACATACACACAGAGACAGATGGACAGACAGAGAGATCCACTGACATTGACCTCCTTGCCTTTCCTTAAGCATATTCACTGGTTGCGCCGCAATGTTCTGCTACCTCATCTTCACTGCCTGCCTTTCCTGGCTTCCTTCCAGTCCCACCTAAAACTCCATCTTCTGCAAGAAGCCTTTCTTGATCCCTTTAAATTGATGCCTTTTTGCTATTGATTAACTCTAATGTATTCTGTATTTATCTCATTTGTGCACAGTTGTTTTCATGTTGTCTCCCCACTAGACTATACATTCTTTGATAGCAGGGGCTGTCTTTTGTCTTTCTTTGTCTTCCAAATTCTTGCCATAGTTCTTGGTAAATGCTTGACCTACTGACAGAGTCAGAAAAAGTTATATTAGAGATATCAATTAAGAACCAGTGAGGGTGGTATATTTGAAGCCAAGAGAGGTGCATGACTCAGAAAGTGGGCAGCAATGGCAAATATAGAGGGAGGACAAGGCAAATGAGGAGAGTAGGAGAGGATGTGAAAGATAGCAAAGGACTGATGAAGTATATAGAAAAGAAGGACGTAGACATTCAGAATAATTTTTTTCCAAGTACATAAGGAGAAGAAAGAAAAAGGATAAGTGGAATCATCTAGATATGGTAAATAGCTATGGAAAGATAAGTGTTAATATACATGCTTATGTGTGTATGTGTATATATATGTGTATATACACATATATATCCTATCTGCATATAAATATGCTTTACATACATATATACATATACACACATACATGCATACATGCAAATGTATATATATATATATATCATACCATATAATATCTATTAAGATTATGAATACCTAAGCACACACACACTCATATACATATATGTATATAGCATCCCATATAACATATAGATATATAACTTCTATATTATATAAATTAAGATAAGGGAAACCCAAGTATATTTACAGCAAAGAAGGAGTCAGAGGAGTGAGGGAAAAATTGAAAGCACATAAGAGAGAGGATAACTGATTGCTGGAGCAGAGTACTTGATGAAAGGAGAAAGGCAGCATTAGAAGCATAAGAATTATGGAGGATCTTTTCCTGTGAAACAGGAAGGATTGAGAGAACAAGTGATGATACTGAAAAGTCAAAATCAGTGGTTCTCAACCTTCCTAATACTGCGACCCTTTAATACTGGTATGTGACGGACCTGCCTAGAGACAGAAGAGTAGTGTCTTGGTCCCTAAGACCATTGGAAATATGTGTTTTCCAATGGTTTTAGGTGACCCCTGTCACCCCTGGGAAAGGGTCATTTGACCCCAAAAGGAGTCGCAACCCACAGGCTAAGAACCACTGGTCTAAATGATCAGAAATGAAGAGCTGAGGGAACTCCTCTCCTAAGGTCATTCATCTAGGGGAAAAAAAAGATAGGAGATAATAGAATCAGGGAGTTCATTAAGAGAGGCAGTGTTCAGAATGAGGGAGGTCACTATCCAACTATATTTTGCCCTACTGGGACTGCATTTGGGAAAATGTGGAGGAAGATCCAGGAAAAAAGACTGAAGAGAGGTCAGAAGGAAAACATACTGCATGCTATATGAGGATGAATCAAAAGAAATGAGAGTTGCTCAAAGCAGAAAGACAGGACTTAACAAAATTCATGACAGTTTTCTTCAAGTATCTGAAGAACGTAAACTCTCAGTAATGAGGGACTGTTGAGATTTTGTCATTGTATTCCCAGGCCAGTTCCTTGCACATAGTAGGTACTTAATATATGTTTGTTTAATTGAGACATTAGAGTTACTCTGCAGCACTTGAGAGGGCAGAGAGAAGCTGAGACAAATTTAGATGTCATGTAAGGAAGAATTTCCTAACTATTAGACCTATACAGAAGTGGAATTATCTACCTCTCAAGTTTAAGTGGAACAGCTACCTAGTATAGTGGATACAGTACCAGGACTGGATTCAGGAAGACTTATTTTCCTGAATTCAAATCTACACTCAGACATTTACTAGCTTCTGCTTCATTAAATGGCACATATTAACATTCTTAGAAAGGATACATCAGTCAATTGGTCTTTGCCTCAACCTGTGGTTTCCCAGTCTAAAACATTCTTTCCTCCTATTCCGTAAGTATATTGTCTTCTCTTGTTGTGTGGTCATTTCAATCATGTCCAACTCTTCATGACCCAGTGGTTCTCAACCTTCCCAATGCCATGACCCTTTAATACTTGTACATGGGTGTATCTGCATGTGAGTGGACTTGCCTGGGGTCCTGATAGAGGAGTGCTGTCTCAGTTCCTAAGACCATCAGAAATATGTGTTTTCCGATGGTCTAAGGCAACCCCTGTGACCCCTGTGAAAGCGTCGTTTGATCCCCAAAGGGATCGCGTGACCCACAGGTTGAGAACTGCTGTCGTGACTTAATTTGGGGTTTTCTTGGCAAAGATACTGAAGCAGTTTGCCATTTCCTTCTTCAGCTCATTTTACAGATGAGGAAACTGAGGCAAACAGGGTTAAGTAGCTTACCCAGAGTCACACAACTAGTAAGCCTCTTCATGAAGAGAAGGCTTTCTGATTGTAAGACCAGTGCTCTATCCACTGCACCACCTAGCATTCCTTTCTTCTCTTATTAGAATGTAAACTCTTTGAGAACAAAGATTATCTTTCTTTTTGCATTTGTATTTCTACTGCTTAGCACAGTAATACCTAGCATATACTAAGCACTTACCAAATACTTCTTTTATTTGCTCATTAATTCAAATTGCTACATATTACTATTACTTATCCATTGTAATCACATGGTAGGGAAACAATTTGCCCAGCTGAGAGACTGTGGGAAATGGATGGAGAACATGCCTCAGAGACAGGAAAATGTGTAGAGGCCAGTGCTCGGCCGAATGCCTGCGACAGAGTAAGTGCTTAATAAATGTTGATTGACTGATTAATTACTCTCCTCAGATGTATGCCAGTTGTGTCACCCTTGGCTAGTCACTTACTCTCTCAGTGTCCTGAGGCAATTGTCTTAGGACATGGGTTGCAGAACAAGTGTCTGGTATGCATTTATAGAAGAGATTTCCCTACACCAAAGAAACCCAAGGTCTGGACCTCAAATTATATCATGGTATTCAGTGTCATAACAGAACAATAATAACAGATCACTATCATAATAGAATGATTTGTTAAGCCATCCTCTAATTGTTGAACTTTTGCCAATTGTCAGTTTTTTACTCAGTCCTCATAAAGTAATTACTAAGTTAAAATGGGTGATTATTTTGGAATGTCTTCATTGTACTGTCAAAATACTTTGCAAAATAGTCCATCAGTCTGCAGTCCCAACAATGTATAAATGTATGGGTTTCCCTATAGTCACAACAGTAGAACTTTGTCAATTTTTAATCCTTCCTGCAATTACAATGGTTGAGAGATAGTGATACATTTGCTTTAACATTTCTATTACCAGAGTGAACTTTCAAAAAGTGACTATTTAAATTTGAATTTCTTCTTTTTGATTTGTCTCTTTAATATCTTTTGATGATTTATCAAAAGGGGCTGAATCAAAATTCAGTGATAAAATTGTTTTATCTATCAAAGCTTATATAAATATTTTAACATTTATTATTTTTATTTTTGTTGTAGAATTTTTAAAATTTTATGTATCTGAGATTCTACTTTCTCTTTTTGAATTTCTATTTGCTTAATAAATTAAAATGTTACTGCCCATTACAATTTATAATGTTTTATTCTGTTTTGAGAAATAATTTTATGTTTAAATTTAAAATTAAAGTTTAATATAGTATAAAAGGTGATTTAAATTTAGCTTTCACCAAATTGCTTACCAAATTTCCCTGATATACTCATAAATTACAAATATTTCCCCAGATATTCATTATTATTATTAAGAAGAAACTCTTTGGTGTAACTGATACTCGTACAGACACTAAAGCATGAGTTTGGTGGATTATCAAGCCAGGAAGCTGAATGGTTGCTAGATTTTGACACATGTACTGTTACCAAAAGTTACCATGTGATTCCTGGTTACCTAAAACCAGTTACTTGGGTTTTGCTGACGTTTAAATTGTTATCGTCCTTGACTTTTAAAGAAGTAGGAGATGTTCAAATTTGAAGCTATTTCACAGCTCAAATCCATTTATTTTTCAAAGTATTAAGACACAAAACGGTTTTACATGGTTGGTAATGGCCTAAAAATGATGGCATAACATAAAGAGATATAAAATTTCAAAGAGTTTAAGTACAAAAAATAAAACCAGATGAAAGCATATATTTTTGTAACCACTGACTACAGAATATGTAACAGAGTATTCATTTACTTTCCTTAGGGAAAATGAGCAAAAGTGATGTTCGGGTCACAAAACTTGCTTTAAGCTGCTGATATAAAATTATTTCCCATAACCACAGAAGTGTTTTTAGTTGAAAAACGTAGCTTCTAATTTTATTACCTCTGTCCAGAATTTATTTTTTCATCCATCTTGTATTTCTAAAGCACTGTTTCTCTGTAATGATCACTATGAAAATATTATGCCAAACATTCCTTAAAAGCAATTCTATTGGAACAAAACAATGACATTTGCATTCTTTGTATATCTTTCCTGCTATTCTGGCAAGAAATATTCTTCTTGGGGAAAGAGGCGTGGAGCACTGTGATTTCATAGGTATAGAGAGCTGTAGGTGAGGAATCTCTGTTATGTATTTAGGTCAGTATTTTCACTGCACCTTCTGATCTTAGTAAGCATTGAGAGGTTAATTGATTTGCGCAGGGTCACATATCCAGAGTGCATCAAATATGAACCTTGAACCCAGGTCTTCCCGACTCTAAGAACAGATCTTTGTCACCAAGTCACATTTTTAAATATTATATTGACAATGAATATTGTGGTCATTTTAAGGAAAACTACTCTAGAGTATTTTTCATCTAAAAAGTTGTTTTTTTTTAACTCACACCCATTTGATCAGTGATAATGGTTACCTGGCTACATGACTTTTTTTTCAAAATCAGTCATTATTTTATGATGTATAATCATGAATTAACCCTGAATCAATTGAATTTCCAGCACAGTTGGATTGTGACTGCAGTGATTTTGGAAACTATATCATAGTGGCAAATTATGGTTTCCAAATCAAATGTTACTCACGAACAACTGTAGTAAGCTAAAAAGAAGACCGTAAACCATTACATTTGGAAATACCAGCTTTTCTAATCTTAATATTTTTGTAAAAAGACAACCATGTGGTTTGTTTGTTTGTTTTTCCATTTTGTCTTTTTCTGTTTTCACCAGACCTGTGATTTTTATCTGGGTAGGAAGCTGCTAGAAAGTAACTTTCTTTATTGATGCAGATTGCTACATCCTTTGCAATCTCTAGTCTAACAGAGCTATCTACAGCAGTGAAAGGTTAAGATGATGATGAACTACATTGGGGAGCCTGGGAGATCATTTCATTATTTCAGTTAAGAGGTAATCCAGTTTTGATCCAGGGTCATTGCTGTCTCAGTGGAGAGAAGGGGGAGAAATGCTGAGAAGACAGAAATAACAAGATTTGGCGATGCATTGGGGTAGGAGTGAGCATGACCTAGATGTTAGAACCTAGTGTGAATAAGATGTTGGTGCCCCTGAAAATAAATGGAACATTTAGAAGTAGATTTTGAGGGAGAAAATGATGAGTTCTGGTTTGGATATGTGGATCTAAGGACACTTGTCGGATATCTAGTTCTGTACGTCAAAAAGATATGAGGACCTGTGAACAGCTACAATCATTCTGGAAAGCAATTTGGAATCATACACAAAAAGTGACTAAACAGCATGTGCCCTTTGACCCAGCTACACTTCTGCTAGGGTTATGCCGAAAAGAGATCAAAGAAAGAGGAAAAGGCTCTCTGTTGGTAAAACCCTGAAAACTACGAAAATGTCCAAAACCTGAGCAATAACCAAATCAATTATACAATGGGAATACATGAGGGAGAGAGTATAGATTTCTGTTAACTTTAAAAAAATAGAATGGAGTACTACAGATATATGAACTTTCGGATAAAGACATTGTATTATGAGTTTTGCTGAACCGTTTTACTTTGTTACAAGAGACCTTTCATGAAGGGGGAGTAGTCTGTAAATGTTGCTAATGTCAAAACTCATCAAATAACATGTTTAAAACAGAGCCTAGGACTGGATATATATGGATTTATGAATGACCTGCAGACAGATGATTACTGATCCATGGGAGATGAGAAGGTCACTAAGTAATATAATATAAAGCAAAATAAGAAGGGGAACAAGTATAGAGTTTGAGCAGGCTTCCGAGATTCGTGGGTATAATGTAGACAAAGAACCAGCAAAGGAGGTTGAGAAGGAATGATTGAACAAATACTAGAGGAAAAGAACCAGGACTACTGTGATAAAATCACAAAGAGGAGAGAGTCCAAAAGAAATAATCCACAATACTGAATGCTACCTATATCACAATACCTTGTGCATAGTGTAATGCAGGTATTTAATGCATGCTTGTTGACTGATTGCTTGATACTATCAAAGGACTGCCCTGGAAATGGATCTCTGGCTTATAGAGATAAATGGTTCTCAAACATTTCTAAGTCTGAGTTGTAGCCATACCACTGATGGCTTTCCTAAGGACTCATTATTCTGTATGTAAGCTGGTTTAAAGCAATAACCTCCTAAGGATATGCAAAAGATCCATTGAGGTCTGGGAATAAAATAATATAATTTACATTTTACTCATTTTAATCCAAAAAATAAGAAATACATAATTTTTTTTGCTACTATTTAATATACATATTAATACTGGCACCCTCACCTGGGTCTGTATTTCACACAGCTATGTATTTATAGTGTTCTTGTTCAGCTTTCTCACTCATGTCTGCCTCTCTGTGACCCCATTTTGTTGTTTTCTGGGCAAAGATACTGGAGTGGTTTACCATTTCCTTCTCTAGCTCATTTTAAGGATAAAGAACTAAGGCAAAAAGGGTTAAAGGACTTGCTCAGAGGCGCACAACTAGTAAGAGTCTGAGGCCAGATTTGAACTCAGGAAGAGGAGTCTTTTCAAGTCCAAACCCAGTGCTCTGTCACATGCACTACCTATGTACACTGGCAGCCGCAAAGTCAAGTAGAAATGATGGTCACTACTTCATACGTAAGGATCCCTATAGGCCACGTAATTCACTTAGTTTTAAAATGTAATGCTGTCTGTTTTATTATATTTTAATTTATTTTGGTTAATATTTTCCAATTATATTTCAATCTGGTTCAGGTTACATGTATGCTACCTGTCATGGACAATATTGCAAGGTTTACTGAAGGCAGAGTGTGATTTCCATGTCACAGAGGAGTTGACAGTGTCACCCTCACATATTTCATCTCTTCCAGCATACTGTGATGCATTATAGGTCACATGTGTCCTTCGGAAAGGATTTATCGATTGTACTATTAACTTTTAATGACACCCTCACAAAATAGGCAACTGCTTTAAAAAAGATAACTGAAGAAAAACCACATATTGAAGATATTAGTAATATAAGCTCAAGCAGATAACAATAAAATGACAGGTCAAGCACTTCCCTTATTCCTAGCAAGAACCAAATCATAATTATCAAAGAAGATTTGATAAAGTGGTCTAAAAACACATTTTAATTGTGGAGCTAATTTGAAATATGGATTTATATCTACTATAGTTAATAATGAACCTCACGCTATGTGTATGTTACTCCTTTAGATATGAACTAATGATAGTAGAAAGCCTTCACCATTACAAACATTCCAAAATAGGATTTTTCAGTTGATAAAAGGGATGTGTCACTTACAAACTTTAATCTGTACACATTCAAGTGTTGAAAACAGAATTTTCTAATTTGTTTAAAAGTGTTTCAGTGTTTCATTAAAAATATGAAAATGTAATACTTTTTATTAGTTTGCAAGAACAAGTTACTTACATCATTGAAGATAGAAAATTTACTCACCAAGTCTCAACAAATAACTCTGAATAATTAGTACATGAGATTGAAACATGAGTATCATGATTTCCAAAAGTGTATCCCTCAATGCACTTCTTCCATCTGTATCTAACAGGTGTGCAAGGTATCTTTTTCTACCTATGCCATCCATTAAAATAAAGTGTGAAAATTTATTTGACTGAATCACTATATCATAAAGTGTTACACCAAAACGATCAATACTAATGAAACATATTTGGCCACATTTCTCTCACTTAAAAATCATTTTAATCAGAACAAAATGATTTATGTACAATTAATAAATAATATAATTTAAGAGCATGTTTATTTCATCTTTATCCCCCCTTTAAGTATTTATTGTGTATATGCCTTACGATACAATTAAAATATTAGCACAGCAGTACATTATATAATTTATAAATAAATGAACATATTTTAGGAATATAGCTGAAAAATGTTAACGACAATGTTCAATCAAAAATTATAAAAATCAGGGGTCCATCTACCTGAAACACATGACCAAAAAAAGAACTTGGAAAGCATCCTTCACGAAATCCTCAAAGAAAATTGCCCTGATGTTTTAGAATCAGAGGGCAAAATAGAACTTGAAAGAATTCACCGATCACCTCTTCAAAAAGATCCC
>CM053599.1:189789977-189851307 GCA_028646575.1 Pseudocheirus occidentalis
AAAAACAAAAAAAAAAAAAAAAAAAAAAAGATTGGACAAGAGTGAGAAACAAGAGTTTTGAAACAAAGTGAAAAATATGACAGTGTTAAGAGGTAGACTGAAAGATATTTGATGGACATCTTTATAAAAATTATTGTGCATTTCTTAACCTTACCACTTGATGTTTTCTTGGTAATTCAAGATCATTATGAAGTTTAATTGTTATAAAATAGTGATGTCCTGAGGGGTTATTGACATATTTAGAATTCTTTGCCCTTATACGAAATGTTCCTCTCCCCATCTCCCCAATTCTAAGCTTTTATCTTTTCACATCTCCTCTACTACAGGTTGTCAGCTGTTACTTCTGCTGTTGAGGGTGGGTCTGCATTGAGCATCCTATCCACTTTTTCCCCTTTCTAATTTTCCATATCTCATATGCTATGGTCATGGAATCAAGAAAATAGAACTTGTCCTAATGAGTTCCAAAATTTAACATAAATAAATGTATTACATACATATGTTGTAATAATATGACTTTAGAAACTAGGTGGAAGACAGAATGGAGGAGAGGGATGGGATTTTCGGGTTCTTCATGACAACATAGTAGATGGAATGGCATTTATAAGGAACAGTAATTAGACCAGTTTGGCTAAAATGTAATGTGTAGTATATGTGCAATATAGGTTTAACTCTATAACCAGTCTGAAAAGATAGGCTGGAACCAAGGAGTTCATGTTTTATCCAGGAGAAAATGTGAGGCAGAAAGAATATTGAAGCTTCTTGAGGGGCAGCCAGGTGGCACAGCACTAGCCGTGGAGTCAGGAGGACCTAAGTTCAAATATGGCCTCCGACACAACACACAAAAAACTAGCCGTGTGACCTTGGGCAAGTCACTTAACCTAATTGCCCTACCTTCCCTCCTCATAAAAAAAAAAAGAAGAAACTTCCTGATTAAGGGTGGAGTGTGGCCAAATCTGTGCTTAAGGAATTTCAGTTTAGCAGCTGTGTGTGGGAGGATAGATGAGAAGGAAAGATTTGATGCTGGGATGTCATTTAGGAAGTTGGAATATTTGTGGTGTGAATAAAGGACACAGCTATGACAAATATTAGAGTTAGCTTTCACACAACTTGGTGACTCATCGGTATAGTTTGTTCAGCTGTTCCTCTATTGATGTAGGACTACTTTGTGTCCAGTTTTTTTGCTACCACAAAAAGTGTAGACATAAGTAGTTTAGAGTCCTCTTCTGTAATTTGTCTTCTACACAGCTGCCTAAGTGGTATTTCTAAAACATAGTTTTTAGAGCTAAAAACCATGTTACTTGCCAGCTTATACAGCTCCATTGGCTCCCTCTTGCCTCTAGGATAAAATAATTCTTTGTTTGGCTTATGAACCTCTTTACAATCTGGCTCCAGACTTACATTTTATTCCTCTTCATATACTCTGTGATTCAGCCAAATTGGACCACTTATTCTCAGACTCAGCAGTCCACCTCTTGCCTTTCTGTCTTTACATAGGCCTTCTGGTTTGCCTGTACTACAACTCCTTACCTCCACCTCATAGAATCCCTACCTTCCTTCAAAATCCAGCTCAAGTGTTGCTTTCCACTTGGTTCCTTTCCTGCCCTTTCCTCTACCAGGGCCTCCCCATCAAATAACCTAGTCAATCACACCATAAACATTCAACCTCCTAATTGGTTCCCCAGCCTCAAGTTTTTCCCTGTCCTTTGTATCCTCAACACAGCTGCTAAGTTGATAGTTCTTAAGCTCAGGTTTGACCATGTTACTCCCCTACTCAAGAAACTTCAATACCCCTTCTGGTCACCCATTTTCTCTTTGGCCATTCCTCAGATCAACTTATGTACTATTGCCTATGCACATATTATCTTCCCAAATGGAATATAAGCACCGTAAGAGAAGGGAACTCTTTTGCTTTACTTCTGTCTCTTGAACATATAGTAAAACATCTTACAGGTGATAAGCATTTAATACATTGCTTGTTGATTGATTGAAACCTGTTTAAAAACTTTCTTCCTAATCTTGATTGAGTTCTGGAAAGGTTGAAAAAGTTATTTCCCGATAACTGAGAAAGAGCTTTGTTTGAAATCTGATATTACTGTCATAAAATCTTAAATTGCATTTTAAAATGGGCTATGCTATTCTTTTCAATTTTATAAAATTTGATTATTTTAAAAATACATTTTACTGAATATTTACATTACCTTCATTCCCTAATGTATTGTTTTCACCATTTCTCTCCGGGAACCATCCCTTATAACAAAGAATAACAATATTATTGATTAAAAAAAAAACCCAACAGTTTAAAACTACCCAAAACACTAAGACATTCTGGCCTGGTGTGCAGTGATCCGTGCTCACAATCTTCCATCTCCTCAAATAAGGGAAGTCGATAGCTTTCTATAGCTCTACTTTGGGGCCACTTTTGGTCTTTATCATTTTACAGATTTCAATTTTCATTTATTTGTGGTTATTATTCTTTCCATTTACATTGTTGTAGTAACTGCGCTTCTTATTTTCCTGGCCTTGCCTACTTTATTAAGTATCATTTTGTATAAGTTTTTTATATGCTTCCTTGTAATCATTTGGTTCGTTTTTACTGACAGCACATAATTTTCCATTACAGTTATGTGCTACAAATTCTATGACCATTCCCCACATCAGTGGACTAGATTTAGTTTCCAAAAATTTGCTATTGTAAAAAGTGCTATGAATATTTTGGTTTAAATTGGACCTTCTTTTTAATCATCAGCTTCCTTGTAATATATGCCCAGTCATAGAATCTTTGGTGAAAGCGTATAGACATGATTCCAAATTGTTTTCCAGAATGGCTGGACAAATCACGGCTCTGCCTATAATTTATCAATTTATTGTTCTGCCACCCCTTGAACATTGACTGTCTTTTGCTTGGTGGGAGGTAAAATCAGAAAGGTGCTTTAATCTTCATTCTTCCTGTTATTGGTGATTTAGAGTACTCTTTCATTAAACACTTAATAGTTAGAAAATATTTTGAAGACTGTTCATATAATAGTTGTCTTAGTTATCTATATATCTTCTATAGCAGACCCTTAGCAGATATAATTGGCATGAAGATCCTCACCCCAATTAACTATTTGCCTTCTTATTGTAGCTGTATTAGTTCATGCACATTTTTCAATTTTATGTATCATCTCTTTCCCCTTATTTAATCTTTTTTGGCTAAAATACCCAACCATCACACTTCCTTGTCCACAGCTGTAAAAAGTCTCTGATCTGGTTCTTTTCTTCCATTGTAGTATGACATTTAATGTTCAGGAGAAGAGTACAGTTTGAGTTTTATTTTTCTATGTGGTATAAGAAGTGGTTCTAAACTGATTTTTTTTTTCCAGATTGCTTTCTAGTTTCCAAAACAATTCATATTAAACATGGGGTTCTTTCCCAGAAAATTTACCTTTTTGGGTATTAAACACTGGAGTAGTGAATTCACTTATTTTTTATTCTTCTTTGTCTAAAAATGTCCATTGATCTTCTTTTCTATTTTTACCTAGTATGAAATAGTTTTGAGGATTACTGCTTTATACTGTAGTTTTGAGGTCTGGGACTCCTATTATCCCTTCCTTCTCTTTTCCCATTGTTTCTCTTGATAGTCTTAATTTTTTTGGTGTGCCTCTTCAATTTTTTTCTTATTTTGTAATTATATTGACATATAATTCCCTTTCTTTGCCCTATTTTTCAGTGTTTTGTTTATTACGGCTATATTTGTCTCATAAAAGGAGTGTGACAAAGTGTTTTCCTTCTTGGTTTTTGAGATAGTTTGTGTAATATAAATAGGAATTATTCTTTCATAATTTGATAGAATTTTACTATAAACCCATGTAGAACAAGGGTATTTTTCTTTGGTAGTTCCTTTACAATGAATTCATCCCTTTCTGAAATTGTACTATTTAAATCAGTGGTTCTCAACCTTCCTAATGCTGTGACCCTTTAATACTCACATGTGGGTGTATCTGCATGTGGGTGGACCCGCCTGGAGATGGATAGAACAGTGGTGTCTCAGTTCCTAAGACCATTGGAAATATGTGTTTCTGATAGTCTTAGACAACCCCCAAAGGGGTCGCAACCTACAGGTTGAAAACCGCTGATCTAAATAGTTATTTGCTCTTCCATTTATTGGTCCATTTTTTGACTTTATATTTTTGTGAGAGGAGGCGTTCCTCTTACTTCCACATAGTGAATTGAATGCTAGCTTCAGAATCAGGAAGACCTGAGCTCAAGTTCTGCTTCTTTAGATCTGTATTGGTTGTAGGACGCTGGGTAAGTCACTTAACCTCTGCTCTTTGTCAACTCTTTAAAACTAGAAGTTGCCAAAAAAAAAAAAAAAGTACACAACTTAATTGATAGAGGGAGTTCCCTCATCATGGAATTCCCTATATGAAAGAAATTACAGGTACTGGACCTATCCCTATGTTTCTGTAGACAATCCTCTGTTTCTTTTGAATTCTCACTTTTGCTATCATTTAATTTTGTAGTATAGGTTCTTATAATTCTTTTTATTTTAGTCCTAGTGTGAGTTCCCCTTCTTCATCTTGTGTCTTGTCATTCTGAATGTCCTTCCTCTTCTTTTCAGGCAAGTTGACTGAGCTTGATCAGTTTTCTTTTTTTCTTTTTTAATGATCCAGGGTTTAGTTTTGTTTATCCATTCTGTAGATATTTTCTAGTTTATCTATTTTTCTCCTAATTTTCAAGTTTTCCTCTATTGCATTTTAGGTTTCTGTATTTGTTGTTTTCTAATTTTTAAATTGCGTGTTTAATTCATTATTACTATATTTTTTCTATTTGTCAATACTTATTTTTAGAGATATGCTGTTTTACCTGTAGATTTCTTTAACTGCTGTAAGAAATTTCATCTTTGCCATTGTAATTGTTTCTGTGGTTTATTCTTTGACCCATTCTTTGTTCAGAATGTCATTATTAAATCTCCATTTACACATTTTACTTTGCTTGTGCTTCCTCTATTAGTTACTAGCTAGGTAACTCAGTGTGTAGAGTGTGGGCCTTGGCATTAGGAAGCTCTGAATTCAAATACTCCTTTAGGGCTGTCTCAGCCCTGGCAAGTCATATATGTATTTATATAATATTAGATTGTTTCGTTTTATCAGTAGATAGGTGTATATGTGTGTGTGCGTGTGTGTGTGTATGTGTATAATGTTGATGTGAATTTTTATTTTTGCTTTGTCTGGTAGCATGATGGAACTCTTTGCCCTTTTGCATTCACTTGATTCATGGTAAATTCTATTTGAGTCTCATTTTAATTGTATGTCTTTTAAATGTTTCTTCTACATAGTACATTGTTTATATAATTCATTTACTCATAATAAAGTAATGATTTAAGTTTGTATTTTTTGCCATTAAATTCTTTAGTAAGGGGTGGCTAGGCAGTTCAGTGAATAGAGCACTGGCCCTGGACTCAGGAGGACCTCAGTTCAAATCCAGCTTCAGACACTTAAGACTTACTAGCCCTGTGACCTTGGGCAAGTCACTTAACACCAATTGCCCCTCCAAAAAGCAAAAAGGAAGAAATTCTTTAGTATTTTTAAAAATCAGTTTCCTCTTTTAAATCAGTATTTCATATCAGCTTAAAAGTTTTGCTTAATGTACTTGGATTAAAACTGGAAATCTGGAAACAAATAAGAAAAAGACACTGGTTTTTGTCCTAGCTGGCTTTGCTGTGTAACCTTTGGAAAGTCACAACTTTCCTGGGCCTCAGTTTCCTCATCTGTAAAACTGAGGACTTGTACAACGTAATCTTCAAAGTCACTTATAACTTTGTTTCTCGGACTCAGACTCCAATTTGTTCTCCCTCAATGAAACAAATAAGGATGTTTTCCTAGATATTTTTGTGGATTTTAACCACAAAGAAGTATTAAAAAAAAAAGTGGATAATAGTGCTGTTGCATCACTGTGAGTGAAAATGGAGTCTTTATGACATGGTAAAGTGGATACCATGGGCTAGCAGTGCTAGCTGATGGATTTGTATACACTCAGCTTAACTCAGTAATAACATTTCATCTTTTTAAGATTAGGGGATTCAAAACCTGCCATATTTTGCTCTCTTGCAGAAGCAAATTCTGACTCCATCTGGAGCAAAAGTGTCTGCAAGTGCAGAGATCAATCTATGAAGGCAGTTGTCAGCACAGGGTTGAATGGAATCCTAGGTTTTCACATTATTCCATATTACTTGTCTGAGTAATATCTAGAACATTGTTTCTAACTAGGGCTCTATGAACAATTTGACAACAAAAGCAAATGCATCTGTCATTTGATTATGTCTTTACCTCAAAATTAGGTGTGAAATTCTGAATCGTACTGCTTATTTTTATGTGGAAAATATTTTTAAATTAAATAAAGCATATTGCTCCTGATCTTGACAATATAAACCTATGAGTTTTATCTACCTATTTGTCAAGTATGATTTAATTATAGAATACACAGAAATGTAAAAAGGACATTTCTTCTTAGTAAGAGGAAAATAATTTCCTAAATAGAATTGAAACCAGAAACAAATAGGTAGAAATACAGAAAGACATTCTTTTTTGTGGTAGCTTCACATTGAGAGGTTAGAAATGATAAAAGGTAATCATACTAATCGGTTATGTTTTAAAGTTCCCTGCAATGTTGTTTTTTAATTACATGGAGAAATATGGGTCACATTCATGAAGAGGCAGCAGTCATTTCTTTGCTGCGCTCCTCACATTAAGTAAAGACAAATGAGAGGGAATGCATACAAAATTTCATAGACTTAAAAATTTCCCCAATCCCTTTTTTAGACTTACATTATATTAGTAAAGTTATTTTTATATGCGTACGTATTTTATGTAACTGATTCTTTACCAAAACACTAAATGTTGGAACTCTATGCATTTCTAAAAATTCCTTCAATCATTCAAAAAATATTTATTAAGCACATATTATGTGTAAAGCTAAGTTTTTCAGGCAGTGAAAAAGAGGAAAAGCCACAGTTCCTGACCTCTGAAAGCTTACAATCTAATTAGGGAGATTTAATAGACATATGAGGTAAACATTAAGTAAACATCATGGCATGGTGGAAGGACTTTTGTTCCAATCCTAATTCTGCTACTTGAAAATAGACACGATTTTCTGTTATGGAATGTTATGGAACGAGAGTGCTAGACTTGACCATCTCTAAGGGCCCTTCCAGTTCTATATCTGTAATCTTACAAAAATAACTGTTATAGTGAGGATGAGGATGATACTGATGGTGGTGATTATGATGCTAAATCTTAGTCCGCACAAATTCTACAAGAATTCAGAGAAAGATGAAGCCAGAAAATTAAGGTATATCTGTTATTTTACTTTCTCACATCTTTTTAAAATCCTTTTTTTGTCTTCTCTAATACAATTCACTAAAATACATGCCAGATATTATGGCTCTAAATCTATTACCCATCATAATGCTACCTGGTTTTCCCAAGTACTTTTAATAATGAACCATTTCCCCAGATTTTATTTTCTGTAATTATATCAAAATTATATTTTGCATTTCTTGAAAATTATTTCTTCCCTCTCTTCAAAGGGAAATTTTTTAAAAATCCATGCCTTTAGCATGAATTCCCTCTGCTTACTCTAGGTTTAATCTAAGTGCTCTTCCTACCTTCATTATTCTTATAATCTACAACAGATTCTTCAGAACCACCCACCACCCTGCCCCAGATTACTTGTTCCTCAAATTCTACAATAGCTAAAAACTACAATTTGCATTTCTTTGTTTTGCTTTTACACACTATGAGCACACCATAAGGCAACTGGGTGTCCCATGAAACAATTCTTTGTAGCTGTGGGTACAGAATCATTTAACAATCAAGCAGCAAGCATTCATTAGTTGCTTGGTAGATTTGAGACACCATAGGAGGAACTGGGGATATAAAGACAAAAACAATATGTTTTAAGCAGCTTTATTTCTGTCAAAGAAAACAACACAAAATCTATAAGCAGACACAGACTATATGTAAGATAACTCAAGGTTATTTTTATGGGTGAGGCATCATCAGTCAGAGGTCAGGTGTATCAGGAGATGACAGGTGAGCTTTGAAGGAAGGTATGGATCCTAAGAGGTGAAGGCAAGGATTCATCTCTCCAAGGAGAACCCATGAATTACCCTTGCTTTTAGCTGCATCTTTTCTCATATCCCGATTTCCCTTGCTGCTATAGGATATCAATTTTTATATGATTCACTTCATTTATTGTTGTATTAATTCATCAGTGTTCATCTTTCTTGACCTCTAAAACATTTGAAGCTACTGACTACTGTTTCCTTCTGGATGCTCTCTTCTCTGGGTTTTTATGACAGTTTTCTGTCTTGTTCCTACCTCTCTGAGAACTTCTCAGTTCTCCCTGCTGAATCATCATCCATACCCTACTTTGAACTGTGGTTGTTCCCTAAGGTCCTATCCTGACCCCTCTTTTCTTTTCCCTCTGTATTTTCTTATTTGATGTCCTCATCAGCTCCCATGAGCTTAATTATTTCAGTAAGCAGATGACTTCAAGATTTAAATTTCCTTCCTACCTTTGTATTTCCTCGTAGCTAAAGTTCCCCATTATTACCTGCTTACTAGATAGTTCAAACTGGATGTTCTACAGATATCTTATATTCAGTATATATATATATATATATATATATGTAAAAGAGAGCTTATTAACATTTCTATAAACTTCCTGATTTCACTTAAGAAAACCACTATCATTTCAGTATTCCAGGTTTGTAAAGTCATGGTTTCCAAAAATCCCCACTCCCTCTCTCACCCCAGATATCTTGGCAGTTACCCAATCTTGTCATTTGCATCTCCACAGCATTCCTTACTTTTTTATCTTTCTCTCCATTGAAATCATTACTACAGTAGTTAAGACCCCATCCTGTCTCACTTGGACTGTTGTTATAATCTAATAAATGGTCACACAAGACTCAAATATCTCCCTACTCCAATTCATTCTCTTCACAGACTCCACTGATTTTCCTAAAATACAGCTTATCACCAGATCACTCTTACTCAATAAACTCCAATAGTTCCATGTCACCTCTAGGATCAAATATAAACTCTTCAGTTTGATATTTCAAACCTTTCACAACCTACATTTTAGCTTTATTATACATTATAACCATTCACATACATTATGGTCTAGTTGATTATCCTTCTTACTGTTCCTCCTTCATAATACTCCAACTCCAGTGTCTGGGTCTTTGCACTCCTAGCTCTTTCACAAACCTGTGATTCACTTCCTCTTTACCTTGGTCTATTAGACTCTCCAGTTTCTTTCAAGACTTAATGCTAGTTGTGCCTTCTATGTTGAGTTTTGTTCCATTTCCTCTTTGGGTTATTAGGCGGCACAGTGGATAGACTTCTGGACCTAGAGTCAGAAACACTTCTCTTCCTGAGTTCAAATCTAGCCTTACACATCTATCAGCTGTGTGACCCTGGGCAAGTGACTTAACCCAGTTTGCCTCAGTTTCTTCATCTGTAAAATGAGCTGGAGGAGCAAATGGTACACCATTCTACTATCTTGGCCAAGAAAACCCCTAGAGAGTCATATAAGACTGAAAAATTAATCAACTCAAACACATTTTCTCTGTTTGGTAGTGTCTTTCCTCCCCAAATGCTTGTTTATCTATTTTGTATATATTCACAGAGAATTAATCACCTAGTGGTCAGAGTAATGATGAGTCTCTTATCTATTGCTGGTCCTTTGACATCAGATGCATCATCTGTATTTAGGAATATATTTGAAGCCTTTACAGCATGGTAGAACTTGGCAGAGATTATATCCCCTTGCCATAGCCTTTGAGAATCTGTGGATACCTCCATCCATGCTTAAGCATTAAGTATGACTTTTGTGGAATACTCACAGATAGACACACATAGACCACATACATGCCACTCTATTTCAGCAGTTCTCAATCTGTGGGTCATGACCCCTTCAGGGGTCAAATGACCCTTCCACAGGGGTCAAAGGGGTCACCTAAGACCATTGAAAAACACATATTTCAATATGTGTATTAGAGGGTCACGACATTAGAAAGGTTGAGAACCACTGCTCTATTTACAAATATCTAGAACAGGGGAATATATACTGATTATTTATATATATATATATATATAATATTTTATATTACTTATAGATTTATATTTATATAAATATATAATTATATATAATATATGTATTTGGTTACCATTGCTACAGGCATTTATAAATATAAAATATAAGGAATCATATCTAAGATTTAGAAGAGGGGGTTTAGTGTCTCTGGTCTATTGCTGCTCCAGTGATGTTTCCAAATTTCTGTCTCAGTTTCCTAACTTTAAAATTTGATAGTAAGCCTTGGTTTTGCTTGCCTTGCAGATACTATGAGGATGGATTAATGTTGGTAATTGACTGTGAGGACATTGTGTAGATTTTGTTTGCAAAATGTTATAATTAATTCTGTCTAATAACAAGGTAGATAATTTCAGATTGTTTAACTTGGATATACTAACCAATGTATGAGATAGTAGAAAGCAAGGCTAACACATAATCAAACGCACCATATACTGTTATTTAGATAAGTGTAGTTAATTCAGAATTACTTTTATGGCACCAAATAGTAGGTTTTGGAAGAGGTGTAGTTGGACAGAGTATTCATGTTATGAAATTCCCTTAAGCACGATGTTATTAATATTAAATTTTTACTGTGAAATAGAGAAGAACAACTCTTTTTAAAAAATTACATTAGTAGATAATAAATGATGATCTACTGTATTTAATGTTTATAATCCTGCTTGGAAATGTGAAACACTAGATAATGACTATTTCTGTGTGGAAACTTAAAGCCCTATTGTAGTAAAATATTGCAGATGTTCCTGATAACATCCTTTTACTTTCTTTGTAGTTTTGAGATTCTTCAAAAATGGCTTTAGCCACCACTTTTTATTTCTTGGAGACTCTAACACTGCCAAAATTACTCATTGGTATTTAATACTAGAAAAACCAATCTGATTTCTCTTTGTGCTCATCTAGAAAGACCATGTCACTTTTTTGACCATGTCTAACAGTTGGTAGAGTAGGTGAAATCTTTACTTGAAATTGGCAGGAGGCCTTATGTTAGGTTAGAGATGCACAGTATCGATACATTGCGTATGGCTTTCGTATTTTTTTTTCTCCTCCATTGGCCTTAATACTTGAACTTCTTTATTCCCATGTGGGCGATGGAATTTCAGCAACTTCTGTCCTTGTTTCAGTCTTCTGGGTTTCTGTGAGATAGATTAGCATGATCAAGAGTATCTAGAAATCATTACTACAGAAGGAATCCAGATACTGGAGAAGAGAAAGTAAACTTTCTGAATTCAAGACTGGTAGTTAATGTGATTCCCACCAAGCAGGTAAACTGGAAGGTGATTTATTTCTCTTGCCATTCTTACTCCTGATATCCCTATCCCCTGTAACTGGTTCAGAGGCAAGGCCTTCCCTTATTGGACTTTGGGGCTCCTTTTGTTGAGAAGATATGAGAGAACAATTTGGAAAAGGTTAGTTGGAGACAGAGAGCTCCATGTAAGAGAGCTTGGCTTTAACTTTCAAAACTTACTTTATTCAACTTATTTCTTTTATCTTTCACTTTGTTCAATAAATTATGTGATCTTGATGTATAATGTGTCTAAATCCTATCATGGCACACTCACACATGCACATATATGCATAAACGTATGCATAATGTTATACATAATATGTGTTTGTGTATGTATATGTGGGGAGGGAGGGATGGAAAGAGAGTGTGAGAGAGAGAGAAAAAGAGAGAGAGAGAAAGAGAGAGAGAGAGAAAGAGAAAGATTGAGGAGTAGGGGATCCAGATTTTATGTTTTGGACAATAATCCATTTTACACAGCTAGAGCTGATATTGAAACTGAAATTGTGGACTAAGTAATAATTTGACTGTCTGAAGAATGAGTGCCCTCAGAAGACTATGGGGACAAGGCAGCCATTGAGGAAGGGTATCCCAAATAAGTGTCAGAGACACTCTTGACACTCCTGAGTTGGTAGTTCAAATAGAGCACTACCCAATGGGCAATTCAGGTGTTTTCTCTTGCAGGACAATTTTTACATTGAAATTGAATTCTTATTTTTTTCTGTAAGCTTAAGGAAGGCAACAGTTGAACCAAGCAAACCAAAGTAACCAGTAAAGTGGTATCTTAAAAAGTTAGAGATGCCACATATAAAAGTGGACCACAATTTATGTAATATGTTATATTTCAGAAGAATTTTGTGCAAGTCAGGTTGTTGTAAATGGAAACAACTATTCTGGGGAAGCTTGCTACTCAAATGACTCTCAGAATGAATACTTTTGTAAAATGGTTAATCGCCACTTAAAATCCATTTTTTAAGTGTTGAGAAGATAATATACTTGAATTGCAAAGCACCATGGGAAAGTTAGACATAATTAGAACCTGATGTTCCTGTGTCGAATAATAAGCAAATATAACCATAAGTAAGCACAGTATATCTGTATTTTAAAATCAGCAATCTCCAAATTAGTCTGAAGTAATTTTTGTCTACCTAAATATAATGTTCATATTTTGTGTCTCCAAATTCTCTCTAACCCTTTTTCCCCACAACCAGAATTGTGCTAACCTTCTGAAAACAGAACTGTCAGAGTAAGTTTGTATCTAAATGCTAAAATATACTTTGTCAGATTCCCACTTTCCAGCTGCTGTCTCTGATCTCTGTACCATCTGGTCTGGCTGACTAGTTGGCATATAAACAGCATCAATGTGCCTTACCTATTTTGGCCTCCTGTTTCAGTAGACAATATATGATTCTTCTGAGTCCAAAAAAGTACTTAATTTCACATTTGCTTTTCTCTCTCGGATCTGGGCTAAATAATGACTAAATAGAATGAACTCATTTGTTTGTGAAAATCTTGATCTGTGTTGTTTTACCTAGACTTCCCCTATTATAAGTTGACAATAAATGATATTAGTGATTACCCATCTCTAAGTTATTACAAGCTGTTGCAACTAGTTTTTAATAGTGTATACCATGTTACTTATTACTATCTATAAACTTTCTCTATAAATCAATAATAAATATTTATATTTTTAATTTTTAAGTCACCAGCTTCATATGTATTTGTATGTATTTCAATTCAGGATCTCATCACTTTTCTCACCTGTAATATTGAAGTCAGCTTCTTTTTTAAAGTTCTTTTTTTGTTTTGTTTTTTGCTTTTTTGAGGGGAGGGAGCAGGGCAGGGCAATTGGGGTTAAGTGACTTGCCCAAGGTCACATGGCTAGTAAATGTTAAGTGCCTGAGGCTGTATTTGAACTAAAGTTCTCCTGACTCCAGGGCCTGTGCTTTATTCGCTGTGTCACCTGGCTGCCCCTGAAGTTAGCTTCTTAATTGGTCTCTCTAGTTCCTGTCTTTCAACTCTCCAATCCATCCTCCATACAATTGCAAGAATAATCTTCCTAAGGTACTAATCTGACCCTGTCAGTTCCTTTCTCAAAAATCTTCTCTTATTCTCTATTACCTCAATGGTAAAATACAAACCTAAAGTTCTTCATAATCTGGCTTTAGTTGACCTTTTCACATTACCACCCATTATACAGTGCTATTTGTGATGAAAAACCCCATCCAGAAACTTAATTAAAATCAGATGTCTTAGAATAAAAACAGGAGTTTATTCTCTTCCCTAGGAGAATAGGGCAGTCTTTCCCATGACTCATCATGAAGAAGGAGTGTGTTACAAAAGACAGAACAAGAATTTATACCCTAAGGCAGTCAAGCCCCCTTCCCCAACTGTCTACTTTCTCCTTGGCTTAAGACTGTTAAGTCTGAGAGCCAGACTTGAGTCTTGGAGCCAAAATCTTCCCCAATGGCAAATCACAGGGGAGCCCAAAGAACAAGGATGCTGATTGACAGCAAGGGAAAGGGGGAAGGAACCCAAAGCAAGGGAGGAGGAGTGAGCCTGGGCTGTCCCTGACTCCCACTGGCCAGGAGGAGGGGCCCACAAAGGCAGGAAATCAGAAAGGACTTGCTGCTGATTGACAGCAGTATTGGAGGAGAAATTAATCCAAAATTACCTGAGAAGTTTTCACTCTCCCCAGACACTGCCCATTGCAAACAAATGTCCTATTTGGTGTTTCCCAAATTCGGCATTCCATTTTTTATTTTTGGTTATTTAAATTCTCTATTTTTCTTCTGTCAATCTGTTATTTTATATTTTTAAAAATATTCATCCATTTTATTTATCAGCTTAGTTGATGTAGTTTGAAGAAAACTGAACAAATTGTTGCAAATATTTTCCTACTTTTCCTCTTCATTTATTGTAAATTCTTACTTTTTTCAGTTTTTTATATTGGCAATTTTTCTTTTCCTCTCTCTAAAATCAGACTAGCCAACATTTTTCTATTTTATTGATTTTTTTTTTTTACTCCATCTCTCAACTGCAGGCATTTTCTCTAACTGTCCCCTCTTCCTGGAATGCTCTTCCTCTTCATTTCTTTCCATTGGCTTTCCTAGCATTAAGTTCCCAACAAAATTCCATTTTCTACAGAAAGCATTTCCCAACCCCTCTGAATTCTAGTGTAGTTATTTCCTATTTATTCATTATATAGCTTTTTTTGTTTGTTGTCTTCCTCATTAGATTGTAAGCTCTCTGAGGGCAGGGACTATATTTGGACTCATTTTGAATACTTAGCCCTAACACTGTGTCTTACATATAGAAGGTACTTCATAAATATTTGCTTATTGATTGATTGAAGAAGTGTTTGTAAACAGTAGCTTTAGTCTGGGTTCTTTGTTCCAAGACTCATGCAAAGACCTGATAGCTTGAATGATCTCTCCTCTCTGCCAAAGTTCAGCTCTCCTAGCTACCTCTTTCTTTATCCATTTCCCCCTCAACTACTGCTTCTCTCTCCAGCTCAGCTCATTAAATCTCAGTAGGGGCAGAGAATACTGCCCCTCCCATGACCATTTTCTCAGTCCTATCTAGTTCTCAGTCTAGATTATAAAATTCAGCTCTGTATTTCTTAAACATGTTCAAATGGACTTCATCAATTAATTTATTTATATCACCTATCTAAATTTATATCCACATGTAAATATACTTCCTTCATTATTCTAATTTTTTGTATTTCAATTTGTGTATTTTGTGTATAAAGTGAGATTTATTATTATTTAATAGCTATAGTGGTAACCTGTTGATAGTTCTCTTTTTATTGGTAGCATTTTTGTGACCTTTAACACTTTATTCCATTTGAACAGAATTGATCTATATGTACCTATCTACAAATAAGCTGGGTTTGGCTTTTATATGTCTCTGTTATATATCGTGTGTTTTTCATATCTCTCTTTTTTAATACTGAATCTTAAACTCCTTGATTTAAGTACTATTTCTAGTATTGTTTCTTTTAAGTCATTTGGTAGTACATAATACCATGATTTTAAAACTTTGATCATTCAGTAAGCTAAATATGAACGTTAATGTCTAAAAGTATCTAAATATTGATACTTTCTTTACCCTTTAAAAAGATATTTTTCATGAATCTTACTCAAGGAGTTATATTCTTATAAAGTAACAATAAAAATAATAATATTGATGCTGATAATAATCAATGACATTTAAATCATGCTTTAAAATTGGTAAAGTGTTTGACATATTCATTTGAATCTCAAAACACTATGATGTTGCTATTACCAATACTATTTCCCCCATTTTATAGATTAGACTAGTGAGCTAATTTTATGGCTTGTCCATGACCACAAAACAATTTAGTATCAGAGGTAGAATTCATATTATGGTTTTTTTTTAAATCTGTTTTGACATCCTACTCTCCATTATCCAAACAATTTGGTTTTTTTTTTTTTTTTTTTTGAGGAGCAATTGGGGTTGTGACTTGGCCAAGGTTACATGCCTAGTAAGTGTAAAGTATCTGAGGCTAGATTTGAACTCAGGTCCTCCTGACTCCAGGGCTGGTGCTCTATTCACTGCCCCACCTAGCCACCCTCCATGTTGCTTTTGATAAGCACCATTACTCTAGAGCAGCGGTTCTCAACCTATGGGTTGCGACCCATTTGGGAGTTGAACCATCCATTCACAGGGGTCACAGGTTGCCTAAGACCATTGGAAAACACATATTTCCAATGGTCTTAGGATCTATGACACCGCTTCTCTATATGTCTCCAGGCGGTCCGTCCACATGCAGATATGCCCACATATGAGTAAGGGTCCCGGCATTAGGAAGGTTGGGACCCACTGCTCTAGAGAGATCTCGCATAATTCCTCAGAAGGAGGAAGTACTTAAGTCATTCCAACAAAACTGAAACCCTAGGTACTTCAATCCCATTGTTCCTAACATTCCATATATTCAAATAAGTTACTAAATGGTAGAGAAATCATGACTTATTGTGAAGAAACTCACAGAATAAAAAGAGTCATCTTTTGTTTTCTTAATAACAGTATAATAACTGCTGTAGCATAAGTAACAGAAAGGAAAGATGCATAGTTGGCTGCACATAGATGTAGGGCAACAAGAGTAGCTATATTATCACAAATTTTTACTAAGTGAAATGCAAAGAATTGAAGATGAATTTCTTACTTACATCAGTGAAATGCTGTCTTTTGGCTAGGGGCATTTTGTTTTGTTTTAATTCATCTCACATGTCTGAGTCATATTCATATTCATATTCATTTGCTGATGTGTCTGCTCATGGCGAACCCAGAAAACCTTGTAAGAACTGTGACCATGTCCTTAGAACAACAATATGTATAATCAAACTAAAGAACCACACTGTCATTCTGCAAACATAGAATGGGGAAAATTACACAAAAAAGGCTTTACACCTTTTAAACTTTCCAGGTATTATCTATCTACCTATCTATCAATCATCTATCTATCTAGCTGTCTGTCTATCTATCTATCTATTTTTCTATCTATCTATCATCTATCTATCTATCTATCTATCTATCTATCTATCTATCTATCTATCTATCTGGTATATAACTGACTGTTGACCCTTCTGGCTTCCTTTAAGTACAAACGAAAATCCCCTCTTCTCCAAGGTGCCTTCTTCAACCCTTCTTAATTCCAGTGCCTTCTCTTTGCTACTTATTTCCTATTTGTCCTTTATAGTTTGCTTGTACATAATGGCTTGCATATTGTTTCACTCATTTGATTGTAAACTCCTTAAGGACTGGGACTATCTTTTGCAATTTTTTTCTGTCTCCAGCTCTTACCACAGTGCCTGGCACCAGTAGGAACTTAACAAATGTTTATTGATTGATATAGGCTGTTGTTCCACTCCCTTAGGCCAGGACTTTATCTTTTCCTTAGGGTTCTACAGTACCCTTAGAGGTTTATGGGTATTTTTCTCTTCCATCATTTTGATCCTTCACTTTGTAACTATTTTTAAGGAACTTTTGAGTAGGGTTCCACTTCTATTTAACTCTTCAAAATATAACCAGAATAGATGTAGAAATATTTTCCCTTGGCAGCTCAGAGGTAATATTCTTTCCACCCCCACTGTTACGTATCAGTTTGGGGATAGAGAGATTAGGTTGAAAACTTAGCTTAGCTCACCTCTTACAAAGCAACAGTCTTACCAAGTTCACATCTAAAGGTAAAAAAAAAAAATGGGATCATATACAAAATTCCATTTTATCTTCCCAAGAACTCTGAGAGAGAATGGGTATTTTTACCTAAGTTTATGTATGAACATCTAAGACAGCAAATGATTTGTTCACTCTTATGTAACTAGTAGGTGGTAGAAGCTAGGACTTTTGATTCCAAAATCAGGATTTCTTCCACTCTATCATACTTCTTCATATTCACCGTAACTGAAATTATTACTAAAAATTAGGTCAAGTTTTTGACTAGAATTCAAACAGCAGTCTCTGCACCCAACCCTCAGCTAATGGATTCAACAGGATTAGCAGCTTTTGAATAACTCTCAGCATGGGAATAAGTAATGCCAAGACTACGAGGGTAATGAAGGGGTAGTGAGGGAGGAAACAAGAGGAAGGGGTTCTTCTCCACTGGAGTTCTTTTTATTTTGTGATAAATAAAGGAGGAGGCTCTTTTTTCTGGAATTTCAGCCTAGGGGTTTAGAATTTTAAGTTGATTTACTGACTCCCAGCAACCAGGCTTTGTTTTTCAATATTCATTTACATTTATTAAGCATATCTCTATTATTCTTTTCATGGTTGCTAGCTATGTACATAGTGTCCAAGAGTGATGTTACATATGGATTTCAGTGAGTTGTTTTTATGACAAAGTAGGCATCTTGTTTACATACAAATACCATGTCTACAAAAGCAATTTTCTTAAAGAAAAATTGTTGAAAAGAAAACTGACTTGGCTTCCAGATTTATTTTTGTCTCTATTGTTGGCAGAGTTTTCTACTTTATCCTTGAGCATATAATCTCTCCTTATGCTTTGTTCCCAAAGTACTCATTTTAAAGGAACACATCTAGGATAACCGTTATCACTGTAGTTCAGTTAGATAATGCTTGAATGCTATGATTAAGCTATGGTCATTATAGGTACTTCCCTCTTACCAGTGGGTACAGCTTTTGTCACTTAATAATCAGAAAGAGTTTAAGAAACAAATAGACCTCTTTGTAATAATTATGTCCTTCTAAAGAGGAACTCAAACAGTGACAAACTTGAAAGATGGAGAGCATTTAAAAAAGCAGTTTACTTTGTGAGTAATTTTCTGTATTCCTATGCTATTATTTGCTTTTGAAGACAAGATTTTTTTTTCCGAAGAGAGCTTCTCCTTTTGCTTGATCCTGCAATGAAGACATAATCCCATGTTTAAGATATCACACAGAGAGAGGGCCAAGTACTCTACCCACTACCCCTTTATCTACAATAGTGAAGAAAGCCTCCTGAGTGGCTTATACTTAAGAAAATAAGACATAGGAAGAAGCTGTTTGGCACAACTTGGAGCCTTGATTTGGCTGTTTGGGGTCTTGAAGAGCTAGTTCTTTTGCCTTTTTGTTTCGATTTAAAGGACTTCTGAAAATGGACTTTTATTTTTTCCCACTTAGTAGTATCTAATTTTCCAATTGCATGTTAAAATAGCTTTTAATATTCATTTTTGTAAGATTTTAAGTTCCGTATTTTCCTCCCTTCCTCCCCTCTGAACTCTCCAAGAGAACAGTCTAATACAGGTTATATGTGCAGAATCCCATTAAACATAATTCCACATGAGTCCTGTTGTGAAAGAAGAATCAGAACAAAAGGGAAAAACCATGAGAAAGAAAAAATAAAAACAAAACAAAAAAAGTGAAAATGGCATCCTTTGATCTGCATTCAGACCATATGGGTCTTTCTTTGGATGTAGACAGCATTTTACATCATGAGACTACTGGAAGTATCTTCATCATTGTTGAGAAGAGCTAAGTCTATCAGTTTTTTTTTTAATCATCAAACATTTATCAAGCACCCAATATGTAGCAGACATGTGGTTTCCAAGATCAGAGTTACTAAAGCATCCACAAATCTCTGTCTAGCCTCTTAATGCTCCTCAAACATTATATTTCATCTCTTCTACATTTTCTTTTTTTTTTCCTAAGGGAAATACTTTTTGTTTACTTTCAGCTTACAAGATTCAGTTCCACAATCTTTTGAGTTTCAAATATTCTCCCCTCCCTCCATTCCACCCCCATGGTGGCATGCAGTCAAGTATAGATCTGCAAAGAGTTTCACATTAGACATTAGTCTGGTTGTAAAGAAGGGTTGTGACTGATGGAATGGACAACGGGAAAGAGGAAACAAAACAAACGTGAAAAAGAAAGAGAGCAGGTAGTTTGCCTCAGTCTGCATTTAAACTCTGTTCTTTCTAGATCTTTCCCTGAATGTAGACATCTCTTTGCATAATGAGTCTTTCAGAGTTGTCTTATAACCTTGCATTGCTGAAGAGTCTAGTCTGTCAAAGCTGGTCATCACACATACATTGTGTCTGTAATTGTGTACACATTTCTCCTGGTTTTTCTCTTCTCACTTAGCATCAGTTTGTATAAGCCTCTTGAGGTAAATACGAAGTCCATCTGCTCCTCATTTCTTATGGCACAATAGTATTCCATTACATTCATATACCACAACTTGTTTAGCCATTCCCCAATTGATGGGCATCCCCTTGATTTCCAATTCATTGTCACCACAAAAGAGGTGGTATAAATATTTTTGCACATATGGGTCTTTTCCCCCTTCTATGATCACTTTAGGATACAACCCTAAAGGTGGTATTACTGGGTCAATGGGTATGCAATTATTTATAACCCTTTGGGCATAGTTCCAGATTGTTCTTCAGAATGTTTGAATCAGTTCACAACTACACTAGCAATGCATTCCAAAGTGTTCCAATTTTTCCACATCCTCTTCAGCATTTGTCATTTTCCTTTTTTGTCATCTTAGCCAATCTGACTGGTGAGATGTGGTACCTCAGAGGTGTTTTGATTTGCATTTCTCAAATCAATAGTGATTTAGAGCATTTTTTCATATGCTTGTAGATATCTTTAATTTCTGCCTCTGAAAGTTGCCTGTTCATATCCTTCAACCATTTATCAATTGGGAAATGACTTGTATTCTTATAAATTTTGCTTAATTCCCTGTATATTGTAGAAATGAGGCCTTTATCAGAGACACGGGTTGTAAAAATTCTTTCCCAATTTCCCACTTCCCTCTTAATCTTGGTTACATTGGCTTTGTACAGAAACTTTTCAATTTAATGTAATCAAGATTATCCATTTTGCATTTTATAATGCTCTCTAACTCTTGTTTGGTCATAAAGTCTTCTTTTCTCCATAAATCTGACAGGTAAACTATTCGTTGCTTTCCCAGATTGCTTATGGTATCAGCCTTTATACCTAGATTGTGCACCCATTTAGTCTTGATTTTGGCATACAGAGTTAGATAATGGTCTATGCCCAATTTCTGCCATACTATATTACAATTTTCCCAGAAGTTCTTGTCAAATAGTGAGTCCTTATCCCAAAACCTGGGGTCCTTGAGTTTATCAATCAGTAGACTACTGTGGTCATTGACTACTGAGTCTTGTGTACCCAATCTATTCCACTGATCCACCACTTTATTCCTCAACCAGTACCAAGTAGTTTTGATGACTGCTGCTTTATAATACAGATTAAAATCTGGTGTGGCTATGCCAACTTCCCTAGCATTTATTTTCACTAATTCCCTTGATATTTTGGACTGTTTGTTCTTCCAAATGAATTTTGTTACTATTTTTTCCAGCTCTATAAAGTAATTTTTTGATAGATTGATATGGCACTAAATATGTAATTTAATTTAGGTAAAATTGTCATTTTTATTATTTTAGCTCGACCTAGACATGAGCAATTGATATTTTTCCAATTAGTTAGATATGATTTTATTTGTATGAAATATTTGTATGAAAAGTGTTTTGTAGTTGTGTTCATATAGTCCTGGGTTTGTTTTGGTGGGTAGATTCCCAAATATTTTATAGTGTCTACAGTAACTTTAAATAGGGTTTCTCTTACTATCTCTTTCTGTTGGACTTCATTAGAAATATATAGGAATGCTGAGGATTTATGTGGGTTTATCTTATATCCTACAACTTTGCCAAATTTATTTATTGTCTCAAGAAGATTTTTTACTTAATTCTCTAGGATTCTCCAAGTATATCATCATATCATTGGCAAAGAGTGATAGCTTAGTCTCTTCTTTGCCTAATTTGATTCCTTTGATTTCTTTTTCTTCTCTAATTTCTACTGCTAACATTTCTAATACCAGATTGAAATAGAGGGGTGATAATGGACATCCTTGTTTCACCCCTGATCTTATTGAAAATGCTTCTAGTTTATCCCCATTACATGTAATAGTTGCTGATGGCTTTAAATAGGTATTATTCTAAGGAAAACTCCATTTATTCCTATACTTTCTAGTGTTTTTAATAGGAATGGATGTTGTATTTTGTCAAAAGCTTTTTTTGCATCTATTGAGATAATCATATGTTTTCTGCTAGTTTTATTGTTGATATGATAAATGATACTAATGGTTTTCCTAATATTGAACCATCCTTGCATTCCTGGAATAAATCCTACCTGATCAAAATGTATTATTCTTGTTATAAGTTGCTGTAGTCTTTTTGCTAATATTTTATTCAAAATTGCTGCATCTATATTCATGAGGGAGATTGTTCTATAATTGTCTTTCTCCATTTTGTCTCTTCTTGATTTAGGTATCAGTACCATATTTGTGTCACAAAAAGAATTTGATAGGACTCCTTCCTCACCAGTTTTCCCAAATAGTTTGTAGTGTGTTGGGATCAGTTGTTTTTTAAATGTTTGATAGAATTCACTAGTAAATCCATCTGGCCCTGGAGGTATTTTCCTAGGGAGTTCACTGATGGCTTGTTCAATTTATTTTTCTGAGATGGGGTTATTTAAGTAATTTACTTCTTCAGTTAATCTGGACAACTTATATTTTCATAAATATTTATCCATTTCACTAAGGTTGTCAAGTTTATATGCATACCATTGGGCAAAATAGTTCCTAATTATTGTTTTAATTTCCTCTTCATTGGAGGTACATTCACCCTTTTCATTTTTGATACTTGACATTTTTTTCTTTCTTTTTTTTATCATGTTGACTAAAAGTCTTTCAATTTTATTGGTTTTTTTTCATAAAACCATCTCTTAATCTTATTAGTTCAATAGTTTTCTTAATTTCAATTTTATTAATCTCTTCTTTGGTTTTCATTATTTCTAATTTAGTATTTAATTGGGGATTTTCAATTTGTTCTTTTTCTAGCTTTTTCAATTGCATGCCCAATTCATTGACCTCCATTTTCTCTAATTTATTTATGTGTGCATCTAGGGATATAAAACTTCCCCTAAGAACAGCCTTTGATGCATCCCAGAAGTTTTGATATGATTTCTCATTATTGTCATTCTCTTGAATGAAGTTACTGATTGCTTCTATGATTTCTTGTTTGACTCACTCATTCTTTAGGATTAAATTATTTTGTTTCCAATTAGTTTTTTGTCTGTTTTTCTATGGCCCTTTATTACATATGATTTTTATTGCATCGTGATCTGCAAACTATGTATTTACTATTTCTGCCTTTTTGCACTGAGCTGTGAGGTTTTTATGCCCTAGTACATGGTCGATTTTTGTGCATGTACCATGTACTGCTGAGAAGAAGATATATTCCTTTTTATCCACATTCAGTTTTCTCCAGAGATCTATCATGTCTAGCCTCTCTAAAATTCTATTTGCCTCCTTAACTTCTTTCTTGTTTGTTTTGAGTTTAGATTTATCAAGTTCAGAGAGGGGGAGATTGAAGTCACCCACTAGTATCATTTTGCTTTCTATTTCCTCCTCTAATTCCCTTGACTTTTCCTCTAGGAATTTGGATGCTATGTCACTTGGTTCATATATGTTAAGTAACGATATTGCTTCATTCTCAATGGCGCCTTTTAGCAGGATATAGTTTCCTTCCTTATCTCTTTTAATTAGATCTGTATTTGCTTTTGCTTTATCTGAGATAAGGATTGCTACCCCAGCTTTTTCTAGTTTAGCTGAAGCATAATATATTCTACTCCATCCCTTTACCTTTACCCTGTGGTATCCTCTTGTTTCAAATGTGTTTCTTGTAAACAGCATATTGTGGGATCGTGATTTTTAATCCATTCTTCTATCCACCTCTATTTTATGGGGAGAGTTCATCCTATTCACATTCACAGTTATGATAACTATCTGTGACTTTATCTCCATCTTATTCCCTCCCCTATTTATATTTTTGTATCTTCTTTTTCCTTTCCCTCCCTTGAGTTTTCCTTTTTACCACCACCTCCCTCAATATTCCACTCTTTACCTACCTTTTCCCCTTGCTATACTTTCCCTCCCTTCTAACCACCCTCTTCCTTCTTACACCACTCCCCCCTTACCCTTCTCACTATTTGTAAGACACATTGGATTTTTATACTTAATGGAGTATGTTATTCCCTCCTGCAACCCAACCCAATGACAGTAAATTTCATATAGTGCTCATCTCCCTCCCTCCTTTCCTTCTATCATAATGAGTTTTTGTCTCTTTTCATGTTAGGAGCCTAAACTTAACTGATTATATTGATCCCTCTTTGAATCAGAACCAATGAGAATAATGTTCATAATATGCTGATCTCCCTCCTTCCTTCCCCTCTACTTTAGTATGTTTTCATGCATCTTTGTGCGACATAATTTACCATTTTCTGCCTTATCCTTTCCTTTTCTCCCATTACAATCCCTTTGTTCCCCTTAATAGGGTTTTTTTAATCTTATGATTAGTTCATTTATACCCACACCCTCTATCTATGTACATCCCTTTTAAGTGTCACAATAATTATACAAATTTCAGTATTGACAGGTATCAGCTTCTCATATTGGGATGTAAACAATTTGCTCTCATTGAGTCCCAAGTTACATGCATGTGTGTTTATGTGTGCACGGTGTGTGTGTGTGTATGTGTGTGTGTGTGTGTGTGTGTGTGTGTGAATGTGTGTTTTCCTTCTTTTTGTTTTTATGTCTTTCTTGGGTCTTGTAAATGGAGATTTAATTTTCCATTGAGTTCTGGATTTTTCATCAAGAATGTCTATCTCCTTGCCTGGAAGATTACACTCAGCTTTTCTGGGTAGTTGATCCTTGGTTGAAGTCCTAGATCTTTTTCTATACAAAATATAAAATTCCAATCCCTCTGATCTTTTAATGTAGAAGCTGCTAAGTCCTGTGTAATCCTGACCGTAGTTCCATGATATTTGAATTGTTTCTTTTTAGCCTCTTGCAGTATTTTCCCCTTGATTTTGTAGCTCTGGAATTCGGCCAGTATATGTCTTTGAGTTTTCAATTTGGGATCTCTTTCAGGAGGAGTCCAGGGAATCCTTTTGATAACTATTTGACCCTCTGATTTTGGACCTCAGGAGAGTTTTCTTTGACAATCCCTTGGAGGATGTTGTCCAGGCTCCTGTTTTCATCATGGCTTTCCTGTAGATTGATAATTCTTATGTTATCTCTCCTGGATCTCTTCTCCATGTCACTTGTTTTTCCAGTGAGATATTTTACACTTTCTTCTAATTTTTCAATTTTTGTTTTGTTTGAGTGACTCTTGGTGCATCATAGAGTCCTTAACTTCAATTTGACTGATTCTAATTTTTAGTGAATTATTTTCCTCAATGAGTTTTTGAAACTCCTTTTCCATATGTTCAGTTTTTATTTTTATGGAGGTATTTTCTCCAGTTAGATTGTGAACTTCATGTCATAGTTCTCCAATTTTACTTTTTAAGGATATATTTTCTTGAGTGAGATTTTTTTTCCAATTTGATCAATGTAAATTTAAATTTGTTTCCTACCTGTCTAATTTGGTTTTTAAAATCTTTCTTGAGCTCCTCCAAGAATGGTTTTGGGGCATGAGATCAATTCATCTTTCTTTCTATGGTCTCCAGTGTGAGTATAGAGTCCTCTGAATTGTTGTCCTCTGAATTTGGTTGTTCTTGCTTACTATAGAAGGATTGTATGGTTCTAGCTCTCACACATTCCTTATTCCCCATTGTGATTGTCCATGTCCTGGATTTTCAGAGTGGATATCTGCTTCTCAGGTACAGATGTATTGCACTTCTTAGGCTTGGAGGTAGGGGTTTGGTTGTTAACTTTGTGAGCTGTAGCCTGTGAGTGTCTGGACTGAGACCAAGGCTAGGACTCTCAGTGTTTCCCCTGAGTTACCCTGAAACTCACAGAGTAACCTGTGGGGGATGGGTGGTCTAGCCATTTGAGGTTACTACCTTTATGTCTGGGAGGGCTGGTGTCTGCAGATTCCCCTGTGGTGCTGAGGGCACACCTGGGCTTCTCTTGTTAGTGCCTGATGGCTCTACCCCCTGGGCTTAGCTTCTGTACTGCCTTACTTCCCACTTCCTCAGTGACTCCCAAGCCTGAGGCTGTTTCCATTAATTCAGGATTTTACTTCTAGGTGGGACATTTATCTTCTGGGTCAGGGAGGGGGAATAGGAGCAACTAGGTTTTATTTTGCCATCTTGAGTCCTGGTAGTTCAGATTTGTGATTTTTAAACATCCAGACTATGGGCTGGTAGCCCTAGGAGAAGCTGTTGTCCCTGATGTGGGTCCTGCATTTTTTCTTACCCAGCTCCTACCATTCTCTGTCCTGTGGTGAAAGGGCTGCAAACGCCTTAGGGTGGGTAAGCCTTTGACTGAGGCACCTTACTTTGCTGTAGTCTACTCTCAGATCCATGCTGGTGCAGCCCTTATGTGCTCTGTATTCCCCCTTCCCAGACCTATGTGGGCACTTTACTGGGCTGGGAATCTACCACATTCCGTCTACCAATGGGTTCTGTCACTCTTAAATACATTCAAATTCACTTCTTAAAATTTAGCAACAGAATCCTTGGAGTAGCTTAGAAAAGTTACTGCTTCCTTTCTGCCATCTTGGCTCTGCCAGTCTATCATAGCTGATCACCACACAGTGTTGTTACTGTGTAAAGTGTTCCCCTGGTTCTGTTCATTTCACTCAGCATCAGTTCATGTAAGTCCAGGTTTTTCTGAAGTCTGCCTTCTCATCATTTCTTACAGCACAATAGTATTCCATTATATGTTCATGTGATACAACTTGTTCAGCCATTCCCCAATTGATGGGCATGCCCTCAATTTCCAGTTCTTAGATACCATAAAAAGAACTGATACAAATATTTTTATAAATGTGGACTCTTTCCCCTTTTTTATGATCTCTGAGATATAGATCTAGTAATGGTATTGCTGGATCAAAGAATATGGAGTTTGGTTACCTTTTGGGCATAGTTCCAAATTGCTTTCCAGAATGGCTGGATTAGTTTACAACACTACCATACACCTATACACATATATACACACACTTCCATATGTGTACCCTCCTATACAGCTGATATACCCTCCTATATAGACATATATATGTATGTATACACATATACATATATGTATACATATTTATGTATACACACATTTATATCCCCTTCACCTATCCTCATACTGAGAAAAGTTTCATAAGTTACAATTATCATTTTTCCATGTAGGAATGTGAATAGTTCAACTTTGATAACTTCCTTATGATATTTTTCCATGTTTACCTTCTCATGCTTTTCTTCCTTCTTGTATTTGAATGTCAAATTTTCTATTCAACTCTGTTTTTTTTCATCAAGAAAGCTTGACAGTCCTTTATTTCATTAAATGATCATATTTCCCCCTGAAACATTATACTCAGTTTTGCTAGGTAATGATTCTTGATTTTAATTGCAGCTCCTTTGACCTCTGGAATATCATATTCCAAGATCTTTGATCCCTCAGTGTAGAAGCTGCCAGATCCTGTGCTTTCCTGATTGTGTTTCTACAATATTAAAATTGTTTCTTCTTGGCTGCTTGTAATATTTTCTCCTTGATCTGGGAACTCTGAAAACTGGCTATAATATTCCTGGGGATTTTATTTTCAGGATCTTTTTCAAGAGGTAATCTGTGAATTCTTTCAGCCTCTGTTTTGCCCCTCTTATTCTAAATTTTCCTTGAGAATTTCTTCAAGGATCATTTCTAGGTTCTTTTTTTGATCATGGCTTTCAGGTAGTCTAATAATTTTTAAAGTGTCTCTCCCGGATCTATTTTCCAGGTCAATGGTTTTTCTAATGGGACATTTCACCTTGCCTTCTATTTTTTCATTTGTTTGGATCTGTTTAATATTATCTTGATTTCTCATAAAGTCATTAGTTTCCATTTGCTCTACTCTAATTCTGAAGGAATTATTCTCTTCAGTCACCTTTTGAGATTCTTTTTGCATCTGGGAAATTTGACTTTTTAAGGCATTCTTCTCCTCACTGGCTTTTTGCACCTCTTTTGCCATTTGAATTAGTCTATTTTTTAAGTTATTATTTTCTTCAGTCAAGTTGCTGACTCTCTTTTCATGATATTCTTGCATCATTCTCATTTCACTTTCCAATTTTTCCTCCACTTTTCTTGTTCAGTTTTCAGAATCCTTTTTAAGCTCCTCTATGGCCTGTAATCAATTCATATCTTTCTTGGAAGCTTTTGGTGCTGGAGTTCTAACTGTGTTGTCTTCTTGCTGTTCCATGCTTTGATCCATTTTGTCCCCCCAAAAGGAATCTAAAGTTGGATTGCTCTGCTTTGCTTCCTTTGCTTGCTCATTTTTCCACACAATTACTTGATTTTTGAGCTTTTTGCCACAGTAGAACTCTGCTTCCAAAGAGGAGAGCTTTGTCTCAAATCGCTGAGGTTTTCACAGCTGCCAGACCTATTAGTTGGATGCTCTCTTTGAAGCTTCCACAGGATCTGGCACCTGGTCACATACCTCAGGACTTCTACCCAAGATGGTGATCCAGTTCCAAGCAGGTTAAAGCAAGAGCAATTACCCCTCAGAATGGTTGCTTGTTTTCCCTACAATCTGCAGTCTAGGAGCTCTGAAGCAACCAGGTAAAGATGGTTGTATGGCCCCTGGGCCTGACCAGTTTCTCCCTTCCAGGGACAGAGGCCAGACTATACTCTCAGTCCCTCTGTTCCCAAAGTCCACACTAATCTTTTACTTTGATTTGGCAATTATGGGTTGATAATTCTGGAAAACACCACAGCTGCTGGTGATCATTCTCCCAAAGTCCATCCAACCACAGCTGTTCAGAGCCACCCTGTGGCTAAAACTGTGGACTCACTCAGGGCCAGGCTGGGCTCCCAGTCCCTTGTGATGGACCCTTCCTGCCGGCCTGCCAGGCCGCCTTCAGCAGGAGATTCATTTCTCTCTGTAACTTTGTGGATCCTGTAGCTCTAAAGTTTGTTTAGAGTCATATTTTATAGGTATTTGAGGTGGTTATATGGGGAGCTCATGGAGTTTTCCAACTTCTATGCCGCCATCTTGGTTCCACCCACACCTGTAATTTTTTTATCATCACATCAAAATCAACATATACTCACACCCTCTGTCTATGTATACTCCTTCTAAATGGTATAATAAAAAATATAGTTCTCAAGAGTTACAAATATCTTTCCATGTGTGGATATAAACTGTCTTATCTTTCTGAATAGCCTGTTCCTTTTTACTTTCCTTTTTAACTTTCTATGCTTCTTTTAAATCTTGTATTTGAAGATCAAATTTTCTGTTCAGCTTTGGTCTTTTCAGCAGGAATGTTTGAAACTCCCCTTTTTCATTGAATCTTTTACCCTGGAAGGTTAGACTTAGTTTCACTATATAGTTTATTCTTGATTGCAATCCAAGTTCCTTTGCCTTCCAGAATATATTTCAAACCCCTCCAGTCCTTTAAAATAGAAATAGTTAATTCCTGTGCAATCTTGACTGTGGTTGCTTGATATTTGAATTGTTTCTTTCTGGCTGCTTGCAGTATTTTCTCCTTGACCCAAAAGTTCTGGAATCTGGCTATAATATTCCTTGGAGTTTTCATTTTGGGGTCTCTTTTAGGAGGTGATCAGTGGATTCTTTCAATGAATATTTTACCCTAGAATTAATATTCTAGGATATCAGGATAGTTTTCCTTGATACTTCCTTCAAAGATGCTGTCCAGGAACTTTTTTTTGATTATGGTTTTCAGGTAGTCCAATAATTCTTAATTTATCTGTCCTATTTCTATTTCCTAGATCATTTTTCCCCATGAGATATTTTACATTTTTTCTATTTTTTCATTCTTTTGATTTTGCTGAACTGATTCTTCCTCCTCCCTCCACTTAATAGTATTTTATTTTATTTTCCAATTACATGTAAAGATAGTTTCCAGCATTCACTTTTATAAGATTTTAAATTCCAGATTTTTTTTCTCCCTTCCTCACCTCCTTTCTAAGATGGCAAGCAATCCCATATAAGCTATGCATTTACAGTCACATTAAACATATTTTCACATTAATCATGTTATGAAAGAAGAATCAAAAGAAAATGGGTAACCCAAGAGAAAGAAAAAAAGAAAAAATAGCAAAAATAGTATGCTTTGATCTGCATTCAGACTTCATAGTTCTTTTTCTAGAGGTGGATAACATTTTCCATCATGAGTCTTTGGGAATTGTCTTAGACTATTGTATTGCTGAGAAGAACTAATTTGTTGGACTGGTTCTTGATGTCTTATAGAGTCATTTGCTTCCACTTGCCCAATTCTATTTTTTTTTAAGAAATTATTTTCTTCAGTTAGCTTTTGTACCTTTTTTAAATTTGGTCAATTCTACTTTTTAATGAATTTTTTTCTTCAGTGGATTTTTTTTCCCATTTGGCCAATTGTATTTTATAAGGAATTGTTTTCTTGGGTCAATATTTGTCCTTCCTTTTCCATACTATTGACTCTCTCTTGCATACCTTTAATTTCTTTCCCCAGTTTTTCTTTTACCTCTGTGATTTTTAAAATCCTTTTTGATTCCTTCCAAAAAGACTTAATGGGGAGTTTCCGGGCAGAGTCAAGATGGCAGCATAGAAACAGCAAGGCTCCTCAGCACTCCCCATAACCACTGCAAATACATATAAAATGTGACTATAGACAAATTTTAAAGCTCCAGAACTCACAAAATGACAGAGTAACACATCTCCCACTGAAGGCAACCTGGCAGGCATATGGGAAGGGTTTCATTGCAGCACGCTGGGAGCCCAGACCAGCACCACATGAACCTGGGGCTGGAGCCCTGGGGCTGCCAGAACAAGCTGCAGCTGGAGCATGACCAGCAGCTGAGGTGTTTTCCAGAATTACCAATCCATAAAAAACAAGGACTAAGTAAAGGTCAGTGGAACTCAGATAAATTCCAGGGAGAGGGTCCGGCCAACTGTCTGAGAGCTAGGAGTGGCTGAAACAGCAGCCCTGCAGCCTTCTCCATGGCTGCTTCAGAGCTTGCAGCCTGCAGACTGCTGGCGGGCCAAGCAATTATTCAGAGGCAAAGTGGTTTTGGCTTGAGCTGCCTGGATCAGATCGTGGTCTTGGGTGATGGTCCTGAGGTGTGTTTTCAGTGAGCCAAAGCTGGTTTGGGCTGCAGAAACAATGGCCTCCTAATAGCTCTGGAAGCTGCAAAACCCCCCAGTAATTTGAGACAGAGCTCTCCCCTCTGAAAGCAGAGTTCTACTGAACCTAAAAGTCAAATAGTTGACTGGCAACATGAGTAGGCAAAGGAAGCAATGTAAACCCAGCAATGCAACATTAGATTCTTTTTTGGGGGACAAAAAGGATCAAAGCATGGAACAGGAGGAAGACAACACAGTCAGAAATCCTGCATAAAAACCTTCTAAGAAAAATGTAGACTGGTTACAAGCCGTAGAGGAGTTTAAGGATTTTGAAAACCAAATAAGAGAAATGGAGGAAAATTTGGGAAGAGAATTGAAAATGATGCAAGAAAATCATGAAAAGAGAGTCAACAACCTGACTGAAGAAAATAATACCTTAAAAAATAGATGAACTCAAATGGTAAAAGAGGCCCAAAAAGCCAATGAGGAGAAGAATGCCTTAAAAAGTCAAATTTGCCAGATGGAAAAAGAATCTTTAAAGGTGACTGAAGAGAATAATTCCTTCAGAATTAGAGTGGAGGAAATGGAAGCAAATGACTTTATGAGAAATCAAGATACTATTAAACAGATCCAAACAAATGAAAAAATAGAAGGCAAGGTAAAATATCTCCTTGTAAAAACCACTGACCTGGAAAATAGATCCAGGAGAGACAATTTTAAAATTTTTGGACTACCTTAAAGCCATGATCAAAAAAAGAACCTAGAAAGCATCTTTCAAGAAATTCTCAAGGAAAATTGCCCTGATATTTTAGAACCAGAGAGCAAAATAGAACTTTAAAGAATTCACTGATAACCTTTTGAAAAAGATCCCAAAAAGAAACCTAGAAATGTCATAGCCAGGTTCCAGAGTTCCCAGATCAAGGAGATAATATTACAAACTGCCAAGAAGAAACAATTTGAATACTGTGGAAACACCATCATGATAACACAGGATCTAGCAGCTTCTACAGTAAGGGACCAAAGGGCCTGGTATATGATATTCTGGAGATCAAGGGAGCTAGGATTAAAACCAAGAATCACCTACCCAGCAAAATTGAGTATAATGTTCCAGGGTAGAATATGGTTATTCAGTGAGGTGGTGGACTTCCAAGCATTCTTGAAGAAAAAAATCAGAACTGAATAGAAAATTTGACATTCAAATACAAGAAGCAGGAGAAGGTAAACATGGAAAAGAATTCATAAGGAACTTATCAAAGTTGATCTATTTACATACCAATATGGAAAAACGATAATAGTAACTTACGAAACTTTTCTCAGGATGAGGATAGTTGAAGGGAATATAAATACATATATATATATATATATATATATATATGTGTGTGTGTGTGTGTGTGTGTGTGTATACATACACATATGTCTGTATAGGAGGGTATATATGCATATTAATATATATGTGAGTGCGTGTATATATGTGTATATAGAGGGTGCAGGAGCAATTGAATGGGATGGGATAATATTTTAAAAGGTGAAACTGAGAGGTGGAAGAGGAATAGTATGAGAGGAGACAGGGAGAGATAGAACGGGGTTAATCCTCTCATATAGAAGAGGCAAGGGATCTTTGTTACAAAGGAGGGGAAAAACAGGAAGGCAAAAGGAAATTGATCAACCTTACTCTCATTGAAGTTCGCTTAGGGAAGGAATGACATACATTCTAAATAGGGTATCTTGGCCTACAGGAGAGTAGGGGGAAGGGGATGAGAGGGGAAAGGATGGAGGAGGGTAGGTTGGTGGGGAGTGTTGTTAGACACACATACTTTTGAAAAGGGACAGGGAAAAAGTAGAGAATAGAACTACTGGGGGGTGGAATAGGTAGGAGGTAAATATTCAGATACTGCGGTAGGGAGAGCCATCTTGCCCTACTGAAAAGTCAGAGGGGTGATGGGGTAGAGTATAGGAGAGAGCAGATTGGGGGAGGGTGTATACAGTGGGATCACTGTTTTGGGGTGGTGGGTAGGGGAAAGATGGGGAGAAAAACTTGTCAAGGAGAATCTCATGGAAATGAAGGATGTAAACTAAAATTAAAGTTAAAAAAAAAGACTCAATGGACTCGAGACCAATTTGTATTCCATTTTGAAACTTCACAGGTAAGCATTTTAAGATTGTTGTCCTCTTCTGAATTTGTGTTTTGATCTTCTCTTGTCTTCATAATAGATTTCTATGGTCAGGTTCTTTTCTGGTTTTTTTGCTCATTTTAAAGCCTTTTTCATGACTTTTAAATTTGAGCTCTGCTCCTGGGGCGCAAAGGTCACTGTTCCAGTCTTCTTGCACTGGGAGCCATAGGCCTGATCACTAGCTTTCTCTCATGGAGCCTCAGGTGCTACTGGTTTGCCATTTCACTGGAGTGACTGGCCAAGTCACACCTGGTGTGCTCTGGGTTCTGGGACTGGCTGTTTGCCTTCTGCGTTGGGGTTAGAGGCCTCACAGCTGGTCTGCTGTGCCAATGCAGGACCAAGGGGCCTCAGTCGCTGGTCTGTGCTCTGGCTAGTCACCTTTCACTGGCATACTTGGACACCATCTTCACTGGGCTGCGTTCCCCTTTTATTAAAGTGAGACAGAGCTTTGCTAAAGTCCTTCTAAGTTAACTTAAGCTAGAAGATTATTTCACTCCAACTTTTTCTAGATTCTGTCACTCCAGAATCCTATTCTTGTTCCCAAGGAGAAACTGAGGATATCTCAGGCAGCTCCCTGGCTTTTCTCCACCATCTCCTCTCTACCTTCCAGGAATGGGCTTTTATACGTGGGTTGAGAAAGCTTCTGCTTTTCTCACGCTGTCTTGTAGAGTTACTAGAATGAAGAACAGAAGATTCAGGTAGAAAATATGAAAGCAGTAGCAAGATTCATATAGCACTTCCCTATATATCTTTTGACTTTTGTCAAGGCAGAGAAAACAGAGCATAGGCTACCTGTAGCACACTTACATTCTTTGCTTGTGTGTATATATGATTGGCCTGTTTTTGATATTTATTATAATTTGTTGAGAAATATCTTCTACATCTATAAATGGCATATAGCTAGCCAGTAAAGACAAGACTGTGAAAGAATGTGAATTTTGTTCAAAATGTTTAAAGCTAGTACTCTCCTTCTCTCTTCCACACTCTTCTCTGTCTCCCCTTTCTCTGTGCCTGTCTCCCTCCCTCCCCCAACTTTCTCCCCTAACTTGTTTGCATGTTGTATTTTCTCACTTGAAGGTACATTCTTTGAGGGTCAGAATTGTTTCCTTTTTGTCTTTCTCCTCCTGGCATCCAGTATAGTACCTTACATACTGTATAAACTTAACATAGGTTTGTTTGATTGAAACACCTTGAACTGAATTATATATAGAATTTTATAAAATGAAATGAAACACTTTTTCACTGATTTTAGGAACCTCTTATCAGAGAATCAACAGCAAAAGAAGGAACCATGAGGGGTCATTTAGTTAATCTCTCTGCTTCCTGGCAGGACATATTTAAGCTTTTCTGCATTTTCTTTTTGAAAATCTTAAAAAAAAAAAAAAAAAGGTTTCCACTTTGATGACAAGTTCCAGGGTTTCACAATATTAGCTATCAGAAAAAAAAATTCCTTATATTCTTATGTTCCATTTTCTTTTTTTTTCTGTGCCCACTGGAAAATCAATGAATATCCTTTATTATGTTTCAGTTTAAGGTCTGCCCACATCCCTATAAATCCCATTATTTTGAACAAGATAATAACAAAAAATATTATTGAGGCTTGACCAAGTGCTAGAAGAAAATACCCTATTATTACAAAAAATTCTTGAATAAATAGAAATAGATAAAATTATTAACAGTAACAAGTAGAAAGCTTATGGCAAACTGCTCTGATGAAGGCATCTTTATTTCATTGTGATATAGTTAGATATTTTCTCCAGAGTAGATGTCGTGTGTGTAATCCCTTAGCTATTATATCTACAGGTACCTTGTAATCTCTTCATTTCTTGTACTTGACTGCTAGTAGGGAGTAACAGTTCTAGAGGAGATACGTCAACATGGTTTATAAGACATAAACAGAAGTTTAGAAGAGCCCAGAGATTTTTCTGGCTTTAAAGTCTTGTAGCTTTTTGCGTTTGTATTAGTTTGTATTGGACTGTATGACAGTAGTAGAAAATGGGCCCCTTCCAAGGCTTTTGACTAAAATGTTGTACTGTGGCTTGTGAACATATGGCTTTGTTTTAAGTAGAAACTGAACCAGGTCAGTTTATAGTTTTGATTTTATATTATGCTGATAATTTGGTAATTCAACATCATTTATTTATCCAGCAGTCTCTGAACGGAACAACTAGCAAATATTTGACATCAGTGTATAAAGAACATTTTTTATTATAATTATGATTTTGTTAACCTGTCACAATAATATACTATTTTAAGTGAGCCAATCTTATAATTTGTATGTACTCTAATACATACTCTCAGAGCAATTTAATAAAAACTATGCATGTATAACTCTCCCTGCTATATACTGGTGTGACTCTCCTAAGATAGCTATCCCTGTTCTCTGGTAAAAGTAGATATACTCTCAAATACATTATTAATTGCAAATTTAATTTTAACCATTCAACGGAATTTGTTTCCTATTTCATAAAATACTATCCACAAACCATAGGAGCATTGATTTAGAACCTGAAGGAATAGTAGAACACTTCTCATTCAATCTTCATATTATACAGATAGGGAATCTGATACTCAGAGATGTTTAAGTGACTTGCTCCAAGTCACACAAGTAGTGACAAGGGGGCAGTATTTGAACCTGGCTATTTTAACTCCAAATCCACTTCCTTCCCCCATTCCCCACCTTGACCCTATGTTATGTTGCCTCTTTTATTTAACACTTTTCTTCTTGCTCTTGGTATAAAAATGTATCTTCATTATCATTTGGACTATTTTAAAGAGCATCATATAAAAATTTAAATTTTTCTTAAGTCATCTGTATGGCATCACTGTCAATGTAACTGTACTGGCACAAGGGAATGAAATCATTTAAAACTATTTTCAGAGATCCTTAACTTAAATTGGGCTTGTTCTTATGTCACTAAAGCTGACAGCCTTTGAAGATATCTGATGAATGAATACTTTGTACTGCTGTAAGAAGAGCTAGCATAGGTGAAATGACTGGGTATGTTGGCCTGGGAAATAGAATGGTGGGCTTGACATCACAAAGACTGGGTTCAAATCTTGCTTCTAATGTGTTCTAGTTCTAATACCCTATGGCTCTCAAATAAACCCTTAGGATTTCTCTATAAAGTCATTCAATATGTTGTAGCTGAAGTCTCCTACACTGATTAGAGATCATTTGTGCGGCATGGGGTGTAGTGCCATAGAGATTCCAAGGCAAACATAGCAACTAGTTATTTTCTAACTGTACATATAAATATATGTGTGTATGTATGTGTGTATATGCATATATGTGTATATATACTATGTATAAAACTATGCATAAATACTATATATATATAACTATATAGTCAAATAGATATCTAGATAGATAGGTAGATGGATAGATAGATATAGATAGATAGATAGATAGATAGATATAGATAGATAGATAGATAGATAGATAGATAGATAGATAGATGGATGGATAGATAGAAAAATGGCTATGCATTGTTCCTTTATGCCTCTTTAAGGACTGGCAGATTTTCTGTTGTCATAGTGATACTGGGTCCATATATGGGACCTTCTATTTTTTTAAATCGTTTGTGTTCCTTAGGCAACTCACCTACTACATATAAACATTATACTAATTGCTATTGGTATAAATAAAGAGAACAACCTTTAATCATTATAGAGGCTCCTGAGTTTGGGAGAGGGGCATGGGAGATATATACACAAAAACATGCTAAATTTGGAATCAAAAAACCTATGTCAAATTTCTGTTCTGAAACTTGATACATATGTGACCTTGGGCAAATCACTCAGCCTCTCCTGTGATCCATTTCTTCATCTGTAGAGTGACAGGTGTTAGACTAGATAACCTCTAAGGTCCAGTCAATGATCCTATGGTCCTCTGATTCTATGTATGAGATCAGATGGAATGTGATTTATGTAAATAAAATGTCTAAAGTGCTATGAGAAGTTAGCAGACAAAGTGTTTATTTTTTAGCTAACAGAATCAGGGAAGGATGAACTGAAGGATGAAAAGAATTTCAGCAGATGATAGTGGGTTCCAGCACTGAGAGGCAGTAAACATGAGAATTGAGGTAAAATGGTGAGACGAATTCAGGGAATAGCTATTAGTTCAAATAGCTTAGCACTTAGAGACATTTAGGAAAAAAAAGGTGAAATAAGTACATGCAATTTTTAAAAATCTTCTTTCCTACATTTTGTTGTTCAGTCATTTTCAAGTGTCTGACTCTTTGTGACGCCTTTTAGGGTTTTTTTTGGCAAAGTTGCTGGAGTGATTTGCCATTTCCTTCCCCAGTTTTTACAGATGAAGAAACTGAGTCAAACAGGGGTCAGTGATTTGCCCAGAGTCACACAGCCAATACATGTCTGAGGTCAGATTTGAACTCAGGAAGGTGAGTCTTCCTAATTCTAGGCCTGGTATACTATTACTGCACCACTCAGCTCTTTTCTACATTACTGATTCTGGCCTTTCCTTTTTCCTGGTTTGATAAAGTGAAATTTCAGCATCCCAATTTAGCCAGGAGTTAACTGCTCCCTAATCCACTCAAGCACAAATATTCTGCTTATTTGAGATTCCAGCTTCAAATTTCCAAAAAAAAAAAAAAAATCTGTGGATTGAAGTTTATCTACTTGCTTTAGTGCTGAATGCAAATTAAGTGGTCAGTAATAGTAACAAGCTTTACAATCAGACTAAATAAACATGTCACTCTAGGACCTTAACCTTATGGAATATCCAGGGACTCATTATTGCCATAACTTCTTGGAAGTAATTTCAGTTCTTGCAATTATACAGCTCAGGAAAGTTCATCAATTTCAAAGTTCTCTGCCTTGAACTTGCTTTTAAACTGAGTGGTTAGGGATCCTGATTATACTCAGAACACTAAGTGTTAGAGCTAACATCATTAAAAAGTTGTTTAATTAAAGAAGAGAACTTTTAAAATGTCTCCATTAAACATAGTAGTTTGGAAACTAAAGTTCAGCATTTTTTTTTGCACAATTTGAATTTTGAAAATATATTTTACAGTCAATTGAAATTATTCAAAACTACTTTTACAATGAATTATGCTTTCAGATACTATGTGCAAAGAGTTGACTTCAGGGAAAATTTGTTTGCAAAGATACTCGAATATAGAATATGTTGCACATAATACCAATGTGAAAGATACTCTTCTTCTGTGTTTTAAAGTTGTCCCAAATAATATTCAGTCATGATGATAACTAGTTCTATTTTGTCTTTCCAGAAAAGGATCTGAAGATATATAAGGAATAAAATGACAAATCATTTTTGTCAAAGCATCAAAGAACTAATTTATTTTTTCTGGTGGTCCTCTGGTGTTCCTTCCTTCAATCCTGTGACAACTATCACAGGGGTTTAATGAGAAATCTTCTTTATCCTATAAAGAGGATCTTAACTTGGAGTTTATGAGCATGTTCTCATCTTCAGTCTTTTTTGTGCATAAACATCATTCTGAGAAGAAAATGGACTTTATCAGTCTGGCCAAGGGGTCCATGACACATACACAGCAAGGTTAAAACTCCCTCCCCTATTTTGCTTAGCTCAGTGTCATCATGCCACCTCCTTTCTCTCCATGTCTTTAGCATTGCCCTCTAGTTACTGAGTATTTATAAAATCTGAACAACAGATGGTAACCTTGAGAATAGCAACTGCCATTGGAGAGAGAGTTCTCCTGGGCATTAGCAAATGTAATAATATTAACTTCCCGTTCCCCTCACAACCACCCCAGAGATTCCTGGTGTCAATAGTGACTTTTAGCAAACTAAATCTCTCCCATATAATTCTTTGTGCTTGTTTCCTAATCTATAAAATGAGAATATTAACAATATCACTTCCTATCAAGACAGTTGTGAGGAACAAATTCAAGACCACAGATGCCAAAGTAATTTGGAAAATATGACATGCCAAACATATAGGAACTCTTCTCCATAGTAGTAGTTAACATTTGCGTTTAACAGTATTTTATTTTTTCCAATTACATGTAAAGACAATGTTAGCATTAATTTTATAAAAACTGAATTCCAAATTTTTCTCTAATAGGCTAACATTTGTATAGTGCATTCAAGTTTTCAGCACACTCCATGCGTGATGGATCTCCTTTGATCCTCACAACAGCCTGGCAAAATAGGTACTATTATCATTCTCGTTTTACAGATGAGGATACTGAGGTTCAGAAGTTAAATGACTTGGTCAGTGACACACAGCTATGTGGTTTCTCCAACAGTATTTGAATTCAAATCTTCCAGACCCCAAGTCCTGTGTCCTAGCCACTGCTATTCACGTCTACCATTTTTACATACAATTGAAATATTTGTATTTGCTGCTTTCATTTAAGCCAATTCCACTTAGTTTGGGCCTTCTTGGGCATGTGTGGGACAGAGACCACTACCAAAAAATCAATACAAAGACTCAGATACCTGAAAGCAGAAATGAGTTTATTGCTTTCTCCTGAGAAAGGGTACCACCCTTCCGGCGCTGGCCAGGGAAGTACCAATTGATTCCAGAAAGCAAGGTCCTTTTTATACCCTAATGCAAGCTTCCCCCACACCTTCCTCCCCAGTCCCCTTACCCTTATCCCATTGGCTGGGCTTCAGGGGGCACAATCTATTCGCATGAATCTTCCCCAGCAACAAAGAACAAAGGCAGTCACACAAATTTGCAAGAGACAAGAAAATCTGGGAAGTTTTGTAAGAGCTTGCAAGAGCTTGCAAGAGTACACAGTTTAGGTTGTGTTGCAAAGTATGTTCTTTTTTTAAAAATTTTTTTTAAATTTTTTCTTTTTGGAGGGCAGTTGGGGTTAAGTGACTTGCCCAAGGTCACACAGCTAGTTTTTGTGTTAAGTGTCTGAGGCCAAATTTGAACTAAGGTCCTCCTGACTCCAGGGTCGGTGCTCTATTCACTGTACCACCTAGCCGCCCCAGTATGTTCTTTTTTTTACAAGGTCAGGTAACTACAGATGTTAGTCTGTAAGGAAGTAAACAGTAAAATCAGTAATAAAAAAAACTATTAACCCTTTTGAGGAGGCTTCACTTCTGAGCAATCATCCCTCATAAGGCATTAAGAACAATTGATCACTGTCTTTCATTAAAAAACAAACAAACATTCTTGCAGATAGTAAGTCATCAGGTTTTACCTTTTTCTTCTTTCCTCTCATAAATCAGAGATTCTTAACCTGGATTCAATAATTTGCTGTTGGTTTTTTTTTAACTTTTGCTAATTGTATTTCAATACAACTAGTTTCTTTTCTAAAACTTTGTATTTTATTTTAGGAATTTTAAAACATTATTTTCATAAGGGGTACACAAGCTTGCTTCATCGGATTGCCCAAGGGGTTTATGACACACAAAATGTTAAGAACTCAAGTTATAGGTAAAACAACTTAAATTACCTTAACCTTTCCATTTGATTCAGTCCAACAAGTTTATGATGTACCTATTATGGGGAAAGATGCAGTGTATGGAAAGCTGGCCTTGAAACCAAGAAGCCTGGATTCAGGTCACCTCTCTGACACAAACTCATTGTCTGACCCTGAGTAAATCCCTTAAGCCCTCAGTGCTATGGGGAAGGCCCTAAGACTGTAAATCCGAAGGCTCTTGTGAATCGTCATTGGTCTATGGAGTTTCCTTACCTGGGCGTTGCCGATTGTTACTGTTTGTCCTTTGTTCTCAAAGAAGACCATGGCATCAGGGAAATGATGACATGACTCGCAGTTGACTTTGATTTGAGGTAGGGGGGGGCTGTGCAGGGTCATCAGCCTCACTTTCCCCTCTAGAGTCATCTGGGTTCAGTAGCCAGATATTCATGTGAAGGACTGGGGATGGCCCAGGATGTCATGAGAGACTTTGACCCTTTTAGGCTAAGGCCTTTTCAGATACTCACTTTGAATGAGGTAATTCTCATTCTCAGTCTATTCTCATTAAAGAGAATAGACCTCTTTAAGAAGTGAGTCAAGGGATGGCCTGTTTAATTAAAAAAAAAAATCAAACTGGAAAGAGAAGACCTTCAGGGTTGGTGGCCAAAGGAGAAACAGTTGCTATTGACATTCACTCTAAGCCAGGAGAGCCCCCAAAATAGCCATTAAGTGATACTTGGGCAGGGACCTATTGTTGTCTAATCTGAAGTGAAATAGATTTGAGGCTTGGTCTTTGAGAAAGAAATCTATCCAGTAAAGCCCAAGTTAATTTTTTACCATCAAAATTTACCTTCCTTTGGAGAGGCAAAGGCAGAGGCATAGCTGACAGCTGAGTTACCCAACTGGTTGGTTCCCAATTCAGGCAGCTTGAACTACTCACAGGTTGTTTGTCCTTCATTCTGGAAGAGGACCATGGCATCGGGGAGATGATGCCATGACTTGCTGTTGACTTTGATTTGAGGGAGGGAGGGCTGTGCAATGTCACCAGCTTCACGTTCTCCTCGAAGTGACAAGGCCCTGTCTATCATATTATGTGGAAAGCATTACCTATATCCTTTCCTCAGAAGATTGATAAGAGATGAGATTGCCCTCTCGTCGCCTGGCATACACACACATGCATACTCAGTTATGAACAGAAAGATTCTCTTTCCTTTCTTCTCAGATATGAATAGAACCCTTCTCACACAGAGAGAAAAGTATAGTTTTTAGAATTTCATAAGGTACAAGTTTCTGGGAACACCCTAGAACCCTGACTGAATCTTCCCATTTGATGAGGCATTTGCCTGAGGCTGTAAGCCTTTCATTATAGCTAGTTCCAAATCTCTGTTACTAGCCTAGCCCTCCTTTGTCCAGCAACTTTCCACCCTTGATCCTCCCAAATTACCTATACTCAAATCTGTTTACCCTTCAACTAGCCTAGCCCTCTACGGTCTTTCATCTCCAGGTAGCCTTCAGCTATTTCCCAACCTTAATCTAATTACTGGAGTCTGACCTCGTCTGACTCCTGAAAAACCCTCCCCAAACTCCTCCTCTAGACCACCCCTAGATTCCTCCCACAACCTTTCTGCATATCAGACCCCCTCTTCCCTCCATGAAAAGAGGAAGGCTGGAGAATGAATGCAGCATAGCACAGACTCATTCTCTGTCAGATGATTCTGGCCTGCTTGCCTAATGCAAGCATCACATTTACCAAGGCTCCTTAAGAGTCTACCCATTATAGTGAGCTTTTAATAAGCTTTGCTTTTCCTTGGCTGAGAGAAGACATGAGTCTAATTCATTCAGCAGGACCTGGCATGTTGGTATTTTGGGGTCTTGAGCACCCATGACCCTGACCTTCATCATTTTTATGTTACTTTGACTTCTTCAATAAGTATCGAATAAGTTTGGTTTAAAACCTGTCAGCAAGATATGGAGAGATCTAAAGAAATGGGTTCTATTAAGCAAAAAATGGATTAATTTTGTTGACATTGTGGTATTTCCAATGAGTTGATGTATATCTCCTTTATCTCTGTCTTATAATTTAGTAGTAAAGCTGATAAATTAAATGCAAAATACAAACTAAGAAACTTCATGGCAGTTGACGATATTGTCCTTTAATCTTTAATTGTTTCTGATTGGCCCCTGTTACTAATATGGTTTTTTTAAATGTTTGGTTGAATGGAAGAAGAAGTAGGTAAAAGATCTTCCTTCCCTGAGTAGAAAGATGGTGAGCAAATGTGCTGAAGATTTCCTTTGCTGTCAAACTTGGATCTCTGTAGCAGGTTCTTTTTGTCCATTTTTTTCTTTCTGGCAAAACATCTGTGTTGGGGGTGGGGGTGTTTTATGAAGGAGAGTAGAGGTCAGAAAATGTATGTAGTTTTTTTTTAAGTATCAATAAATCCTTTAAAAAAATATGTAGGGTACAGGGAATGAGTGGAGGATCACTTTCAAGGTGAATGTGGGTTGTGACCCTTTATGGCTAAATTTCACTGATTGCTGGGATCTACTGTAGAGATGTTAACTCTTCAGGGCAGTTTATAGCTTGGGAAATTTGCTTATGGGTCTTTTCACTCACCAAACCCCTTCTTTTGCCTTTAAGCAGGGGAAATTTTATGTCACATATAACAAACCCACCTGTTCAACATAGGAAAAAAAAATGAGTTATATCAAAAAGGGGAATTATGGAGATTACAACAATATGACAGCGGTTTAATTTTATGTAGTAAAAGGGATCATATTAGCCATGTGTCAGAAACTTCCATGGGCTATAGACCTTGGTTACGTCTTTCAGAAGCCCATGGAAATGTCATTTACAAATCTGCAGGTTACAATGTATCAAAAAGGAATTTATTAAAAACATACACAAAAAAGAAAATTACCCAATATACATTTTGCAGCAAATAACATCTGGAAAAGAAATATGTACATATGTAATTATGTACCAAATATCTGTCTGTTTCTCTCCATGCATCCATACATCTGTCTATTCATCCATCCATCTCTCTCTCTCTCTCTGTAAATACACAGTAGAAAATATAAGATAAAAGGGGAGAAATATGTTGGAGAATCAGAAAAATCTTCCTGCAGAAGGAAGAGCTTTGGCTTCATTCAGCATGAAGAGGTGGAGTATCTGGCAGAATGCAGAATGCATGACAGGCACAGATGGGATGTAGAATGTAAATGGGAGGTGGACTGCAGCGTGTGAAAAAAGGAAGAAGCCCAGTTGGACTGGACTATGTAGCAGGTGGGAGGGGGGATATAGTGTATAAGAAAGCTTGGAGCCGAGTTATAAAGGATTTTAAAAGCCAGATAGAGGTATTTATATTTAATCCTGGGGCAAAAAGGAGCCATTGGAATTTATTGAGTAGGGGTAGGATGCAGGATCTGCATTTAAGGAAAATCTCTTTGGTAGCTATACAGAGGATGGATTGGAGTGGGAAGAGATTTGAGGTGGGAAAACCATTTGAATGACTATTATAATTGACCACAGAAGAAGTGACAGGGACCTGAACTAAGGTGGCAGTTGTGTGAGTAGAGAGAAAGGATTGTATGTGAGAGGTATTGAGGAGGAACAAATGGTAAGATTAGAAACTAATTGGCTATATTGGCTAAAGCAGAATGAGGATAATGCTGAAATTTTTAAGCAAGTCCTAAAATATCTTCTTAAGAGTTATTCCCTTGTCACTTCTAGTCCTACATGTGGCAAGCTATGCTCTTCTCTGATAATGTCTGTCAGTCTCCTGTTAAGAATGTCTTCTTGTTGATGCCCTTAGACATCCAGGACAACTATGGTTTCTCCTGGCAAAACCCCATTTTCTTCCAGATCAGACATTCCCTTTCCTTAAGACAGTGGTTCTCAACCTTCCTAATGCTGTGAATGTTTAATACTAGTGCATGTGGGCGGACTCGCCTGGAGGGATAGAGGAGCAGTGTCTCCATTCCTAAGACCATTGGAAATATGTGTTTTCCTATGGTCTTAGGTGACCCCTGTGAAAGGGTTGTTCAACCCCCAGGATTGAGAATCCCTGTCTTAAGATATGAGTAGTATTTTTGTGTCTCTTCACTGAGTACCATTCTAAGAGAATGAGTAGTACAGATAAAAGACTGGTACTGAAACTTCATCTTGTTGGCAGGTTTGTATTCAGTTAGTTTAGCAAGTATGTATATTACCTGGTTGTGGGACCAATATCAAATAGAATCCCCAAAGTCCGCACTGGTTAGAAACTACAGATGAGGTCAGACTCCAGTAATGAGTTTGGGGAGAGTCTTCAGGAGGAGTCAGATGAGGTCAGACTTCAGTAATGAGTGGTTCAGGGTGGGAAGTTGCTGAAGGCTACCTGGAGACCACAGACAATGGTGGGCCAAGCTAGTAATAGAGGTCTAGGCCCAGCCACAATGGAAAACTTATGGCCTCTGCAAATGCCTCATCAAGTGGGAAGATTTAATCAGACTTTAAGAGGTTTCCCAGAGCCTGTACCTCAAAGATTCAAGGAGAGCTCAAGGGGGCTCTCAGAGCCTGAACCTCATCACTACCAGCCTCTTAGTGCTCATTGAGGCACATTGGGCAGGCACATTGCTAGGTCTGGAGTCAGCTAGACCTGAGTTCAAATATAGCCTCTGCTATCTGTAAGTATTCCTTTCTTCTAGCTGCTTCTTCTAGAAACTTGACTTTGATACCTCTGCTTTTTCCTGCTACTCTTTCTACCTGTCTCTATATCTTCTTTTTTTCAATCTCCTTTGGAGGTTCAGTATCCATCTTCTACTTCTTGAGTGTGCTTATCCTTTAGGTGCTGTCATGGATCTTCTTCCTCTATACTCTCCTCCTTGGGGGCTGCATTTATTTCTACGAGTTCAATTATTGTCTCTTATGCAGAAGGTTTCCTGTTTCGTTTATTACTAACCTCTACTGAGAAGTTATCCCCCATCTATAACTACCTTTCAGAAATATTCACCTTCATATATCCAAAACATCTCAAAATCAAGCTATTCAAAACAGAATTATATTTTCCCATATATCCGCCCCTCCTCCAAACAATTTTTTTTCTGATGACAGTGGTATCATCTTCTCAATAACAGCCCTACAACCTTAATGTAACCCTAGATGCTTCTCTTACTTACCCTTTTCTCCCCATGTCCAATCAGTTGCAGTGTACGATTGGTTCTGTCTCCTCATTTCTTTTCACATCTGTCCTCTTTTATTTACTTACACAACATATACCCTAACTCAGGTCCTCATCACTTGTCCTATTAACTATTGTGGTAGCCTCTTGATTGATCTCCCTGTTTCCATTATCTTTATGTTATGATCCATTTTTCACACAGTTGCCAAAATATTTTTACTTTGACCATGATATCACCTACCGACCTTCAGCAATGCACCTCCCCTCCCCTGCCTTTGTGGAAGCAAGACATAAACCTGACAGATTTGTAGGCAAAGAAACTGGATTCAGATCCTAGTTCTTGCACCTACTACATGTGTGACCTTTGGCAAATCATTTAACCTTTCTTGTACTCAATTCCCCATCTGTAAAATGAGACATTTGGCTACATGTTTTCTAAGGTCACTCCTCATTTCTCACCTGGCTGCACTACTTTGAGACCTCTCTGGCTTTTCCACCATGCTCTAGGAAGATCCTCATGGGAAAACCTCATCACCCTGCAAGTTCCCATCAGCCTTAGTACTCCACTTCATCATCTTCCTCTGTCCCTCTGATTGGAAGGTGGAGCCATGAATGCCAACAGTTCTGTTTAAAGAGGGATCTCAGCACAAAACATCTCCCTCCTCATTTCTCACCTGGCTGCACTACTTTGGGACATCTTTGATTTTTCCACTGGCTCTCACAATGGGTAACTTCCCAAGTCACCCCTAACCTTCCTCACTGCTTTTCAGTTTTCTTTTGTGTATTATCATTCCCTCATTAGATTGTAAACTCCTTGAAGGCAGGAACAGGTTATAGATAGAGAGAGATATATCTAGACCTCTGGATAGATAGATAGATAGATAGATAGATAGATAGGTGTGTGTGTGTGTGTGTGTGTGTGTGTGTGTGTGTGTAGAGAGAGAGAGAGAGTGTGCTATATATGTATGGACACACACACACACACACACACACACACACACACACACAAACATAAATCCCCAGTTCTTAGCATAGTTCCTGGCAAATAGTAGGCACCAAATAATGTTCATTACCTGACTGATAGCAGTAGTAAATCTATGATCCTGTTAAAGTAAAATACAGAGTTCTTAGCCTGGTACTTTTGATTCTCCAAAGTCTATTTCCAATTTATGCTTCCAGTTTTATTTCATATCAGTCTCCTCCATACAGTTTCCATTCCAACCAAATTAGAGTATTGTCTGTTCTTCACCTGCTTCAGTTCATCTGCATAATCCCTGTGTCTCAAAGGTGCTTCCTGTTTGTTTCTACCTTCTCCTGTCCTCTCCTCCCTGAAGTGTCTGTCCTTGAATCCCTTGCCTCCTTTTCTCTTTTTCCTGAATAAGAATGTAAATTGAGATCTTAAGTTATCTTTCCCTTATCTTCCACAGTTGCTCCTGTTTTCTCATTCTTCAGAATATTTTGTAGGCTTAGAGTTGTTCCTGGATTAGTTTGTAATTCTCTAAATCATCTTAGGAGCCCCTGCTCCCACTCTTCTCTGACCTCTCTCATTCAGTCAGTGCTAAGACACTCAATTTTCTTTCACAATCAGTCTCAGATAAATTCTTTTAGGTCAAGTCCTCCTTGAATTCCATTTTTCAGTTCCCTACTATAGGCTAGGTACTTTGTTAGGAGGTAAGAAGACAAGACGTCCTCTACTATCAAGCAGATTACATGGAAGTTAAAGGCAGGGACAGTCTTGTCTTTTTAACAAGGCCAAGCATGGTGTCTTGTACATTGTAGACAGTTAATAAATATTTGTTGAAATTGAATTGTACTGAATTGATTCACAAAGTATAGGTCAGAACTCAGAATCCTGGCCCTAACGAGGTCTTCCTGTATCTTTCATCAGGGACTGGCCAAAGAGGTTCAGGTCTTTCTAACAGACAAACAGGCTGCCTGCTGATAAGGGAGTTAGACTTAATGAATGTGGAACTAAAGGCTAGACTTGAAGGTAAAGGTCAGCTGCAAACGATTCAATAGCACTTTTTTAAAATAAGCATGCAACACATCTTTAAACTTGAAATTTCTATTAGATGTCTATGGATCCTTATTAAAAGAAAAATAATATTTCACCCCCTAGGTCCTGATCCACACTAGAAATTGTTGCCCAGTTGAATTTATAGATCACTGATCTGCTGTTCTCTTGCTGCTTGCAAAGGGAACTGTTTTATAGAATATTTATCATTGTTTTATTGAAATTTCTCCTTTAGTGTGTCATTAGAGTGTCAGAATGGGACGTTTGTGGAGTAAGAGAATCCACTTACCCAATTAAAAAGCTTAGAGGAAGTCTTTTGGTGAACAGGAATAACTTTATTGGCAGGTCCCGGGAGCTGGGGTTCCTCCTACTTCAAAAGTGCAGGAGAAAGCCAAAGCCCCAGGCTAGGCTCAGACTATTATACCCCGAGTTTCTTCAGATTACGTTCTCTTGGTGTTTTGGATTCCTGTTGGCCCTCGCCCTTAGCCCAGGAGAGGGACAAAGAGCCAAGCAAGCCTCATCCCGCCCTGGCCATTCCTATTGGAGGGAGGGCTGGACACAGTTTGGGCGGGAACTCTAACAAAGAAACTCTCCTCATGGCTCAGATTCATTCTTCCTGATTGTGACATTTTCCTCCACCCTTCCCCCCCAGCTCACATAAACTAGGGAGGGAGCAAGGAGCTTAATCTGCCGTCCCCACCCCTGTTTCTTTGTTCAGCCAGGGGTCTGGCCCCTCCTGCGGGAATGGGTGCTTAATCAGGAGAGTTAGGGAAGGGACCGTCCCTGCCTGCTTGAGCTCAGGTCTCAGGTGGGCACTTTTCCTTTCCCCCCCCCTTCCATTCCAATTCCAGTTTCTTTGTTTAGTTCGGCTCAAGGATGGAATTTCCTCTGCCTCTCCCTGCTCCTGTCTTAGGACCAGGAAGCTGTCCTTACCCTCCCGGGTTTGGCTCACATTCTTGGGGAGAAACAAAAGGGTAACAGCATATTTAGAGATTACATAAGGCAAATATGAAATAGGGTGAAACAAAATGTGCAATTTAGGAATTACATATAAGGCACAAGTGAGGTTATATGAAAGCATAAGTGAGGTATATAAAGGCATAAATGAAGTAATAATGAAAGGGAGAGAGGATTCCAGAAGTTCAGTGCTTCTCCTCCTCTTCATTCTAATTAATTCATAGTTCCCTATTTCTGGAGAGTCTTCACTTGATCTCTCCACATTCAGACGGACTAGGATAAAAAGAGCCAGGTTGAAGTCTTGATCCTTCTACTTAATAATTACGTAACTTTGGGCAATCACTTCAATTCTCATAGTCTTAACCTATTCATCTGTAAAACAGGAAATAAGAATAAATGAATCTCCAAGGGCCCTTCCAGTTACCTGATCATTTAGTTTAGTTGTTTAGTCATTTTTCAATCAAGTCCAACTCTTTGTGACTCTTTTGGGGGCTTTTCTGGCAGAGATACTGGAGTGGTTTGCCATTTCCTTCACCAGCTCATTTTATTTATTTTTAATTTCATTTGTTTTTAAGACTTTATTTTTAGTTTCAGCATTCACTTCCACAAGATTTTGAGTTCCAAATTTTTGCCCCATCTCTTCCCTTCCCCCACTCCAAGATAGCATGCAACCTGATCACTTCTTCCCTAATCTGCCCGGCTTCTCTTATACCATTCCCCGTCTATTTTCCTGTAGAGCAAGATAGATTTCTATACCCCTTTGCCTGCATATCTTATTTCCCAGTTGCATGTAAAAACAGTTTTTAACATTTATTTTTAAAACTTAGAATTCTATATTCTCTCCCTTTCTCCCTCTCCACCCGCCCTCATTGAGAAGGTAAGCAATTTGTAGTCATGCAAAACACTTCCATAATAGTCAGGTTGTGAGATTGACTATATTTTCCTTATTCCTATCCTGCACTCTATTTATTCTATTCTCTTTTGTCCCTGTCCCTCCTCATAAGTGTTTGCTTCTGATCAGCCCCTCCCCCAATCCGCTTGGTTTTTCATCAAGAACACTTGAAAGTCCTCTATTTCTTTGAATGCCCATTTTTCCCCTGAAAGATTGTACTCATATTTACTGGGTAGGTGATTCCTGGTTCCAAGCCCGTCTCCTTTGACCTCTGGAATATCGTATCCCAGACCCTCTAATTCCTTAATGTAGAAGCTGCTGGATCTTGTGTTATCCTGACTGTGCTCCCATAACACTAAGTTCTTTCTGTGTATTTGCAATACTGTCTGCTTGGCCTGGGAACTCTGGAATTTGGTTATAAGATTCCTGGCAGTTTTCATTTTGGGGTATCTTTTGGGAGGTGATTGATAGATTCTTTCAATTTCTATTTTACCCTCTGGTTCCCGAATACCAGAGCAGTTTTCCTTGATAATTTCTTGCAAGATGATGTCTAGGCCCTTTTTTTGGTCATGACTTTCAGGTAGTCCAATCATTTTAAAAATATCTCTCCTGGATCTGTTTTCCAGGTCAGTTGTTTTTCCAAAGAGATATTTCACATTGTCTTCTCTTTTCTTCATTCTTTTGGTTTTGTTTTATAATTTCATGATTTCTCATAGTCAGTTACTTCCAGTTGTTCCATTCCAATTTTTAAGGAATTATTTTATTCAGTGAACTTTTTAACTTCTTTTAACATTTGGCCAATTCTGCTTTTTAAGGCATTCTTCTCCTCATTGGCTTTTTGGACCTCTTTTGTCATTTGGTTTAGTTTATTTTTTAAGATGTTATTTTCTTCAGGATTTTTTGGGGGGCCAGGGGTAGGTCTCCTTTAGCAAGCTGTTGACTCATTTTTCATGATTTTCTTGCATCACTCATTTCTCTTCCCACTTTTTCCTCTACTTCTCTCACTTGATTTTCAAAATCCTTTTTGAGTTCTTCTATGGCCTGAAACTAATTCATATTTTTCTTGGAGGCGTTGGATGTTGGAGTTTTGACTTTGTTGTCTTCTACTGGTTGTATATTTTGATCTTTTTGATGTGCTAGGTGGTGCAATGAATAGTTGCCTTCAAGTTATGAGAACCTGAGTTCAAATTTGGCTTCAGACACTTAACACTTATTAGCTGTGTGATCTCAGGCAAGTCACTTAACCCCAATTGCCCCTCCAAAAAGCAAAAAACCCAAGCCCCCCTCAGCCAGTAATAATACCTAACATTTATACAGTAGTTACTAGATGAACACTATGGCCACAGAGCATAAGCTCTGATAGACGCTTTGAGGATAAAAAGATTCTGAGTCTAGGCTTAGCAATGGTATATTTGTTGACTGAGGAACAGTCTTACCTAAACATGCAAAAGTTTTAGCACCAGAAGGTTGTCCATGTACTCAAGGGTAGAGGAGTTACCATGTGTATAGGGAAGGGGAAAATAATGATGAAATTCTGGAAATATAGAAAGAATTGTGTGCTTGGGTATTAAAATGGATTGATGATCTCACTGATTTGAATGCTCCCTCCTACGGTTCAGATCCCAGACTGTCTCTGCTTGCTCATTCCTTGTGAGTTGTCCAAATCTTCCCATAAGTACACCATATGGTGCCCACTCATTGTGCCGATGACATTCCTTTCTTTCTCTTGACATCATGAGAATACCAATGAACACTTAGATTTTCCATTTCCCCCTTATCATATAACCAGCCCATTTCTCTTCCTCTCATACAGTTCTCTGATTACATCTTTTATTTTTGTTCTATTTGGAAGTTCTTCATGTGCTATGTGTTTATCTGTTTTAAATTTAAGAAAAAAATGACAAGAAAAAAATAAGTTTATTCTGATACTATTTTGGAAATATTACTTTTTTGTTTCTGTTATATAAATCAACAAACATTTTTGACTCACCTACTATGTGCTAGATACTATTCTAGACACTAGGATCACAGAGACAACAATGCATTAGTCCCTGCCCTCAAAGTTCTATTCTGTTGGAGATACAGCATTTACATACACAATTAGATATGAAACGTATGCAAAATGTATTTTCATAATTTCACAGAGAGGAGGCACTAACAGCTGAAGAGGATCAGGAAAAGTTTCATTTTAGAAACAGCACTTGAACTGAGCTTTGAAGGAGACTGAGGATTGCAAGGGTTGAGGAGTGAGTGCATTCCAGGCATAGAGCATAACATGTGCAGATTCACAAAAACTGGAGCTTGAATGTCATATATGATAAATGGTGAGCTGGCCAGTTGGAATAGACTGTAGTTGGTGAAGGGGAGTAATAAATTAGGTTAGAGCTAGATTAGAAAGCACTTTCAATGCCAGTCAGAAGTTTGTGTTTTTCTTAGAAGTAATAGAAAGACACTAGAGCTTTTTAAGCAGAGGTTTGACATGGTCAGACTCATTCTTTGTTTATTTCTCTTTGATAGCTTTGGGAAATATGGATTTAAGAGGATAGAAATTAGAAGCAGAATGAATTGTTAGGAGGCTGTTCCAATAGTTTAGGTGAGAAGTGAAATGACCTTGCATTAGAGTGATGCTCATGTTAGTAGAATAAGGGGGGCAGGTGAAAGGGGGCCATGATGAAATCCTGAAAATATATATCAGGTACACAAATGGATGTGTGAGATGAACCATTCACACATAACCATATTCTTTCTTTTCTTTTCTCTTTGCTGTTTCATCATCTCTTTTCCAACCATAAGTATTCTTTAAGGCTTGAGCTGTCCTTTTTTCTTTCTCCATAATTTTTGCTTGATGATCTCGTATACATAGCTTTAATGATAACCTCCATGCCAATGACCCCCACATCTATGTGTATAGTCCTGATCTCTCTTGTCAAATTGCCCACTTCTTACTGTATGTCTTCACTTGAATGATTCATCAGCGTCTCAAAGGCAACATATCTAAAATAGAATTAACTGTTTTCTCCCTTAAATTTGCCCTCTCAATTTTCCTACCTATTTTGAGGGTGTCTTCCTTGTCATTTGGGTTCATAACAGTGGAATTCTCTTCCATTCTCCTCACTGCTCTTCATTCTTAGTTACCAAAGATTCTTGTTTCTCTCTGTATAATATCTCTTGTATCTGCCCCCTTCATTCTGTTCTCACAGATACTACTTAACTCATGTACATTTTATAATACCTTCCTAATTGTCGTCCATGATTTTTATCTCTCTCCTGTCCAACCCGATCTCAACACAGCTCCTAAAATAATCTTCCTAAGGTCTAGGCTCAACAATTCCTCTCCAGAACCTCAAGTGGATCACTATTGCTTCCAGGATAAAATGGGGACACCTCAGTCTTGTATTAAAGCCTTCCATAATCTATCAGGCTTCTGTCTATCTTTTAAAATCTGTTTCATATTACTGTTCTCCTTTTTATGTACTCTATGTTCCAACCAAATTATATTACTAACCTATTTCTTAAACCCAACACATAATGTCTTGCCCTTACAATTCCTACAAGCTCTGAACTGTATCTAGAGATTGGGAACTCTTTGAAAGTAGAGATTGTCTTTTTTCTCTTTTTTGCTTCCTCAGCACTTAGCACAGTACCTGCCATATAGTAGGTACTTAATAAATGTTTGCTGAATGAAACGCAGTCCCTCATTACCCCTCAACATTTCAAAAGTCCTGACCATCATTCATTTTAGGTTCAACTCAATATCCCTTCCTCCATGAAACCTTAACTGATTCCTTCCATTCCTCCTACCCTGGCTAATGCCCATGTGAGAATACATTGTATTTACTTCTCTGTGTACATGTTGTTTCCCCTAGTACAGTGAAAGCTCCTTGATGGCAGGCAGTGTTGTACTTTTGTCTTTGCACCCACAACATCCACCACAGTGCTTTTGGCCTCATGGTTACTTAGTGAATTAAATTAAAAATACAGTTATCCCTCCCACATATTGATTTTCCCCGTCACTGTTTTGCTGTATCACAAGGTAAGAAATTAAATGGAATTTTGGGGAGTCTTTTGTGGAAGCTGCATATGACACACAAAGAACAGCAGATGACACAAAAGAAGTTTCTAAGCTCAGAAATGCATACAATATACATACAGTACTGTATAATATCAACATATTTTATCTTTTGATACCATAATAATTCAAGCTTCTTCTCTGGTATGAAGAGAGAGCCAAATATTTTACATGGATTTTCCAGATCATGGAGATGCCATGCTTCTAACCTCTGTAACATGGAAGGAATAACTATACAGCCTTTTAGTATAAGTTGCAGCTTTTGTATGTGATGGATTTATAGGGAAGACTTTTGTTTTGCATGAAGAAAGTAAGTTAAATAGTTATGATCTAGCTAATAAAAATAGAAATGAGAAGTAATTTAAAGGAGATTCTTTATTAGAAGTATGAAAGATGAACACCATAAAGGAAATTCATTTTATTAATTCACTGAAATGTCCCTTGATATTCTCAGTTATTGATACCCTACCAAAGGATTCCATTATTTTTTCTAATTTTTATCTTCCTATTATTATAATCTGCTGTTTTTTTATCCTATGAGTATTTATCACATTTTGAACAGAGAAGGGTCAACAACCTAAATTTTCTTATAGCCTGCCCAGAGATTGGTTTCATCTCTCAAGGTCTCTTTACCCCATCCCCCTTTTTAACTTTGAGGTATCCTTGTATAGATAGATAACCTAGATATTTATTTTTGGCACAGAAAATGAGAAATCCTCTTTAGTAGGCTGATACTATCCTTTGCTTTCTCAAACAGAGCCATAACCCTGGAGAATCAACTGGTCATCTTGGCAACAACTTCAAGCGATATGGGAGGTTACTATGTCCAGGCTGTCAATGAAAAGAATGGAGAAAATAAGACAAGCCCATTCACTTATTTGAGCATAGAAAGTAAGTCTTAAAATGCTAAATGAAAGCTTGAGTGATGCTTTTGAAAATAAACAATCTGATTTACTCAACAATGGTGTTACAATAGGACATTGCTTTAGTTAATCTGATTATCTCTTATATTAATCAAATGCTAAAAACATCTGGGTAGACCTTTTAACTTATGGCTTTCTTTAAAAATGATACTTGGTTGTGCCAGGAAATGTTGGTAAATATGTATCACGTTTGTCAGCAAACATTCTTTCAGTCTTATGGACAGTTGTATGCTTTTGCTTTTATAGATTTGTGATTTTTTTTTTCTTTTTAAAAATGTCTCTTAGCTAACCGGGATTGTATTCATGAGTCCTAATTGGGAGTAGAAGAGCTAAGATGATTATTTGTATGTGTCCCAGCATGAAAATCCTTAGGAAAATTCCTTTTGAGTTGAGCTAAAATAAACTGTATTAAATGTACGTAATAACTAATCCATTTTTCTACCTGATTAAACTGATATTTTCCATCACTCACCTTAGTTATGCTACAACACAATTCATGAAAGAGATCCCATTTGCAAATTTAGTTTTATTAAGGAAATTTGCTTTACAATTTTGACCTCTAAAAGAAGGCTTATAAGCCCAGTCTCAGTAGCTATAAACTAGTTTCTAGAGAGAAGAAAAGCTCTTTGGCTATGATGTTGGATATTAAGATTTGTTTCTGTATAAAAGAAGCTTATTATATTGGTTACTGAGCTTTTATGTATTCTGGTTTTTATTATTCAGATATCTTAGTGTCTTCATGGTATAAAATGTTCCTTTGATGTTGTTAAATAAAGACAATTTGGGAAACTGATAGTGAATAGTAAACTTTACCAATATTATGATCAGATCTCAGGAGTCAGCCGTAACTGCCAGCCTTAAAAAAAAAAAAAACAACTTGGGAAGGAATAAGCTATGTAGTTTGGTTGGAGGGAACATGATCTAGTTTCATTCATGGGATGGTTAGATAGGAGTTTTTACTTAAGTGATTTTTCCTTTTGTTTTGGAAAATTACTAAAGATACATTATATTTTATTTGTGGAGCTTGTGTGAGGGAGGAAAGGATTGACAGATATGGATTTGGTGATCCTGTTTTCTTCATTGCATGTTCTTAAGAGAAGTATGTATGTGCCCTCTCCACCTCCCCCACTCTTGACCACCTTTTAATTCCTAGGGAACTGACGACATTAAAATGTTATAGTAGAGGGAGCGTACTGTGGCATAGAGAAAGCTGGCACTGAAATCATGAAGTCTTGAGCCCAAATCCTTCCCCTGACATCTCTTGTTGCCTCAGACATCTCTTGGAAATTGATGAATGCAGATCAATATCCATGATGACCACCTATATCAGTGGCCATCAGGGAACTCCTTACACTGATAAGTTGATAGATCCAGACCACCCAAATTCGTAGTAAACAATCTATGGCAACAGGAACGTGTGCCAGTCTGGACATAAACATGGTCTTTTCTGGTGCTTTTGAACTCCTTGCTACAGGTTCTGGGATTTTAGGTGCCTCAAAGAAAGAAACCCATTGATTGTTTCACAAAATTTACTTCATGGGATATACAAATTTAGAAATAATTCAGGAAAGTAGAATTAAGTTAAAATCTATTATTATTTGAAAAAAATTCCTAATAAAGTAATGATGTTATTACATTAAGTAAAATTCATATAAAACTAGATTATTGTTATGACAATTAGTTTCAGAGTCTACAGATGCAATTGTTAGTTCTACTTAGTTGGATTTAACCAGCTATTCTCAGAAAGAGCTACAGAATAATATCTAGACAGGTAATAAGTCAAGAAGGGTTAAATTTTGAAAAACGAGAAAGGAGATTGACCCTATTGCAGTAGAAGAAAATACAGAAAATATATTTTGAAAGAATTCAGTTAATATCAGAGTTATTAGACTCACTGTTCATTCCTACATGCCTAAAGTCTACACACTAATAAAAGAAAAATTTAAGTTAAAAAAATTCATGTGTTGACACCTCAAGATTATAATATCATGAAGTTTATGAGTAGGGTTGATTGAAATCTATAGAAATTTTAACATTGATTTTCAGGCATTCGTTACTATGTTCAAAGTAACCAGAAAGTAACCCAGATGGGGCTTATCAATAGTTTAATGATTTGAATTGCCCTTGATTTCCATATATTTCATATGCCCACAACCTCGAGGAGGTGTTAATAAGCAGTGAAATGTCAAAAAAACAAAAACAAAAACAACTGGAAATAAGGAGAAAAAAGGAAAAAGAACAAATTTCTAAGAACAAATTTGTTATTCATTTGTAGGTTTTGGCTCAATGTTTGTCAATGTGTAAGGATTTGTCTCCTCACTATAAATTAATTTAAAAGCAAAACAGCACAAAACAAAAAAACAAGTACTGAGTGCTTGATAAATTTTCAAGGGCCAATCATAGTTTTCCACTTTGTGCCCCACAATCCATTTGGAAGCAGTGCTTCCTAGAAGAAATTCATTTGCTCTATCATGGGATTGATACTGAAACCTAGGACCTTAACCACCAGTCTTCTTGTTAAGCTGTAAAATATTGAAGGGCGTATCATGTTACTAGGTTTATTAATAAATTAGATATTCTAAAGACCTATTCATAATGCTAGCAAGACAGAGTGTGTTCTGCAGACCCAGACATCTCTCTTTTTTTTCCTTCTGATGCAAGCTTTTTAAAAATATAAAACAAGATTGATGAAATTTTTTTTAAAAGCTTGCCAGCCAGCATTTCTGAAGAGTCAAAAGATAATACAGCCAATTATCATTTAACAAAGATAAATTTTCTCCTAGCACAGAGAGTATAAAGAAGGAAACCTTTGTGTGGTTGCTAAGATTGGAATTGTCGGGCCTGGAAATTAAACTCCTAGTTTGGTCATATTGTAATTAATTTAAAATACGAGGGTGTCATGTTGTCCTGCCTCTAGCTTCCAATGCAATAACAAAGCATCTATCCTGCAGTGGCAGCATTGGTGGAATGAAGTAGCCAACCTAGGTTAGCTTTGAAGGAAATCTTAGTCACCTAATTGATATACCATCACCCAATTAACAGCAAGGAAGATGCATTTCAGGTTTTTTAAGACACTGGTATTTCTAAAAAGCATAAATATCTACTTGAAGGCTGAACACATGTGAGTCCTTTTGAGATGTTTGACTACTGTTGCCATGTATGGAAACTAAAGATTAAAGGGAATTTGGATAACAAGCATAACTACTGGGAATAAAATGCAGTACATAATGGTACCACCTGCTGCTTCTGTGACTGTTTAGTTGATGATAATATTTCTTAGCATTTTTCCTTATGTTTGTATGGATAGAAAGATAAATTACTGTAGGTTTTGCACAGATATTTCCTGTCAGGAAGGGGTGAGGACTCTATTGAACTAACAGTTCACCTAGTCACTAGGAAGATTTGCTGCCAACTAGGACTGTGAATTTGCTTTGAAGTTTTAATGTGACTTACATTCAGCAGATGTTAAGGACATGGGTGGGACTGTTGGAAGCATCACTGTATGAATTTTTCATAGCTAGTTGCTGAAGCTCAGGTACAAACTGGAGAAAGAATGGGCTGAACTCTCCAGAGAGTAGACATTTCTATTCTGAAGTCAAACTCAGGCAAGCTTTATAAACCTGCCAATGCATTTTTTGTTGTTGTTGTTGTTGTTGTTGTTGTTTTGTCTTTCCTTTGAGGACTTTACACTCACTTAACTTCTATGGGGCAGTTCGTTCAGAACTGAATTCATGCATCAATAAAGTTCTCTTCAATAAAGTCAGAGAAGTGAAAGATGAGGAAAAATGATGCCCAGTGATGGTATTAACTATCTCTGCTGATCCTATACTAAAAAGAGGAAAATTACATCCAGCTCTCTGTAAGGCATTATGCTTCATTGTTTTAACATAGCCATTACCCCTTCCCCTGTCCTCTAACAGAGGCTTTTCGTTTTCATTCTCTTTCTGAAGAATCATTCCCTGCCTCCAGTCCCCACCCAGGGCTAAGGGTATAGAGAATTGAGAACTGGTCTGAGATTGCAGTAGCTTGGAATAGTCCTTGTATACATATACAAGGCTTGTTCCTCTGCAGGGAATATATCACTTGAATGTATAACTTAAAGTCTCAGTGTCTCAGTAAGTGCAGTGGCACACCCTGAGAGATACAGGTTTCTTGTCATTGGAGGTCTTCAGTTAAAGAGCATATGGTCACTTAATCATGTATGCTATAGGGGAAGCTAGTTGGTAAAGTAGATAAAGTGCTGGGTCTGGAGTCAGGAGGACTTCAATCAAATCCAACCTCAGACATTTACTAGTGATGTTACTTTGGGCAAGTCCCTTAACCTCTGTGTTTGCCTCAGTTTCCTCATCTATAAAATGTAGATAACAATAGCACCTACCTCCCAGGATCGTTTTGACAATGAAATGAGATAAAATTTGTAAAGGGCTGAGCACAGTGCCCGGCATGTAGTAAGTGCTATAGAAATACTAGTGATGATGACTGATGATGATGATTGATGATGATGGTGATGATGATGATGATGATTATGGTGATGGTGATGATGATGATTATGGTGATGGTGATGATGATGATGATGATGATGATGATGGTGATGATGATGGTGATGATGATGATGATGATGATGATAATGATGATGGTGATGATGATGGTGTTGATGATGATGATGATGATGATGATGGTGATGATGGTGATGATGATGATGATGGTGATGATGATGGTCTTGATGATGATGGTGATGATGATGATGATGGTGATGATGATGATGATGATGATGACGATGATGGTGATGATGATGATGGTGATGATGATGATGATGATGGTGATGGTGATGATGATTATGGTGATGGTGATGATGATGATGATGATGATGTAGATGATGATGATGATGTAGATGATGATGATGATGATGTAGTACTGGGGGTTTTATTTTGAGTATGGATTGGAATGAACAACTGCTGAGAGGTCTCTGTTGACTTTAGATTCAGTGATTCTGAATTAGCTATTACCACCAAAACAAAGCCATGGGATTACCTTTTAATACATATGCACAGAAACAAACCATTCATATAACTCATTCCATGTTTTAGTTTTACTTTGTGAGTCTACAATCCTTTTTTCTAATAATATTTTATTTTCTCCTAATTACATGTAAAGATAGTTTTCAACATTCATTTTTTGTAAGATATTGAGTTCCAGATATTTCTCTCTCCCTGCCTACTCCCTTCCCTGAGATGGTATGCAATCTGATATAGGTTATTCATGTATAATCATGTTAAACATGTTTCTCCATTAGTCATGTTGTGAAAGAAGAATCAAAAGGGAAAAACCATGAGAAAGAAAAATAACAATTTTTAAAAGGTGAAAATAGTATGCTTTGTTATACATTCAGACTCCATAGTTCTTTTTCTGGATGTGGTTAGCATTTTTCCATCATGAGGTTTTAGATCATTGTATTGCTAAGGACAATTAAGTCTGTCATAGTTGATCATCATACAATGTTGCTCTTACTATGTACAATGTTCTGGTTCTGCTTACTTCATTCAGCATCAGTTCATATAAGTATTTCCAGGTTTTTCTGAAATCAGCCTGCTCAGGGGTGGTTAGGTGGCACACACACACACACACACACACACACACACACACACACACATACACACACACACACACACACACCTAGCCATTTGACCTTGGGCAAGTCACTTAACCCTGCTCGAACTAAAAAAAAAAGAAATCAGCCTGCTCATCATTTTTATACCACCATAATATTCCATCACATTCATATACCACAACTTGTTCAGTCATTCCCCAATTGAAGGACATCTTCTCAATTTCCAATTTTTTGTCACCATAAAAAGAGCTGCAATAAATATTTTTGTACATATGGGTCTTTTTGAGTCTATACTCCTAAAACTACAGTTCACAAACCCATATTAGTATGTTCACTTTGAATAGCCAGTTAGTAGAGAGACCTCAAAGCAAAAGCTTAGATTGAAATCACATACTGTAGTACATTATGTATTGATGACATACAGTAGTAGCAAAATATTCTCCTCAGAAACTTGGGGCACAGTCTACTACAAAGACCATTGCCAGTGGAAATAGTGGGCACACACATAGATAGTATATGTGGCAAAGGAAATCCTTGGGTCCTTTCTTTTTTCACGGTATTTTATGCTATTTGTCCTCTGTGTAGCTTTTCTGCTGGACAAATTGCTCAACTGGACTCCCTGGGCCTTCTCTCTACAACTTTAGAGAAATACAAGAGTAATTCTGTTATACAACCAATTACAGAGCTGTCTAGCTTGCTTTCTAAAGACCACAAAGGGCATGACTAATCACTCAGCTAACAATTAGCAATTAGGTGGTGCAATGGACAGAACTGAGTTCAGATTGATCCCCAGATACTTACTGAATTTATGACCCTGGACAAAGTCACTAAACTCCTGTTTGCCTCAATTTCCCTAACTGTAAAGTTGGAATAATAATAACATCTACCTTCTGCGTTATTGTGAAGATTAAATGAGGTAATGTTTAACAAAGTATTTGGCTTATGGCAGTTTTAGTAAAAGTTTTCTTCCTTCCTTCCTTCCTTCCTCCCTTCCTCCCTTCCTTCCTTCCTCCCTCCCTCCCGTCCTTCCTTCCTCCCTCCCTCCCTTCCTTCCTTCCTCCCTCACTTCCTCAATTCCTTCCTTCCTCCCTTCCTACCTTCCTTCCTTCCTCCCTTCCTTCCTTCCTTCCTTCCTTCCTTCCTTCCTTCCTTCTTTCCT
>CM053599.1:189851807-189897918 GCA_028646575.1 Pseudocheirus occidentalis
CCTCCCTTCCTTCCTTCCTCCCTTCCTACCTTCTTTCCTCCCTCCCTTCCTTCCTTCTTTCCTTCCTTCCTTCCTTCCTGCCTTCCTTCCTTCCTTCCTTCTTTCTGCTAGCTACCATATAATTACCTCAGATTTTATTAAAGAACTTCTCTGTACCTGCTTAACAGAGAAGTATAAATACTTCTTAATACTTCCTTTACAAGTACTTAATGGTCCATTCCCAATTTTTTACCTTTTATAATCACTGAATAATTATTCAGTTTCTCGAATGGGCTTTGCTTCACACCCTTCCATAATCTATTAAACACTGAGTATAAGAGTTGAAGAACAATGAAAGATAGTACAAGAGATGTCACTGTGCACTACATGACTAACATGTGAATGATACAGATTAAAAGTGGCATAAGCACTTAAAAATGAAATTATAATCGACTAGGCATCATGGTGATGCTGAGATTTGTGGTAGGTCTCTAAAGAACAGAATGATTTGGAGGAGGAGAGTATTTCATTTGTTCAGTGATCGGATCAATGTGAGTACTGTCTCCAACAGTTCACAACTTTTTATCTTCTGTAGCTCATCTACCTATGTTCCCACAGGGATCCCACTGCTAGGTCTCCTAGCATTCCACGAATACTAGTGTAAGCCATAGGTTGTCCATCTGTTATGTCTTCCTCTTACAACATGACTAGTTTATTTCTTCCTACAGTCATCCACTTTCTGAATATTTTCTATGTCAGTTACCTCTGGTAACATTGCAGCCTCAGAATGTCTGCTTTCACTACTCTATTATGTTTTGCAATTTTAATTCATCAGAGATTCTGATGTTGCATGATTTGAAGCTATGTAAGCAGTATACGGTTGATGTTAAAAAAAATGGATTTTTGTGCCAAGGAATTTGGGTTCATTGAAAGTGTTATTATCTAATTTCCTAAATGAGACATTCTTCTTATTATTCAATTCTAGTTCCTGTTCGTTGTCCCTCTGTAATATCTGTATGAGATACAATCACTACTGGGCTATGTATATAAGTGTGGACAATGAGCATTTTTTGTTGTTGTTCTTTTTTTGGAGGGCAGGGCAGTTGGGGTTAAGGGACTTGCCCAAGGTCACACAGCTAGTAAGTGTTAAGTATCTGAGGCCGCATTTGAACTCAGGTCCTCCTGACTTCAGGGCCAGTGCTCTATTCACTGTGCCACCTAGCTACCCCACAATGAACATTCTTTATATGTTTTTTTTTTCTTTGTAGGTTGTTTTGTCAAAATCTTTTGAGTGAGCATTCCGTGAAGGTTTTAACTTTTGATCTCCTTATTGTCATCATCAGTGGCTGCTTCACTGGGCCTAATATACTTACACTGTAATCATATTTCACTTTATTCCTCCTTACTAGATTTGGGGCTTACAGGCTCAATGAATACCTGAGCAAGTTAACTCTGCCGTCATTCCTAGAAGTGTCTCAGAACTCTACTCATCATTCTCCCTGGCCACCACACCCCTGTGTATGTCCTTTTCCTGGGTGAAATGTAAACTCCTGGAGAGCAGGCCCTGTCTTTTCTTTTGTATTTTTATCTCCAGTGCTGGACACATACCAAGTGCTTAACATATCCTGTTACGTTCGTTCATTCGTTCATGAATTACTTCAGAATACTGAGTTGAGGCCATCCATCAGTGGTTATCCTAAGCAAGAGCACATGGAGAAATTAGGGAATCTCACTTCTATCAGACTCTGTGAACAAAACTCTGGAAATTGAAAAGTATGGGGCTTATTCTAGGGACAGTAAATAGCTAGTGTTTGTATAAGAAAAGAAGGTGATATAAGGCAATTTTCAGCATTGCATATAAAATCAAATATGATCACTAATTACTCATTTTCCCAAATTTCCCATAACTATTGTTTATACACATTGTGCCCAGGAAATTAGGTACAGAAATCCCTTTGTCCTATTATATTATACTAAGTCCTTCAAGGCATAACCAGAAAGGTTCTCTGCCTTTTTGAGAAGAAAGAGAGAATCTACCTTGACCCTAATCCAGGTAGATTATTTTGTCTGAAACCAAATGGTCACAGTTCAGTTGAAAGGGAATTTAAGCTTATTTCAGAGAAGTCTTGCAATAGATAAAGTGCCGTTTACAGGTTTAGAATATTCAGGATGACTCAGCATTTTGTTTATAGCTTACATTTATAGTTAATATCTTTTTACCTCTAATCACTTTTGCTATTACATTCATTGAAATGATTTGTCTCTTATCTCTGTCACCATAATTGATATGTGAGGATAAAAAATTCTTTAAGGATGCAAACAAGGGAGATGGAAAATTGAATTTGCCTTGCAATCATTTTATAAACTCTGACATACGTCTATTATGTATCCTGTCTGGGGAAATGCTGAACAAAGTTAATGGTTATTTGTTGGAAGGAGACCACAGTACCAGTTCTTTCACTTGGAAAGAAAAAATGTTTAATGTCTAAGTATCCCCCAAATCTTCCCTCTTTTACCTTTGCCTAACAAAATATACTCCTGCCTGGAGCTTCATGGTCTTAAAAGAAAATTACCACAATTTGGTAAGCTCCCTGGTTGCTCATGCTTTGTTATTAAAAGACTCACTTATCGGCCTACTCCAGACACATTTGCCTCTTCCCAATGTTTTCCATTATTTCACAAATGCATTCATTCATTTTTGTCTTTTGACTAGTTTTCTGCACTTGCTGATCAATTGTTTTCTGTTCAGGTTCTCTCCATTCAGAGCAACTAAAGGTTCTAAGATCCACTCTGAGTCTTTTCACACTTGTTTATACTTCAACAGAGTTAGGATGTATATTTTAACTGATTCATTGGAGAATATAGAATTTTTTATAATATAGTAACTGCCTTGTAAGCAAAATTACATGTTGTATTATATACTAATTGAGGTATTATCAGAGCTTTATTTGACCTATAATCCACTTTACTCCAAGTGCAGTACTGACAAAATATGGAATCTGTTGTCAGAATCAACCTTGCTAAGAGCAAAGCGGGACATCATCAATAGGAGTGTCATCTAGGTGCTAAATTCTTGGACCATAGCAATCCTTGAAATAGAAAAACATTTAAAAGTCCCTCCAGTCTTGTGAATAACAGTAAAGCAGGTAGAGGATGATAAAAAAAATCAGTAGGTTTTAGAATGTCTATGAATGTTAACTTAACTCTAGGCATTTTAAATGTGAGATCATTGTCTAATTACTAAAGAATTGACATTATTGAAAGAACTGAACCATATCAATATTGATGTGTTCACAATTAACAAAACCAGAAGACAACTAAATGGAAACAAATGTTGAAAAACATGTTGAAAATATGAATGATGTTTGAGAAATTAAAGTGACCCAACATTTATAGACCACCCAGAGGCCTCAACCCTATAGACAATGAATGTCTTCTTTCAGAAGAGATTTGAAAGGTGATGGTATCTGAGTTCTGAAGAACATCACACACACACACACACACACACACACACACACACACACATTTCTGTTTGCTTAGATCCAGTCACTGGCTGGTTGCTGAGGTGTCAATAATGTCAGGGTCATCTGTGCAATTAGACCACTGATTACTTAGGACAAAGGTTAAAATATACACAAAACTAGAAGCAGAATGAGAAGAAAGATGATGCAAAATAATTGCAGTAGTGTCAACTTAACCTAAAATTTAGAAAGGAAGATGTGTAAAGCCATTAACTTTTATAACCACCATTTCCTACAAACTGTTTTGAAAGCGTCAATTGCCATCAAATACTTGATCTCCTTGCAAATGAAGGCAACTTATCCAAGGCAAAGCTGATTTAAAATATAAACTCATTCATAACTTATATAAAATACATATACATATGTATGTATATTCTTACATAAATATGTGTGCATGTGTGTAAATATGTTTATTATAGATGATAGTAGTAGATTATGAGTCATTTCAACTTTTAAAATAATAAAGAGCAGTGGAAAGAAAAGCAAGGGAAATATTCCAACTCATCACCCCTTTCAGGACATTTCCAGACTCTGGAAGAAAGGCACAAGGGAAAAGGCAAAAAGGGAATAAAAAAAAAAGTAGCAAAAGAATCCATTGCATTCTTTTATAGATCAGTGCAAAGTAGTGACTTCGGCCCAGGAAGTCATTCTCCTGAGTCCCAGCCAGCCAGTTAGCTGGAGTCAGTTTGTTTTTTGTTTTTTTTTTTTGCAGGGCAGTTGGGGTTAAGTGACTTGCCCAAGGTCACACGGCTAGTTTTTGTGTTAAGTGTCTGAGGCCGGATTTGAACTCAGGCACTCCTGACTCCAGGGCCGGTGCTCTACTTACTGCGTCACCTAGCCGCCCCTAGCTGGAGTCAGTTTTAATCACTGGGAATCAGTTAGAATCCCAGTCACTAGAAACCAATCATCAGTTGTCAGATGGTTTTTCAACAAGGTACCACTGTACATGTTCATACTTTATAGAGGGATAGATGTGTTCAAATAAAAAACAAATCAAAGACAACCACCCTCATCCCCATTTATACTTATAAAATCCTTGTTCTTAATTGGCTCACATAGCTCTGGCTGGATACTTGAAACACACATGAGTAAAACTTCCATCTCCTTGTAATTCAGTATTCACCAATGCATATCCCTTTGAGATGTCTTCTCATCACATTCAAAGGTGTCTACTGTAATGCAATGCCCAAGTAGCTTCCCAAAAGAATGCTACTATGAACAGCTTTTAAGGTTCTGATTGCACAGTATAGTGAACACTCCGTTTATTCCATTACAAATCAAGGCAAACATTCACAACAAATCACAATATACTATTCACAGCATCACATCTTATCCCAGAAAATCATAATATGGTGTTCACAACAGCTTAACATTAGAATGGCTACGTGGTTTTCACCAAAGTGGCCACAGTATTTAGAACAAAGAACAAGAGAACAATCATCTGGTTGCCCTAAGGGGCAAACCCTCCTTACTTAATCATTCAATCATTCTCAATTCAAGTCAGTCTTCCACTCATGGAGCAATCGTAAGTTAACTTAATCAGTCACTTATCCAGATTCTCAATTACTAAGTATCATTAATCACTAAATACAATCATTAGAAAATTACACAAACTCTCCACCCCTTGGTGTCTAGTGAACTTCAATTTCATCACATGTTCAATAAATAAGGAGAAACCTTTTCTTCATCTTGACTCAGGGTGGTCTCAGATTCCCTGGATTCCCTTCCATGGTCCCAGCTCCTATATGAATCCACCAAACAGTCACATAGATTCAGAGGCAGACAGCTCCCAGGTTCCCGTCTAGTCCTCCAGGCAGTTCTTGTTACACACTGAAGTCCACACTGTCTAGCACATCTCAAAACCTTCACAACTTCTGTTGCTGGGACTCAAGGATCAACCAAGTCACAAACAAACAAAATCTTATCCTGGTCATGCTTCTTCAGTCCTCCAGAAGTTCAGCTGGCCCTAGAACCCAGAAGAAATCTCAGCCCTCTAGGAGGCAACAGCCACTTTGGCCTTCACCAGATTTTGGTCTCATAGAAAACTCCAACTCAGCTCTCAGTCCAGTAGCAGCCCAGCTCCCAGATGCTGGAACAATTCTGCTTCTTCCACCAGGAGTAAAAACTCTTCTCTGGGCTCTTCTTAAACACGCATACACACACACACACACACACACACACACACACACACACACACACACTGGCTTCCTGTCTCAACTGACCCCTTTCTGTTATGTCAGCAACAGGAGACAAAGTTCATAACTTCTGTTTCTTTCCCAGAGGCACTTAATCATTAGTTACTAAGGGCTAAGTACCTGCTAAATTAATTACCATTACATCCACTTAAACAATAGAAAAGGATGCACCTCCTCTGTTTTTTTTTCATTTCTGTTGTTAAATTTAACTGTTGTTAAATCATCATGTGATTAAGTTGGTATATTTCTGCAGATGCCCAGGTCAAGTTTTAGGAACTGCTCTTAGCAAGGGACATTACTGCGTTTGTTCATTAGTTGCCTTGGTTGACTTCCAGGCAGTTCTGATAGAATTTCTTCAAATTTGGAATCCCAACCAACTCTGAAGAGCTTATATAGTTGTCCCCTGAGTTTTGTGTGGGCCTCTGCTTCAAAGATCCTTTGTGTCTGCATCCATATTTCTCAAAATAAAATGCTTACTAAAAATAAGAGCAGATAGTATTAAAGATAATCTAGTTAGGTTGTTTAAAAAATTATGGAAGCTCATGCTTAGATTTAGGCCTACTGCTGACCAGAGGTTCCCAATTTTGTGTCCTGCTGTTTGAAAATTCCTTTAATACTTTGTCTACCATGCCTATATGTGAGTATGAATTCATGTATTTCAACATTTCAAGGAATTGTAATTTCCTTAATGTGTAGATTTCACCCAGTGATGCACATCACAATCCCTCCACCTTTCAATAGACAGTCTCAAGCAATCTCTGTGGTTCTAATACTTTGTAATCTTGCCAACAATCTGCTAAATTCCTTAGAATTTAAGCAGATTTTCAAACAACAGTCTGTCACTGGGCCCATACTTCCTTTCTAGTTTGGTAAGACCTGATTCTCTCTGGTCAAAATTGCCTTCTGTTGTAATCACTTTTGAGAATCCATGTGTCAAGACTTGACTAGGCATCAGAGAAAAATTTTAGTTGAAGATATACTCAGACACATACACATATATACATATGCATTACTATAGTTTGGGATTATAAGTGTCTATGAAGTAGATAATGAAGAGTTGACTTTCTACCTATTCTAAATATTTAACTAATTAAAATACTAACATCTGCGATTGATTAATTAGCCTCATTTATTATTATGTATGCAGTATAACAATTGGGAAACTTTTGACAGTACCTACTTAGTTCCACCTTTGCCACTTAGTCATAATGCTTTATTACTGATCACTATAAATGATGTTCTTTCAGCTATTAGAGAAGGCAATTACAGTGGGTAATTAAAATTGTAGATCTTTACAATGTGGTTGAGAATGTTAAATCAACTCTTAAGAGTATCAGTGAGAGGGTCTGTTAAAATGAAAGAATAATTAGCCACTCTCAAGACCATTACCAAAAGTCAGATTGTTGGACTCCTCATTGCCAAGAACAATTTGTTCATTGGGTATGAAATGGAATTTATAATGCCAGAAGTAGTAGAGACCAGCAACATATCTAATAATTTATAAGATTTTTGTATGGCATATAATTACAATCTATTTTCCTCTTGTGGTTCTTTATTGTTTCTAATTGTTATTCTGCCTATACAGTTTTCTCCATTTATCATAGCCAGGAAAATGCTATTTCATAAAACAGACTCTTGCTACAAGAGTTACTATTGGATTATTACCAGAAACTTAAGTCATTTTAGGATTTAAGTACTTCAGTATAGTCTGATTGGCACCATAGTTATTTTCCTAAGGCATTCAAGTTTATAGGTGTTTTCAAGATTTCTTTAAGATAATTTTCTAGATAATTTTTTGAGTTGATAACTGGCTTATGTATAGGTTTAAATGACCACTGGGACAGCACAAGTAGCTTGTAGCAACGACACTCTTTGGGTAGCAGCTATGCATTGCAGTATTCAAACACAAAACCAAAGACTATATCTCTGATTTATCATTTCAGAGGACCTACAACTCAGAAGGACCTTAGAAGTAATTTAAGCTCTAACCCTTCATTTTATAGAAGATGAAACTGAGACCCAATAAAGGTTAAGTTGATTTGCCAAAGATCACGCAGGTAGTAAGTAGCAAAGCTACAATTCAAATCCAAGTTGCCTACAAAAGAGGAATTCGATCTTGCATCTAGCTTCTCCATTTTATTTCCCATCCTCAGAACGTGCTTAAGGCAGTGGGGATAGAGAAGAATCCATCCATCCTTTGGGGAGGGGGTGAAGAAGGAAGGAAGGAGAGAAAGGGGACCTTGGGCATTCTAAATATGTCTTTCAAATGACCCTGAAAGACTTTTACTTATGTATTTTTTGAGGTTGGTATTAAATGTCCCAAGTTACACTATTTCTTCACTTTTCTCTTAAGACTTCCACAGCCTAATGTATCTCTCTGTCAGAATGTCACTCTCTGGTTTTATTAACTCTGACAGGGTTGAATTGCACAAAGGTTTGCTCTCATTTGGGAAAATTTCCAGCATAAATGTGCTCCAGAATTGAAACCTCTCCCCTTCCATTTCTTCTGACTTGTGGAATCATCCAAATTAATCAGAATGACTTATGTACAGAAGTCACCTGCAAGAATCAACCCATAGTTATTTTGTTAATTGCACATAGTTGACACAGTTCCACAATTCTTCATTCTGATGGAAAATGTCACTTTCACTAAATCTAGAAGGTAACCAAAAGGTAAATCATAACCAAAAAAAAAAAGATTTCATAAAGATGTATAGACTATTTTTTAAGGAAATGGGGTAAGGGAAAGGAGTTCATTTAAGTGTTTATAAAATTGTAATCAAGAAGAGTATAGAATTTAACTTTTGGAAATAATTCAGTTATTTAATTTTTTTTAAGATTAACTGCCCCAGATTTAACCTTTTTAGGATTTGCATCTAGATAGCACAAAAGATGCTTAATCTAGCAAGGTCAGTTGGTGTTTTTCATTAAAAATGCCTACTATTTAGAGGGGCCACTTGATGTCCCAAAAGATGGTTTACTTCAATTTCATTGTTTATACAGGAATAAAGGGGAGGGGGCAAGCATTTATTGAGCACCTACTACATGCCAGGCTACATGCTTTACAAACATTACCTCATTCAAGCCACACAAGCCCTGGAGGTAGGTGCTATTATTATCCCCATTTTACACTTGAGGAAATTGAGGCAGACAAAGGTAAGTGACTTCCCCAGGATCAAAAAGTTACTATATATCTGAGGCTGGATTTGAGATCAGGTGTTCCTTACTGCAGGCCCAGAACTCTAGTCCCTATGTTATTTGGCTCCTTCTATAATTCAGTCAGTTTAAGAAAAATAATTTTAGCCTCTAACATATGATTTTCGTCTTGATATCATGATTTTAGCATTTAAATATATCATATATGCTCTGTTAGCAGACCTTCAAAAATTTTCCATTTACTTTTAGAGGCCATGAGTTTGTGCCCTTCATGAAAAATCTTAAAGGAAAATGTACTAAGGAATGACAGATATGGTTATGTTCCTCCCAACTCTCCCCCCCCTTCTTTTAAACAGATGAGGAAACTAAGTCATATAGAGGTTAATTGATTTTGTTAAGATCACACAGTTAGTAAAGGGCCCCTACTGGATAGCCAAATCTGACTGCAAGGCCTGTGGTCTTTCTACCACATCCTATTTTCTCTTTTAAAACAGAGAAGTATTCAAGATATTTGACCCAACCTTTCAAAATTCCTCCTCAGGACTATGAAGAAGAAAGGAAGGAGAGAAAGAGGACCTGAGGTATTCTCCACACCAGAGACATGTAAACTAGCAAATTTTTTTAAATGATTTTTTTCAACTAATAAGTATTTTTCTTTTTCTTTTATACCTCTTCCTCACTGGAAAAAACAAAATCAAAACCCTTATAACAGAGATGATAGGGAGCCATTGGAGTTTATTAAGTAGGAAAGTACCAGTCTCTTAGAGGTCTTGAAATTACTTACTCTGCCCTCTAATTCAGCTAAGACTAGTGATTCAATGTAGGTTCACAATAGCTGAACATCAAACTGCCCTCCCCCACAGAAAGAAAATGAAAATATTTACTTTACTTCCTTGTTATTAGCTGCCATTTTCTTCAGAGCTCTCTACAGCATGACCTTGGTATGTACAGAGTTAAATATTTTGTCTTCGCTCTTCAGTTTGAATGAAGACAGACTATCAGTGATTTGTAATTTTCTCTTTAGTTATTTAAAAGGAGTAGAGAAAAGGTGAGACTTAGGACTTCATCTTCAGGAATAGCCACATTAGAGTATATTTTTAAAAGTATATGGTATTCCTTTATTAGTTTTAATATATTTTCTCATATACTTTAGTTTTATTTCATCATGCTTTTGATTAAAATTAATTAGCTACTGAAGCGATATAATTATGCATACTCATTGATTTTGTTATATACTTGAGACCTCGTTGTAAAACTCATCTCCATTTCTATGACATCCATGACATTGTATTGCATTATAGGTGAACCTGATTTATAATAAGGCAATCACATTGATTTTTTTAAGCAGGTAAGAGTTTCAACAAAGCAAAGCAATTTTATATTTTTAAAAGTACAAGTATAGAGTTTGTGACTTCGTTTAAATTTTCAATGTGCCATACTCCAGAGTATTTGAGAGTTGTTAAGGCCGTATCCCATTACCTCATTACTGATCTGCTGAAGAGCTTTCCCAGTTTAGCTGAGCTGAGCCTTCCTTAATGGAGCAGGCCATCCTCAAGTCTCTCTCCTCATGGCCTTTTTTCTTTGGTAGAACCTATCAGATAATGCTATACTGGCATTGCCTTTGAGAACCCTGGGTCACCTCCGTGGCAGGGTAAGCTATCAGAGTAGTGCCTCAGGGAAAAATATAAATAGAATGCAAATGTAACAATGAGGATGCCTGTTATACTTCTCTGGTGTACCAGGTAACACATAAGTTACTTCCCTTTTTGCAAGACTACAGGAAAACAAATTGTTGATTTTTTAATTAATTAACCATCAAGAGAGTGTGGTGCATAATTTGTCCACCAGGTGGTAATATATTCAAATCATGACCCAAGTGGTTTCATAATTGAGAATCCAGTATGCATGCATATGCTTTCCCACAAGCTGAAGTATCCCCACTGTTTACAAAGAAGCATTTTCCTACAATCTATTCACCTTCTTACAGTGGACATGGTTGGGCAGGTTTAATCACTCCCACAAAATAGGTTGAAAATTTACAAAGAAGCATTTTCCTACAAGCTATTCATCTTCTTACTGTGGACATGGCTAGGTAGGTTTAATCACTCCCACAAACCAGGTTGAAAATTTAGTCCAGGAAAAAATAAATGAATTTATTAATTCCTGTAAATGGAAGTTTTAAAATTCTGACAAAAAAAAACTTACTGGTTCTCTCATTTTTACTTTACCTTTATACTTGGGATATCTGCTTTTGATTGACTAAAGTCATTCATGTGACTCAAATGCTTTGCTTTTCAATATCCATGTGGTCTATTAAAATATAGTAAAGTGAAAAACTGTACATGAGCTGTAACCTTGCAAAATCATCAAGAAAATACTTTTCCTGATCATCTTTCCACACAGTTCTCTACCTCTTAAAGTCCCAGCTCAGCCTAGATACATCATGGGTGTTTAAATATTTTGTGTAATGGGTCACTTTAGCACCACTTTCTGGAGAAGCCTAAGGACCTCTTCTCAGAATAATGTTCTTTTAAATACACAAAGTAAAACAAAAGGATTGGAAAAGAAACTAATTATATTGAAAAACAGTTACTAAAATCCTTTTTTTTTGAAACAAAAAAAAAAGGAACAAGTTCATGGACTCCAGGTTAGGAATCTCTGCTCTATAGATCATTGAAAATATTTGAGAGAAGGATACTACATGCTTGGTTTGGCTCTGCAAATACTCAAGAAAATTGGAACAAAACAATAGGGTGGAAGATGATGTTGTGATCAGTCTCCTGGCCTCCTCTCATCAGTGGCTAAAGTTTCATAGCAGCTTCCAGATTAGTCTCTTCCATAATATGGGTCCCACCCAGCAATTCAGGTCTGACTTGCCACTTGGGCCTATCTGCACCACAAGGTAACCACTTTTGCCATTGTAGCTCTTCAGAATCTCCCCCAACTTGTCCTTTGCTGAATCAAGCTCAAGCCACAGTATCAGTGACAACAAGCAACAATGACAAACAGGTGGTGATGGCTACCTGACCTGCCTCTGGCATGGGAAAAAAATGTATGGGTCGGGAAACAGGAATTCTCTTTAAGGGCAAGAGCAGAAGAAATGGGGATATTGGAAGGTATACATTTTCTTGCCTTCCTTAGTGTTATTGTCAGACTACCAGAAGGGAAAATAGCCATTAGAATCACCTGTTACACAAACGATGTAATAGGATGTTCTAGTAGACCAGTTTAATGAGAATGTTATTTGTGAAGGGTAATAATTTATAGAAAACCTGAAAAGAAAGGTTCCATCAAACAGTGAAGGCCTTTGAAAGGCAACCTTGTGAATTTTTTCATTTATCTTGGGGCCAGCAGGGAGCCACTGAAGATTCTTGAGCATGGTAGTGACATGGTCAGACTATGGATTTAGTAAGATTATCTTTTTACTGACCCATCTCAATAGAAATCATTTCTAACTTTCTTATAATAGCTCTCTGGGGCATAGCATAGAAATGGAGGAAGGATCTCTTCCTGTGAGGGTGCCAAAACCCAGCTACTAAATCTCAGCATCCCCAGTGTTCTTTGGACTCTTCAGTAACTAGCTTTGTGTGAAGGCCAATATAAATGTATCTTAATCTCACTTAATTCCGAGTATTAGAATAAGTTTTCATCATGTTTAGTTTTGTACAGGAGTAGATAGTTTAAAAAAAATGATTTGTTTATTTACTTTTAGTTTACAAGATTCAGTTCCACAATCCCTTAAGTTTCAAATTTTCTTCCCCTCCTTCTCCTCCTTCCCCTCGCCCTCCTTCCCCTCGCCCATGGCAGCATGCAATCAAGTATAGGATCTGCAAATACTTTCACATTGGACATTAGTCTGGTTGTATAGGAGGGTTATAACCAATGAAATGAACAATGGGAAAGAGGAAACAAAACCAAACATAGAAAAGAAAATGAGCATGTAGTTTGCTTCAGTCTCCATTTACACTCTGTTCTTTTTGGATCTTTCTCTGAATGTGGACATCTCCTTCCATCCTGAGACTTTTAGAGTTTTCTTGTAACCTTGAGTTGCTGAGAATAGTCCAGTTTATCCATGATAGTTGTCACACATACATTGCAGCTGTTATTGTCTACAAATTTCTCCTGGTTCTGCTCTTCTCACTTAGCATCAGTTTGTATAAACCTCTCCAGGTGAATATGAAGTTCATCTGCTTCTCATTTCCTATAGCACAATAGTATTCCATTACATTCGTATACCACAATTTGTTTAGCCATTTCTCAATAGATGGGGCAGAGTAGATAATTTTAAGTAAACCTACAATAGTCAAAGTTGACTTCATACTTTCATACTTCTACAGTACAGTGTTAACTGATAGTACAACTGAGAGTTATACAATACTGTACCCTCAAGAGAACTGAAAATACCACTGAGAGAGCACCAGAGAAATGTACAATGGGTATAAATACACTGAATTTCATGCAAATAAGGAACCATAAAAAGCCATTGGTTTAGAGGATGTCATCAAAGAAATGTATGAAACCCTTCCCATTCCCTCAGCAATGATTAGATTTAAATGCATATAGATAGAAAATTAGACATACTAGTTAGTAGTTGTAGATGTTCTCTTGGTCACTTTCTTTGGGTGAATAATAATAATAATAGCTTTAAGGTTTTCAAAGCACTTTGTAAATGTTATATTAGATTTCCACAACAACCCAGTGCAGTAAATGGCATTGTCTTCCTTTTGTAGATGAGAAAACTTAGGTAGTAACAATATGTGAGATTTTGGGGGTCGTGCCATTGATATTTTTTCTTCCTTCAGATACTTATGGAATCAGTCCTCTTGTAGTTGTGTTTCCTTCAAAAAAAGATCTTCTCTATGTAAAATTAGTCCAGTCCAACTGTTCTTACTGTCTTCATTTTCTTCAGTGCCATTTCTATCTCCTCTATGAGCACATCTGAAATTGTTATCCCAGGGGCCTTGTACATCATAAAATAATAAAGAAAAATATATATTTGGCAATAAATGATTCCTTGTCAAAGACAGCCAATCACAGTGAAGTTTTTTGTTCAAGTATGCCTAAACGTTTAACTACCAGTTGAATTTATATGCCTCTACCAGATTACTCACTAAATTAGAAAACACTTTTTTTCCCAAAAAGCCTAGAATATTATGTCATTTTAAAGTAACTACATTGAGAGCATGGTGGGTAAAAGGGGATGGGAAAAGCATTCATTAATAGCCTACTATGTGCCAGGTACTATCTAAGCATTTTGTAAATACTATCTTATGACCCTCGCAACAACCTTGCCAAATAATTGGCATTATGAATCTCACTTTACAGTTGAGGAAACTGAGGAAGACAGAAGTTAAGTGACTTGCTAGTGAGTGTCTGAGACTAAATTTGAACTCAGTCCTTTCTGACTCCAGATGGCAGAAGTGGGGAACCTGCAGATAGGAACCTGTGGCCTTCTAGGTCCTTGGGTGTAGCCTTTTGACTGACTCCAAGTTTTACACAGCAAATCCTTTTATTAAGGACATTTGTTCTGTTGAGTTTGAAATCAGTCAAAGGGTGGCTCTTGAGGAACTAGATGGCCATGTGACCTTGAGTCCACAGGTTCTCCACCCTTGTTCCAGGCCCATTATGCTACATAGCTTCCTATTTTCTTTTTCTTTTTCTTTGGAGGGGGTGGGGTATGCAAGGCAATTGGGGTTAAGTGACTTGCCTATGGTCACAGAGCTAATAAGTGTCAAGTGTCTGAGGTCAGATTCAGGTCTTTCTAACTCCAGGGACCATGCTCTATTCACTGCACCACCTAGCTGCCTCAGCTTCCTATTTTCTTCTGGAGTACTGGCTTGATCTTTATGGACATAATTAGTCTGTGATTTCAAAAAGCACAGTGGTATCACTAAGCCATACCACCTGCATTCTCACTCTCTTCCTCTGACTTGAACTCCTGCATCTGGAGCTCTAGGCTCTGATTGTGAGCTTTCATTTTATTTACTCCTGTGGGGCCCATCTACTTTCTTCCTGTTGGTTCCTCTCTCCCTCCTTCCACCTCTAGGCTCCTCTTTATGTGCTGTCTTCCCCTACTACAAATTTAAGCTCCTCAAGGTTAGGAACCGTTTTGTATGCTTCTGTTTGTTAGTTGAGACCACAGCACAGATCCTGGCACATAGCTCTTAATAAATGCTTTTTCATTTGTTCGTTCATTCATTCATTCATTCATTCATTCATTCATTCATTCATTCATTCATGATTTGCAAATGTAGCTTTACTCTTCAGTATAGTAACACTGACCTCCTTGCTATTCCTTCAGACTCTCTTTAGATGCCAGGCATTGTTATTAGCTATCCTCAAAACCTGGAATGCTCTCCTTCCACATTTCTACTTCCTTTCTTCCTTCAAGTCCCAGCTAAAATCCCACCTTCTATACAAAGCTATTCCTAATCTTATTTCTTAGTGACTTCTCTCTGATAATTATTTCCTTTTTATCAAATTTATACATGATATAGCTTGTTTGTGGCTAATGCATTTTCTCTGTTGATTTTTTTCCTGTATATCATATTTAGGCATGCTACAGCTTGCTTATATAAGTTTTTTTTAATGCTTTATCCCCAATTAGAGATTTTTCATTGTATTACTTATTTATTTTAAACATTCTTTTCTTCTTAAATTTTGCATTCCAGCTATGTTCAAAGGCTATCAAAATGTGCATACTCTTTGACCACTTCTAGGTCTGTATCCCAAAGAGATCATTAAAATGGGCAAAGGACACACATGTACAAAAATATTTATAACAGCTATTTTTGTTGTGGCAAAGAGTTGGAAATTGAGGGGATGTCCATCAATTGGGGAATGGCTGAACAAGTTATGGTATATGAATGTAATGAAATACTCTTGTATTATAAGATATGATGGAAGAGACTGATTTCAGAGAAATCTAGAAAGACTTATATGAACTGTTACTGAGTGAAGTGAATAGAACCAGGAGATGATTGTACACAGTAACAGCCACATTGTGCAATAACTAGTTTCGACAGGCTAGGACAACGACAAAAGACTTGGAAAATGCTGTCCAGATCCAGAGAAAGAACTATGGAGTCTGAATGCAGATTGAAGCAGACTGTTTGCTCTCTCTTTTGTTTTGTTTTCTTGTGGTTCCTCCCATTGATTTTGATTCCTCTTTACAACACGATTAATGTGAAAATATATTTACTATGACTGTATATGTAGAACCTATATCAGATTGAACACTATCTTCATGAAGGGGAAGGGGAGGCAGAGAAAATTTAAAACTCAAAAGCGTATAGAAGTGAATGTTGAAAGCTAAAAATAAATAATTTTATTAAAAATAGAGGGAAGAAAAAATAATTTGAGTTCCAGATTGTCTTCTTCCTTCCTACCCCTCTCAGGGAGAAAATTATACTTCAGTTTGTATTCTGAATTCATCATTTTTCTCTCTGGAGGTAGATAGCAATTTTTCATCCTGAATCCTTTGGAATTACCTTGGATCATTTTATGGATCAGAATAACCAGGTCTTTCACAGTTGATCATCATTGCAATATTGCTATAATTGTACACAGTGATCTTCTGGTTCCTCTCACTTTGCTTTGCATCAGTTCGTATAGGTCTTGCCGTTTTGTTTTCTGAAGCCAACATCTTCATCATTTCTTACAGCACAATATAATACTTCATCACAATCATATGCCACTACTTGTTCAGTCATTCCACATATTTGTGAGCATCCCCTCAATTTCTAACTTTTGTCACCACAAAAAGAGCTGCTATAAATATTTTATACATATAGATCACTTTTTCCTTTATTTCCTTGGGTGTACAGAACTAGGAATGACATTGTTGGATCAAAAGGTATGTTTTATAGTTTTGTAGCCCTTTGGATATAGTTCTAGATTATTCCCTAGAATGATTGGACTAATTCACTATTTCACCGATAGTTTACTAATATACGTATATTCCCTCATCTCCCTCTAGCATTTGTCATTTCTAACAGGTATGAGGGTGGTACCTTAGAGTTTGCATTCATCTGATCACTTTCATATAATTATAGATAGCTTTGATTTCTTCTTCTGAAAACTCCCTGTTCATATCCTTTGACCATTTATCAATTGGGCAATGGCCCCTATTTTTGCTAATTTGATCAGTTCACTATATATTTGATAACTAATTTGATATCAGAGAAACTTGCTCTCAAGGTTTTTTTTTTTAGTACTACTTCATTGTCTTTGGTACCTGTTAGCAAAACATACTCTTTTAATTGGGTTCCATTATAATTTTTTGTACTTTTTGTATTTTTCAGTCTTTTTAAAAATTGTTTCTTGATATCTCCTGTAGTTATTAGCATAGACTTGCCAAATTCTAATTTTTTAGGAATTATTTTCTTCAATGACCTTTTGTACCTTCTTTTCCACTTGTCCTATTCTATGTCAATGAATTTTTGTTCAAACTCAAAATTTTTATTTTTATTTTTTTTTTACTATTAGGCCAATTCTTTTTCTTTAAGGTGTTATTTTCTTTAGTATTTTTTGGTATCTCTTTTGCCAAGGTGTGTTAATTCTCTTTGCATAATTTTATTGCCTCACTCATTTATTTTCCAAAATTTTCCTCTACCACTCTTATTTCTTTCTTTAGCTCTTCCAAGGATTCTTTCAGGCCTTGGGTCCAATTAGAATTTTTCATTTAGGCTTTGGTTATAGCTGTTTTCACATGTTGTCCTCTGAGTTTGAGTCTCAGTCTTCCCTGCCACCATAGTACCTTTTATGGTTAAATTCTTTTTCTGTGTATTTTGTTCATGTTCCCTTAACAACTTTGTTAAAGTTGGACTCTGATCACTTCAGTGTGGCGAGGCACTGTCCCAAGTGTCAGGTTTTTTTTGTTGTTTGTTTTTGTGCTACTGTTTTCAGAGCTGCTTCTGGGGGGTTTGATTAAGTTTTCAGTGTCTTCAAGTGAGATTATCCTGGTCAAGGTGTGACCACAGTTCTTCTGGCCTGTACTTTTGTCTTTACCCAGGAAAGGCCTCTTCTCCCCCCGCACCCCCCCATAGCCTGAAGTACTAGAGCTCTTCTTGGTCCTGGAACTGTGATGAGGTTCCCTACTCTCCAGTAGTCACAAGCGCTAGCCCATTGTGATCAATAACAAGTACTTCTCTCTACTCTGGAACTGAGACCCAGAAGTGCCGCCAGTCAGCTCCAGCTGTACCCAGTGCCAACAAAAGGTCCTCTGTAATTTCTTCCTGACCGGTGGTCTGACCCCCTTATTATCTTTGGACTGAGTGCTCCCAAAGCTGCTGCTACTGTTTGCAGGTACCTTGAACCCCCGCCGTTGGCGATCCTGATTCTGGCCCTTTTTTATGATCTCTTTGGGATACAGACCTAGTAGTGGCGTTGCTGGATCGAAGGGTTTGCAGTTTTGTAGTCCTTTGGGCATAGTTTCAAATTGTTCTCTAGAATGGTTGGATTAGTTCACACCTCTACCAACAATGAATTAGTGTCCCAATTTTCCCAGTTTTCCAACATTTATCATTTTCCTTTTCTGTCATGTTAGACAATCTGATAGGTGTGATGTGGTACCTCAGAGTAATTTTAATTTGCATTTCTCTAATCAATAGTGATTTAGAGCATTTTTTCATGTGACTATAGATAGCTTTAATTTCTTCTTATGAAAACTGCCTCTTCTTATCCTTTGATCATTTATCAGTTGGAGAATGACTTGTGTTCTTATAAATTAGACTCATTTTCCTATATATTTTAAAATGAGGCCTTTATCAGAAACACTGGCAATATAAATTGTTTCCCAACTTTCTGCTTTCCTTCTAATCTTGGTTGCATTGACTTTGTTTTTGCAAAAACCATTTTTAATTTAATGTAATTAAAATGATCCATTTTCATACCCTTTGGCCCAGTAATACCACTTTTGGGGTTATATCCCAAAGAGATTATAGAGGTGGGAAAAGGTCCCACATGTACAAAAATATTTGTTGCAGCTCTCTATGTGGTGGCAAAAAACTGGAAATTTAAGGAACGCCCATCAATTGGGGAATGGCTGAACAAGTTATGGTATATGAATATGATGGAATATTATTGTGCTATAAGAAATGGGAAGGAGATGGACTTCATAATTACCTGGAGAGGCTTATACAAATTGATGCTAAGTGAGAGGAGCGGAACCAGGAGAAATTTGTACACAGTCACAGATACATCATATGTATGATGACCAACTTTGAAAAACTGGACTCCTCTCAGCAATGCATAGTTAAAAGACAACTCTACAAGTCTCAGGACGGAAGGAGATGTCTGCATTCAGAGAAAGATCCAGAAGGACCAGAGGTTAAATGGAGACGGAAGCAATGCATGCTATCACTCTTTTCAGTGTTTGGTTTTTATTTCTCTTTTCTCATTGTTCAGTCCATTGGCTATAACACCTATTCAACCAGACTATTATACAATGTGATAGAGTTTGCAGATCCTATACATGATTGTATGCCACCATGGCAGGGGTGGGGGGTGGGGAGGAAGGAGAGAAAAGTCTGGAACTCAAGTGATTCTGGAACTACTACTGTTTGTATTGTAAATATTGTAAACTAAATTGTAAACTATTAGTATTAATATTAAATTGTAAACTATTAATATTAATATTACAATATTAATATTGTAAACTAAAAGTAAACAAACAAGTCAATACAATTTTTTTTAAAAATCATCCATTTTGCATTTCACAGTGTTCTCTATCTCTTGTTCGGTCATAAATTACTCTGTTCTCCATAGATCTGACACGTAAAATAGACTTCCTTGGTTTCCTAATTTGCTTATGGTATGTCTGACTTTTTGTTAGCTCAGCTCCAAAATTTTATTTTAGGCATTATTTTAAAAATTGTTTGGAGGGGATTTTTGGGAGAGTTTATCTGGGTCCCATACTGTACTCTACCATGTTGGGCTTCCCCTATCTCCATTATATTTCAGGCTTCTTGAGGGCAGAGACTCTTCTGACTTTCTTTGAAGTCCAATACGGAGCATATAGTAAGAGATTAATAAAGGTTTCCTCACTGACTAATCTTAACTTAAACCCATAAAATTGAAAGTCATTTCTGTACTTGTTAGAGACTATCAAGCTTGGAAGCAGATGCATTTCTAAGTATCCTCAAAGCGTTAGAGCTTTCTTGAATTCATTACAAATTGGTATAGAAAAAGTGTGAAAGCAGATTGCTTTAAGATTTGGGCAGTGCCCCTCTGTCCTACTAAAGGGTACAGTTATAGTAAAAAAAAAATCAGACAAACACTTTTAACTCAGTGCAAAAACAAAACCTTTAAACTCTATGATACTATAAAAGAAAAACATATCTTCCTATTTACAGTTGCTTAATTATAACCGTACTCTTATCCAAAGGTCTGTGAAGCTGGTCTCTTTCTCTCTTTGTCTCTCTTTCTGTCTCTGTCTCTACCTCTTTCTGAACATAGCTGCGTCTGTGTGTCTGTCTGCCTCTCTTTTTCTGTCTACAGCTGTCTTCCTCTGACACTGTCTCTATTTTTCTACTTCTGTCTCTTTCTCCAGTCAACAGCTATAAGCTTGACCAAGAGGTTTACTGTAAAATAATATTATAAAAGGAATCTGCATGAATTAATCAAATGAACATTAGTCAAGCCTTATTAAAGAGGAGGGTATTTAGTGGCGTTTTATTAATCATAATATTTGATTACTTCATGTATTTCAATATTTCATAGAACATAGGAGGGCAATTGGTTAATGAGAGTTTGAATTTAGTACAGATCAGCTGTGTGGTAATTGTTTTATAGGAGAATTTGCCATAGGATTTCTTTCAGTAGTGAACTCCCTTGTGTTTTCAGTTCACATAAGTTTTTTGAAGCACATCTGTTGCTGCTTTTACATTATTGAGTGTATTGGATGAGAAAGGAATCCAAATTACATTAGGCATTTAAAAATATCATCCAAATTGCTTATTGCAAGGAATAAAGAATTATTTCACAAAAAAGGTGTATTTTAATGGTTACAGAAAACAACTGAATATTTACAGAAAATACCTGACTTGTCTGGGTTTTTTTTTTTAAAGAAACTGAAATCATGGGGTCTGGAATTAGTATAATAGAAATCAGATTTTCATGCACTGAACTGTTAACACGTATTCACACTGCAAAAAATCCAATTTAATCATTTCAAGTTTATAGGCCTAATTTCCCTTTCCCATTTTACTTAAGGGAGTTGAACAGTTTATTTCTTGATACACATGTAATTATATCTGAAACAAATAAGTGTTACGTGTACATGATAGGAGAAAAGAGAGATCTAGAAATGCATTAACCAGCAATTTAGTGTAAGGATAAATTACTGTTTTTTAATTTGATAAACTACCTCTAAAAAGAGCTTGTTGGGGGTAGAAGTGTAGTCATCAACAATCCTTCAAAAGTAAAGAAAAATAGGATGGAAACTATAATATGTTGGTTTACAGTATCTTAAGAGAGACAAAGAATTATTATCTCCAAATTAAAATTATTACATGGAATATGCTAGTATAGATAGTATGTGAACTCCAACTATGTTAATTGGCCTCATATTTAGAAATTTAAACCTTCATTTCAAACTTTTAAAAGAAGAATATTTTTCTTAGGAACTGGATAATATACTAATAGGCTTTTTTTAAATTATCATACACGATTCTTGTCATTTAAAATGTCACTAGGCTAAACTACTTCAATTGTGACTTTGTTGTTTTCATAGCACAATTAATACTATTATCACTTGCAATAACTAAGCAGTATTGCATTAAGCAGACTGGGAGTGTGAGATCCAATTTTATAAAACTATGGGAAATCTGATATTATGCTTGCTGATGGAGAAGGTAGTTTCTGCTCCAGAGACTTATGTAAAGAAATATTATGAATTTGCCAGACTTTTTGGACTTTCTACTGTCTCCTGAATTTCTGTCTAGAGAATGATACAGAATTTATTGTGATGGAAGATGCTGAGATGGTTGTACATTTTTGTAATAGATTGGAATATTACTGATATCCAGCCATTACCTGTGTTGTAACACACATTCCGTTGGGTTGCTGGGCTATTTTTATTCCCTTTCTTCCTTTTTTGTACCTATCTATGTAACTTTCAAAATTCATAAATAAATCTTTTTAAAAGGCTGTTCCAAAAGCTCCCATAGGGAGTTTATAATGGAAAAGCTGCCAGAACTTTAATTATGAAGGCAGTGTTTGGCACCAATGTAAAATATTGCTATACTAGAAAGAGAATTCAGAAGTTTGCAATAATAACATGTAGTTTCACAAGTTTAAATGACTAATAATTCACACGTGCAAGATCTGCTCTTAGTCCCAGTGGAGTTTTATCTAATGAGCTAAAAATAGGTCTCTAATATGGTTTGTTATCGAGTTAATTTTTACTGTTTTAAATCATGGAGATAGAGGAATGTCTTAAAATTTTAAGATGTATTTGTTGGCAAAACAATGCACAAAATCAGAATCTCATATTTGCATTATCGGTAACTCAGAATTAGATCAGGCATTTTGGTAGCTGTCTATTAAAAAGCCAAAAAATTTTATAAGATGACTGTTTAGAGTGAAAACTATAATCTATCACAATGCATTTAAATCTTGTCCTAAGGAGATAAAAAGTGCTTGTGAAAGACATTTACCTGGGGCAGCTAAGTGGTTCAGTGAATAGAGCACCGCCCTGGAGTCAGGAGTACTGAAGTTCAAATCCGGCCTTAGACACTTAGCACAAACCTAGCCGTGTGACCTTGGGCAAGTCACTTAACCCCGGTTGCCCAACCTTCTCCCCTCCAAAAAGAAAAAAGAAAAAGAAAAACAGAAAGACATTATCCTATGAAAAAATATATATTTTTAAATCCAATTACCTAATAACATGAACATTTTAGAGAAGGGAGTTAACCTATTTCACCCTTAAAAATGGATCTGATAATTAATTGCATCCTAATAACAATGTTTTAATAAGTATCTTGGTGTGCCTGTGTTCACATTTGTATTTTCTTCATAATTCCGATTTTCTGTGAGGCTGGAAGCACAATCCTCTTCTTTGTATTGTAGTTACATAGCCTCTATTTATCACTAGTTATTTTCTTTAATAGAACTGTATTTTGGAAATATTAATCCCAAGTGAACTACAATTTAGATCACTAATATTTTTGAAATGAAAACTTGCCAATTTTTTTAAAGAGAACCTTCAACACCACATACATTAACTTTTGTAAAGCAGTTTGTGACATGATTTATAGGGGGATGTTTATGACTGATTACACACTGTACTAGTAAACCTTTCTGCATAGACAGCCATTGGGAGAAGAACCTTTTTTTTGAAAAACGCTGGCCTTTAAAGACAAATGCTTTCATATTAAGCCTCTGATGTTACTTTACCATTACTTCAAGCATACCTACTGAAAGAAGAAAAATAAAAACAATGTGATTCAAATAGAGTCAATCAGTAAAATTGGTATATTCCCAGAGGCTTGGCAGATTGAGACAAATAAGATAAAGAAGTGTTCTTTTTGGTAGCAAAAAATGACGTGGACTTGTACTGTGCTTCAAATGATCCAAATACTGACTTGATCTGAATCGAATTGGAATGACCTATATAAAGAGGGGAAAACATTTTTACATTGTATTTAAGCCCTGCTTTCTAATCTGATCTCTTTAACTAACTAACTAAAAGGATAGGGCTTGCTTTTAGTTAAAGTTACCCACTTTAATGAGCCCTTAGCAGTACGGTTATTCTTTTTTTTATCTTTGATCGTTTGCTCACTTGAAGCATTTTTAAAACCTAAACTTTAAAAACATACTTGGCTAACATTCTGTATAGAGATGTCAGATTTGATTAGTACTGTATATGATGGTTTGAAATGCCTGAAGAATGAATGAATCTGTATCTGTATGGAGAAATAGTCGCCCTATCTGAGAAACTGTTATAGCTATGAGTGTATTGCTGCCATCAGCCATAGACGTGATAATCATATCAGTTTTATGAGCCCTGCAAAATATGAGGAGTAACATTTGTTTTAAAAAAAAGTCTTGAAATCTACTTAAAATGCCATCTTAATGAAAACATAAGTCATTTTAAGGTTTTAATATATAGTAATATGAGAATCTTGATCACTATGATGCTATTTTATTTTAAAAATTTATTTCTAAGGAGAGATGACCATTATGTAAACATCGACTGATTTTTCTTTTCAGTGTCATCTGTTAGGTAACAGGCTAACAGGTACTAATTTAATGAGATCATCTGGTCCAATCTGCTTTTTTTTTTAAAATAAAATATCCGGATTAAAAAATAGATTATTGAAGGCTTGTAGAGAGTCTGTTATAAATTCAGAAACCATGTAATAATTTAAAAAGTAATATCGCTTATACTTCTTTTCTAGCTTGTAAACAGGAGATACTACTTTTTTCATGTTTGGGATAGGAATAGGAATTAGATGTGTGATTTCATTGATAATAGGGAACTCCCAGATGAGGAAACTTCCTCTGCCAATGAAGGCCAACACTTTCTCTGCCAATTTATATTCTTAGAGAGTTGTCATTGAGAGACAAAATAACTTGCAACACCCAGCCAAGATGGCTTGCTGAATAGGAGGTAGACTGCTCAGCTCCCACTTACTCAGCTCCCACTTACCTACTCCAACAAAAATATAAAATTCATCTCAATCCAAATAATGATCACAAAATCCAATGAGAAACCACATTAAGTGACTTCTTCTATGCTTGGATTGCATAAAATGTCAACCAGAAGCCAACAGGCAATAAGAAAGAAGGTCATTGCCAAAGTCAAAACCAATGCAGGCAAACAAGTCATCAGTCTCACACTGATATTTAGTTTTCAACATTCACTTTTGTAAGTTTTACATTTTCTCCGCTTCCTCCCTTCTTTTTGCCCCAAGATAGTATGCAATCTGGTATAGGTTCTACACATGCATTCTGATAAAACATTTTCACATTAGTCATGTTGTATAGAAGAATTAAAACGAATGGGAGGAACCATGAGAAAGAACAAAACAAAATAAATATTTAGATGAAGACATTTGAGGTATCCATGGATTTGAGGTCCCTAGCACTCTGTTCTGATATGTGATAGAGAGACCTGAAGACCCAACACTTTGAACCTCAGAACTCCAGAAGCTTAACTTTAGAAGGAAACAGTGCAGAAGACCAAGCATGGCCTATCATCCCAACCCAAAGTACAGCAAAAGGGCAGAACCAGGATCTAGCATAAAGAATCAACTGGAGAGTAAACTGAAACAACATCAGAATAATATCAAAGATAGCTACAAATGTAGAGCTCCTCTAAAAGAGAGAGTATGCCATAACAACTACTAGGAGAAATTTAAAAACAAAAGTGAATGTTTCAAAACGACTACATGCATACTTAAATAAACAAAAGATTAAAAATGAAATAAAAGTTTTGGAAGAAAGATAAATAGCTTAGAAGAGAAAATGATCATCTATAGCCAAGTAATGGAGTCCTTAAAAATTAGAATAAACCAAAGAGAAATCAAGGGCTAAATAAGACAGCATTAGAAACATTAATTGTTCAGACATTTGGTTGTGTGTTGCACTTTGTTACTCCATTTGGGATTTTCTTGGCAACAGTATGGGGCAGGGGGTTTGCCATTCCTTCTTCAGCTCATTTTTACAGATGAGGAAATTGAGGCAAAGGGGGTGACGTTACTTGCTCAGGGTGACACAGTAAGTATCTGAGGCCAGATTTAACCTCAGGAAGATATCTTCGTTACTCCAGGCTTGGTACTCTATTCACTGGGCTACCTTACTGCTCTATTAGAAATGTTAGAACAAAATAAAAAGATTGAAGAAAATAAAAGATATCTGATATAAAAAATACTTGATCTGTGAAATAGAACAAGAAGAAATAGTTTGAGAATCATTGGACTCCTTGAAACCCAAGATTAAAAAGAAAAGGTCTGGAAACAATTTTCAAGAGATCATAGATGAAAACTGCCTACATCTGTTGGATGCAGAATCTACTCATCAGCCCTTGAAAGAAATCCCTAAAAGACCCAGGGATACCATAGCAAAAATCCAGTGATCCCACGTCAGAGGAAAAATTCTAGAAGCCAGAAGTGTCTAGAAGCAAGCAATTTGAGTACCAAAGAATCATTGTCATGACCGTATAAGATTGAGAGGAGGGCTTGGAATAGGATATGCCAAAAAGCAAATTATATGCTTACAACCAAGAATAACTTACCCTAAAAACTATGTATATATGCCCAAAGGGCTATAAAAATGTGCATACCCTTTTCACCCAGCAAGTCACTTCTAGGGCTATATCCCTAAGACATCATAAAAATGGGAAAATGACCCACATGTACAGAAATATTCATAGCAGAAATTGAAAATTTAGGGAATGTCTGTCAATTGGGAAATGGCTGAACAAGTTGTGGTACATAAATGTAATGGAATACTACTATTCTGTAAGAAATGAGGAGCAGGTGGACTTCAGAAAAACCTGGAAAGATTCACATAAACTGATGCTGTGTGAAGTGAACCAAAGCAGAATATTGTACACAGTAAAAGTCACAGTTATGGGATGACTGACTTTGAGACACTTAGCTCTTCTCAGCAATGCAAGAACCTAAAATAATTCCAAAAGACTCATGATGGAAAATGCCAAATACATCCAGAGAAAGGACTATGGAGTCTAAATGCAGATCAAAGCACACTGTTCATTCTCTCTTTTTAATTTGGCTTTGTTCTTTCTTTCTCATGGTTCCTCCCATTCATTTTAATTCTTCTATACAACTCGACTAATGTGAAAATATGTTTAATCAGAATGTGTATGTAGAACCTATATCAGATTGTACACTGTCTTGTAGGGAAAATGTAAAACTTACAAAAGTGAATGTTGAAAACTAAAATTAAATTAATTTTAAAAATATGTATAGTACTATGGGACATGGCGGGGAGGAGGATTGAACTTTAATGAAATAAAGGACTTTCAAACAACTTCAATGAAAACACCACAGCTGAGTAGGAACTTTAAAATACAAACACAATAGTAACAGAGTTAAGTAAGTTTATTTGAGTAATTTCAAAGAGTTGTATGGTACTGTAGTGACAACATTCTAAAAGGGTAAGAAGAAACCAGTATTCTTTTAGAACTTTAGTTTCATCAAAGGCTATAAAGGTAGTTAAGTAAGAAAAACAGAAGTTCTGGAGGTGGACTGTCTGTTCTAAAGGTTTGAAGAGGGGAAAGAGAAAAGAGGGTAAAAGGAATATGCTAGTGTAGAAAAGAGAAAGAAAAGAGTAGAACTTACTATTTCTCCTAATTTAGGTACATGAGAAGAAAAGTAACCATCACGGAGGAAGGGGAAAGGAAGGGATATGAGATTAACTCACTCTTATCTGAAATGGACAAAGGCGAATTGAACACTACTTCTTCTCTTGCCCAAGGAATCACAGTCATGACCATAGGAGTTAAGACTATAGGGTGAGGGAGGGCTTAGAATAGGATATTCTAAAAAGCAAAATATATCCTTACAACCAAGAATAATTTACCCAAAAATACGTATATATGCCCAAAGGTCTATAGAAATGTGCATACCTTTTGACCCAGCAATACTACTTTTAGGGCTATATTCCACAGAGATCATAAAAATGGGAAAAAGGACCTACATGTACAAAAATATTTATGGAAGCTCTTTTTGTTGTGGCCAAGAACTGGAAATTGAGGGGATACCCATCAGTTGGGGAATGACTGAATAAGTTGTGGTATATGAATGTAATGGTGCGCACACGCACACACACACACATACACACAATTTGGCATAGAAATCCATCAAATTCAATAGGAAAACAACCTGGGATTAAGTGGAAGGAAATACTAGAGAAAAAAATAGCAGAAAGCAAAGTAAATTTTCTATTGTAAATCCTTCCTCTTCCACCAGGGAGATTAAAAGGAAAGCAGTAGGTGGTAAGCTAAAACTCTGCAGTTTGGGGAAAAACAAAAAGAAACTACAATGCTTAAAATTTACAGTTATTACTACTACCTTACCTAAAGGGACTAAGAATGGAAAATTCTCCATTTTTGCATCAAGGCATTGGGTAAATAAAGCTAAGTCAGATTTCATGTAAGAAATATAAATCATAATTTTTAACACTAGTCTAAAAGAATCAAATTTATCAGCATTCTTTATGACTCAGGTAGAGGTCAATTTTTGTCACGGAAGGTATGTACTATTTTAAAATTAGGAATTTATTTCATGTTTTGTTCAGATTAATTTGACATGAAATTTTTGTTGAAAAATAGACATTTTAGTTTTTGAAAGAGTTAAAAATTTTGAAGTTGATTCTGTTCAACTCATTTCCAATTTTTTTTACAAAAACTTTTCCATAGAAACTATTCAACCACTATTTGTTGATTTGATTGTGCTGAAAAAAAGAACAATTGGAATACCTAGAAGTGGCTAAATATAACATACATCTGTTGATTTTGGTAATAGTAATCATCTTTCTACTAAGTCTTGGGAAAATAATCCTGATAATCTTGGTTGCTGAATTATCAATTTTCACCCTACCTTACCCCCAACCCCACTGAAATATTTCACAAGTATTAACCTTAATTAGCTTTCAGAAATAAAACAATTCATCATTGTATTTTTCAAGTACCTGCCAAATTGATCTGGGCAAAACATGAAAATAAGTTCCCTTTTAAGAAAGTACATACCTTCCATGACAAAACTGATTACTACCTGAGTCATAAGAAATATTGATAAATTTGAATGATCTAGGCTAGTATGTAAAATTATGAATTTTTTTTGTTATTCACAGTAAATCTGACCTCCTAGATTTGTTTACCAAATGTCTTAATGCAAAAGTGGGGAATTTTATGGGTTTTTTTCCTCAATTTAGGTAAGGCAGGAGAATAGTGATAGATTTTAAGCCTGTAGGTTCTCTTTGTTTTCTCCCAGACTGTAGAGTTTTATTTTACCACCTACTGCTTGGACTCCACCAAAATAAAATGGAATGGGTAATTTGAACATAAACAAGAAAAAGCAAGACTCATTTCCCTACTATAGAGAACTTGAATGTGTTCACCAGGATGAGTTTGTGTTTACTTGGTATCATTCAGAGCCTTATTTTGAGAGAATACTTCTTTATAATGATGCCATCCTGAGCCCGGAGTAATTCGCAGAGATTGATTTGTAAAACATTCTGAATCAATTAAGGCTTTAATCAGCAAGCAGCAAACTTCAGATGGCTCGTGGACTAATTTTACCATCTCCCATCAATGTGAACCTAAGCTGAAAAAAGAAAACAATTAAGGGATGTAATTATCTGTCCTGATTACTGAATTAGAAGAGTTTGTGTTTATCCTTCCCAATGTAAAGGTGGGTATCTGCTTTGAAAAACAATTCAAAGCAGCTGCAGGAGAGCAGGGGGTTTCATTGTGGACCATGGACATTAATGTGGTTCTATTGGAAGAAGATACAGTAGATTGACTTGATTCTAAATAGACTGTATACTCTAGTTAGCAAACTTTAATTGAACTAGTGTAAAACAAAGGACGTATGTTTTCATGTGTAAAATGTTATGTAGAGGGAGAAGCTAGGCGTAAACTATAATAAAATATATTATAGCTGCCTTTGGTTCATGAGTTTCTGGCCCTGTGCCAAAAAGAAATCCTTATTAAAATCACTCTATCTATATTTCCTTTTTTTAAAGAGTAGAAAGCTGATTACCTTTCTTAAGTATTTTTCTTATGGTATCTAACTAGCTACAATAGTGTTGCAGATACACTTTATTCTTCATGATCTGTGGCATTATTTGAAAGGGAGAATTTGGATTATTGGTGGATTTTGCTTATTTCCCTCTTTATTTGTGCTGAAATTGAAACTCTTTCCCTATTAAAACTATAACTGATAATCAGGGTTACCACTGATATGTACTTTTCTTCTGGAAGTCTACCCATGGATAGCCAGATTAGGTAACCTAGATTCAAGGTATGCTGTGGTTCAGCACAGACCCAAAACCATATTATTTTCCTAGATTTTGATAAATCATCTTGATACTAGACATTTGCTAAATCATTTTGTACTTTTCCTTATGGAGAAAATGGAATGATATGGGCTATACAATATACTTTGATTCAAAAACTGGTCAAATAGATAGATGTACTCAGAGAGTAGTCATTAATAGTTCTGTTTCAATTGGCAGGATGTTTCAATGGAATAACTTTGTGATCTATGCTTGAACCTATGTAGTTGAACAATTTTGCCAATTTGGATAGAGATATAGTTGGCATTCTCATCAAATTTCTCATCAAAAAGTCAATACTGTAAATGGCAGTCAGGAAGATCATGATAATGTAGTATATTGAGTTGAAGCTAATAAGATGAAATTTAATAAGAAAAAATAAATTCTGGTATTTAGGTTGAGAAAATCAACTTCACAACTATGTATTTGGTGCAGCATTGTTGGTCAGCAATTTGAAAAGGATTTGGGGGTTTTAAAAGGCCTTAAGTCCATTATGAATCAGTAGTTTGCCTATTTTAGCCAAAATAGCCAATGTGATTCCAGGATCCATTGACAAACACATAACTTCCAGTAATGAGTGACAATTCACTCTACTCTTCTTTCATATGGGACATCATTATTAATCCTGAGTGCCACAAAGAAGGACCTTGATAAGCTGAAGTGTCCATAGCAGGGAAGTCAGATTGGTAAAAGGCATGAGTTCACATCATTGGAGATTAATTGAAGCAATTGGAGATCTTCAGCCTGGAGGGGGGAAAAGCAAAACAAATGACTGGGAGATATGATAAGTGAAGGGAGAGCAGATTTGGCTTTTTTGGCCCTACAGGACCAGCAGCAATGAGTGAAAGTTGTAAAGATGCACGTTTAAGCTATGACAAGAAAACCTTCATGACAAATAGATCTATTCCTAAGTGGAATGGCCTGCTTTGGGAGTCAGTGCATTCTCTTTCTTTGGAAGTCTTCAAGAAGAGACCAGATGGCCACTTGACAGGTATGTTAGAGTGGGAATTTCTTTTCAGGAATTACTGTGCTAGGGCATTACTGAGGTCCTTTCCAGTTCTAAAATTGTATGTTTCTGTGAAGCAGTGGAGGAACTAAATGTTCCAGAGCCTTTTAAAAAATGATCCTAAGGTAAGAACCATAATCAAAATGCCTTGAAGGAAGTCTTAAGGCCATTAACAAGAAAGCACAAAATAAACATGCCTAGAAAAATATGGTATAGAAGGAAGTGTACTGGACTTTAAATCAAGAGAAATGGGTTCAGAGGCATCCTCCAGTGGCCAGACCTCCACGTGCTTCAGTGTAGCCCCAGGTAAATGCAGAAAAACCTTACCTGGCCTCAACATATGCCAGACACCACCATCAATATCTCAGATCAGCACCAGGTAAGCTGGCAGATCTCTACAGCCTCCAGCAGTGCCAGCAACCTCTCACGTTACTCCCTCAACAGAGCACCAGATATGAGGGTTACCCATGGGCCTCAGGGAAATATCAGTGCCACACCAGGTAAACAGCCAAGGCTTGTAGCCAATGACACAAGAAGTCTGAGACAGAGACCCTTACATCAGGGAACAGAGATCAAAGTTAAAAGAAGGGGAGAAACTATTTTTTAAAAAAAGATGAGCAAAAAACAATGACAAAAAGAATCTAAAAGACATCTTTGCTAACATTCAAGTCCAGTCAGTCTGGTCACATAATTAAAAGTGACTAATATCACACATTATCTGATTTGGCAGTTACCTTTCCCTTGCCGTATTTATTTTTTTAAAGAGATTTTGGGGGCAATTACACGACCAGAAATTATAGAAAGGGAGAACAGTTACTATCTTGACTGAAGGAAGAGGGGAGGGACTTCAGAAGAAGCAGATATAAGCAGTGAACAACTGATTTAGAAAGTGGTATAAAAGAATGGGATTAGATTATTTAGATGACAGCCTAAGGTATAGGCATACCAGAATCTTGGCCACAGGTAAATTGTAGCTAATGAGTGCTGAAAAGAAATTATTTTCCTAGAGCTTTGATGATCTCATCAAGAGTCTTAACCTAAAATAGGGAAAAAGAAAGAGTACCTGGAAATAAATCAGGTATCCTGGAGAGTGATGGGCAGGATAGAGAAAAGGAGAAAAGGAACAGAGCACTAATTTATCGGAGAAAATAATTGAGAAAGGGGGGAGTAAACAATACTATTAGTTACAGATGTCTGTACACCAATATACAAATAAAATTAATTTGAGAAGTTAATTGGATCCTATTTATGATGTCCTCATAATTATCAATAAGATTTGGAGAGACAGAACTCATGACTGAATATGGGAGGTGTTAAAAGTATCCCGTGCTTAAAAGGATCAGATAAGAACGAAGAAATAGAAAAATGACAACTGTCTCAAAATGATAGGATCAGTATAAAGATACAGGATTCTGAGTGTACATCAAGGAAGATAAAATAAGGAAAAGTAGAAATGATATCATAAGCAATAAAGAGGACTCCTGGCTATTTATAGAAAATGGTTGACAGATACCAGAACTAGCATACACATCATATAAATGTAATGGGAGACATCAATCATCTTAACATCTGATGGGCATTGGTCTTTCTTAAAAATAGAGCCTATGATCCTTTTACCTTGTCTGAATATATATACAAGATACATAGTGCATATCTATCAGAAGATGAAGTAATGGGAGAAACTGTTGTTCCAAATCTGATTCTTACTAGTAATTGAACTGTGGGATGGGGACCTTCTGAGAAAGGAACCATTTTTTTTCATAGCTCTTATAAGACCTGGCTCTGGATCTGGACATAAGAATGTGTAACTGTGGGCAAGTCACTTTACACATATTATCTCATTTGAGCCTTAAAACAATCCTTGGATTTAGGTGCTATGATCATCCCCATATGACAAAAGAGGAAACTGCAGCCTGGAGAATTGAAGTTCCTTCTCTGGGGTCATAGAACTAGTAAACGTCTAAGGCAAGATTTGAACTGGGTTCTTCCTGATTTCAACTCTAGCACTTTATTCACAGAACTACCCAGCTGCAATACTATACACTGTGACATAGAGAGTATAGTTTGTTCTATATAGAGAACTCCATATGAAATACTACACATTCAGATCTTTCCAGGAATGTGAATTATAGAGTCTGGTGTCCGAGGAGCTTTCCAACTCTGAGATTATGTCATAACTCTATGATATAATGAAAAGAAGCTTAAAAATTGTAAACTACCAAATGATATTTTTTTTCTTTTCCTGATGATGCCCTCTCTTGTAGTGAGCACATGGTGCATGGTAGTCTCTGCCCATGGTGTCTGTTGTCCAAGGTTTCTTTTTCCTCTCATGGGGCAGCATCCCTTCCATTGCACTTAAGAGAGGGGCAGTTTGTGGTGGTCACCTTAGGAGTAAAAATTCTAGTTATAGATCTGGTATTGGAAGAGGTCATTTTTGGACTAGTGACAAATATCTTAATTTTCAAAAGGGGAAAAAGAAATTTCTGCACATACTAAAATTATTTGTCAAATGAATGGTTTAAAAGGGAAATTGCCAATCATCAGATACCATCAAGGTTTCTTTAAAAGCAAATAATGACTAACTAAACATTTCATTTTAGGCATGGGGAGAAATGTAGATGTGATAAAGAGGTTTTTAAGGAGGTTTTAAAGAAGGTTTTTGATCATTTATCACAGTGTCCTTGTGAATAAGATACTATACATAGCACAATTGCCAAACTTTTTGAATGACTATACCCAAGAAGTGTTCATTAATAGTTCATATATCACCTTAGAAGGAACTCTGTAGTGGCACTTTGGCCATGTTCTATTAAATATTTGTAATCAGCACCTTGGATGAAGATATAAATGGAATGTTTATTCAACTGGTAGGAAGCAATAAATTGGTAGAGATAGGTAATGATGGATTTGAGATTAAAAATAGGCTAGTACAATGTGTGTACTCTAATAAGATGAAATTGAATAGGAGCAAATATAAAATAATAAGATCATAGATTTAAGACCCGAAAGGGAACTAAATGTGTCATTTAATTCAGCATCCTCCTTCACCAGATCAGGAAATAAAGGCTCTTAAAAGTTACTTGTCCCAGGTCATAGGTAGTAAATATCAGTGCCTGCATTTGAATCCAGGTTCTCTGATACTAAATGCAGTGTTCTTTCCACTATTCTATGAAGCCACCTGAGTAATTCATTTGGGTTAAAAAAATTCACTACAGAAGTAGCAAATTGTGTATATGAAAGGGATTTGCAGTTTTTAGTGGACTATAAATTCACAGTGAGTCAGCAGTAGGAAAACTGACAAACGAAAATGAATTGTCATAAGATATTTTCTCCTGGTTGGACAATATTTACAATATTATGTTCAGTTCTTTGTTCCACATTTTATGAAAGAGAATGGCAGACTGGATCTTCTAAAGCTAGGTGACTCAGTGGATAGATAGAAATTAGGAAGATGTGAGTTCAAATCCAGCCTCAGGTACTTCCCAGCTGTGTGACATTGGATAATGTCTGTCTTAGTTTCCTCAATGTAAACCAGGGATAACAATAGTACCTACCTCCCAACATTGTTGTTAGGCTCAAGTAAGATATTTCTAAAGTGCCTGGCACAGTATTTGGCACACAGTAGGGTCTTAATAAATGAGTATTCCCTTCCTTTTCTCTGAAGAAAAGCATTAAGCTTTGTCTGGGGGGCCTGGGTTCAAATTCTACCTTGCTTGTTACTTGCATTGTTACATTTGACTCTAGGCAAGTCACATAACCTTGCAGAGACCATTTTCTCATTTATAAAAATAAAGGAGTTTGAATAGGTGGTCTCTGAAGTCCCTTGCATTTCCACATGTATGATATTGTGCTTTGATGAAGAAGAGAAATTCGGAGTGAAATGTAGACACTGTCTCAATATTTGAAGAGTGTTTACATGGGAGAGGAATTGGACTTATTCTTAGATTTTGTGGACTAGTTGGTAGAAGTTATAGAAAAAACATTTCAAGTCCATATAAGAACTTTCAAAAAGATATGGCGGATCAAACAATAGTTTGTCTTAGAAGGTACTCAATTTCCCATCATTTGAGGTCTTCCAGTGGTTAGTGCATGGCCCCCGGTTATGGAAATATGGAATATTATGGAAAAGATTCATGTTTTAGATAGGAATCTGTAGCCTATAGAAAGAGTCATTAGAAATCCATTTATTCCAGCCTCCTTATTTACTTTGGATGAAGGAAAGAAAGAATGGACTCAAAAAGCTTGTTCTTTCTTCCCTGAGGGGATAGGGCATGAAATTGTGATTTCACTGAGGCAAGGGTGGGAAATTCCCAGATAAGGTAACTCCTTCTGTCAGTTTGGTTCAGTATCTTCCCTGTGGTTTTTAAGAATTGTCAAGATTTGGAGAACAATTTAGAACTATGTCTAAAGTGCATACCCTTTGACCTAGCAACACCACTACTAGGTCTGTATAACAAAGAGATCAAAGGAAAAATACCCATATATACAAAATATAATAGCAGCTCTTTTTTCAAGTGGCAAAGAACTGGAAACTAAGGGAATGCCCATCAATTGGGCAATGGCTAAACAAGTTGTGGTATATGATTGTGATGAAATAATATTTTGCTGTAAGAAACAGTGAAGGAAATGGTTTCAGAAAAACATGGGAAGATGTGTATGAACTAATGAGAAGTGGACTAGAACTAGAAAAACTTTATATACAGCAAGAGTAATATTTTAACAATAATCAAATGCAAAAGACAGCTCCTCATCAATACAATGATCCATGACAGTTCCAAAGGATTCATAGTGAAAAATGCTATCCACCTCCAGAGAGAGAACTAAGTGCAGACTGACGCATTTTTTTCCTTTATTTTTCTTGTGTTTTCTTTTTCTTTTCTTTCCTTTCCTTTCCCTTTTTTTGTTTTTTATTTTTTGCAATGTGGCTAATGTGGAAATATGTTTTGCATGACTTCATCTCTACAATCACTATTTTATTTTTTGCTTTCTTAATGAATGGGGAAGTGGTTGGAGAGAGGAAGAAAATTTGCAACTGAAAATAAAACTAAATCATTTAAATATAATAAATAAATAATTTCTAAGAACACAGAGATTAAGTGACTTGCCTAGAGTGACAAAGTTATTATCTCATAGGCAGAATTTCAATGTGAATCACTTGGCTTTGAGGTCAGTTCTCTATCCTCTATGCTATGCTTCCTTACATTTTTTCCCCTAAACCCTATATTAGACTGATTTTTAATTTGAATATATGTTTACCTCAAAATGTCAATGTCCATTAATAGGATAAAAAAGTAGAAGTTTTAATATGTAAAATCTCTTCTAACACAAATATTTTATTATTTTTCATCAGATTTTTTAATGTTTTGTTTTATTTTTAACCAATGTTTCTTTGATTTGTTTTCTACTGCATTAGCAGGGTAGACTTTTTTCTTATGGAAGAGATAAAAATCATTTCTCACCAGTCCATTACTTATCCTTTATATCTTCCTGGAGATGATCAAAACCCACAGATAGCATAAAACCTCTCATAAAAAACCAATTTTATAACTCAAATATAATTTCAGATTGAATGTTTAGCAGAATGTTAATCCTGTCATATTTAGCTGCCATGATGAAGAATTGCAGTGGTATTGTATGTAAAATTCATAATGAATGCCCAGACTTATGATGAGTCATAGGTCAACTTTAGTAATCAAAAGGAAATGTAATCAAGTAACCTTGGCATTATTCAGTAGAAGTGATAGTTTTTATTGTTTATTAATGAACAATAAACAAACCTGTCACCAATCATTGATTCTGAAAAATGTGCTGTATAATTTATTCCAATAACTGGTATAAAAATGGAGAGGATGTGTCTCAGGTTATCACTGTGTTATTAAATACCATCGAGCAAACCCTTATTGTAATGAGATTAAAATTGTCTGTATAGAGGAGCTAAACTTTATTAAAGAAGAGAAAGAAAAAGAGATGCCTTATCAAAGCTGGCTTTATAGACTAGATGACATCTGGTTAATAATTTGTGCTGTTTCTTTTTTTTTTTAGAGACTTAATTTACATTACTATTAGATGAATGGGAAATACATTACATTCGTCACACACCAGATAAAATGAAATCCTCAGATGCTGAAGGCCAGCCCCGGTCTTCCCCATGTAATCTAAAACCTCAATTGAAGCACGTTAGAATTTAATAGTATTTTTCTACTATGTTAATAAACAAATTTGACTTAAATACAATTGTGATGGTTTTGCCAATATCTACTTAACTTTAATATAAGCATGGGTTCTCAGCCTCCAGTAATAATAAGGCACTTATGATCATATGCTTTACCTTCCAGTGAGAATATCTCTATACCACTTGCATTTGTCTCCTAATGCTCCAGGATGAATAGATGAAGTTTACAATGTCAATGTACTCCATAAGAAAAAATAAATTACTATATCACTTTGTTAGAAGGCAACACTACAAGAAGGAAATATCCATTCTATTGACATTTTTCATTAAAGCAAAATGCTACTAATTCTGAGTTTATTCTTCCCCCCTAGTTTTAAGAGTTCTTGAGAATTCCTTCACACACAAAAAAGTGGAAATAAATGCAATATGAAAGTGTTTTGGAAGAGCTCTTTTTTTCTCTTTCTCTCATGAAAAATTTGATTAATGGAACATGTCCAGGAGGAGAATACTAAACTAAAATTCAGGTGTTTTGGATCATCAGGAAATCTTATTGGCTTTTAAAGTTTCATTGGCCCAACTCATTTAAATCAATGCCTTGATTTCTGAGTCTGTTAATGAGAGTGATCATTTAATTCATTTCTATCTAATCATTATTAAGTACCAAATGTATTCAGAGCCTTTTTTTTTTCCTAGGCTCCTATGAATTAGACCTGGAAGGTACCTGAGAGTTCATTTAGGCCAGTCCTCTCATTTGACAGATGAAGAAGCTTAGTCTCAGAAGGGCTAAGTGACTTACCACTTGTGTGCCTGAGGTCACAAGGATAATAAGAAACAGTCAGGATTTAAATATAAGGCTTCTGTCTCCAAATCCAATGTCTAGGAGGCCATGGGCTAGTATCATAGCCACTCTGCCAAGGGCTAGGCCAGATAATAATGATTATCTGAGACAGAGTCTTCTTAGAACCTTTTCCCTACTCTCCAGCTGTCTTATGTAGTTGTTAAGACAAAGAATGTGAAATAAATGAAGCATGTTGAGACCTCTGGAAGAAAAAAAAGTTTGATATTCCATGTTACGTGGATACTTTATATAGCTTGTATGTATCTTGACCCTCACAGGCAATCAAATAGGAGTAGGAATCTATCTTAATTCGTAGAGGAAGAAGGTTGTTTAAGTGTTAAAGTTTAAGCTTAATTTTAAAAAAAGCTAGCATAATACAATGCCTGCAACCTTTAACAAATAATATATTAGTTCCTTTTGTTCCCACAGGGGAGGAAAAGAAAATGCTGTTTAAATCATATTAGGAGAAAGAAATGCCACCTGATGTTTATTGTTCCCTGAGCAGGGCATCTTAAAACCTTCTGAATTTATTTTGGATCATCTATCTGAGCACAATGCAGAAAGGTTTTTATAAATACAAAGTGCTGTCATTACATCATTAATAGTAACAAATGATCTAAATCATAGCAGATAAATGCTGAAATACTGTCACTACAAAGCTTTTCCCCCCAGCTTTCAGAAAAGTATATTTAAAGATCTACTATAATTGGCTTTTTAAGCTACTTGAAAGAAGATATTACTTTGGTGTGGGGGATGGAGGGTGAAGTGGAATTTCCATAGGTTTGTGAAATTGTGAGCCTTATACTCCTAATATAAAATTTATCCTGGTGCATTAGCTAATCACAATTTTACTCTGTTTTGTGACTCTGCCCTTCTTTCAACCCAGGGAGCTGAGCCTGTATTCCTTTATCTTCTTTTAGCATTTCCATTTCCCAGGAATCTGTGATACCTTCAGTATGGGAAGGTTCCCTCCACTGAGCTGTCCAACCTTGACCCGTTACATCTTTGTAGATTTTGGTCTTTGAGAATTGTGATGGTCCCCAAATACTCTACCCTGTGGCCAACCTGTTTCTTCCTTGGACAACAGACTTAGGGTCATTCTTGAAGCTTTTCTAGAAGTAGGAATTGACAAAGTGTGTGCCCTGCTAGCCTAGTCTGAGAACCCAAAGGATCTCAATGACAAGATACATCTTATTAGGATTAATGGGGCAGGTTATCTTTTTCATTCCAGAAAAATCTGACTGAGGAACAAATTGCTGAAAATGACACCAAGTTAAATAGATCATTTTAGAAACTGATTTTTAGGTAATTTGATTTCTGGTATTAAAAAATGAATGCAGTATTATAGTCATAGAGAGATTACATTGTGCTAAGATTTTTAGATTCTAAGCTATTCATTATCTGGAGCAGATTAGCATTATATTACAAGATCATGGGTGCTTAATGGGAGTTTTTAGGGAATAGGGCTATGAGAGGGGAGAAATGGTATCTTGTGTTGATTCCCCCCCCCCTTTCCATTTGATTTAGTGGCCCATCTTGTCAATAAAAGTGACCATTTGAGTTTTAGAGTTGAAATGTAATGTGGACGTTTCAGTTAAAATCTTTCTTCTCTAAGATCTAGATATAAATTTCCTACCCTATAATTGGTTTAATGAGATCAGTTATAGACCTGCCATTGAGGGAAAGCTTTAAAGGAATTATAATTTTTAGCGGTACAATTTCCAAGCCAGGTTCATAACATCATGATAATATTTTTTAAAACCTTAGCATCTTTGTACAGATGTGCTGTACTTTTGTAATCAGTAAGATGTATAATTTGTATTTTTGGTTTTTTTTTTTGTAAAACTGAATTATAACTTGAATGTGCTACGGAGAGCTTAGTGTGTAAAGGATTCATGCTGTTAATTCTGTGATAAATCAAATAATTCTTTTAGAAAATAATTGCTTTTCCCGTAATTAGTATGCAAATATGGCTTAAAAGTAACAGCCACCAACATTTGTATAGTACTTTATGGTTTGCAAAATGTTTTGCATGCCTTGCCTCAACTGAGATGTTTCATATAGAAAAATAGCACAACACAATAGTGAAGTGGACTTGGAGCAAAAAAGTTCTTGGTTTAAAACCTGACTTTGGCACTTGTTAACTGTGAGACTTCAAGTTAATTAGCCTCTTAGATAACTGACTAAAATTTGAAATTACAAACAAGATTAGAGATTGTCATCTATGAATATATAAATTCACATAGTCTATTTTTAATCAATATTTCCTATTAAAATTAATCCCAATTTAAAAGTAGGAAATCTTTGCTTCGTGTGCAGAACCTTCAAGAATGGAGTAAAACCTTTTTGGAAGGAAATATACAAATTTTTCTCCTCACCTTCTCTGTAGTTATTCTTACCTATGTGCTAATCAGGTTTTGATTTTTTTATTGGTTGCTTTCTCTTTCATATCATTTGGGGTAGGGATTATTAACCTGTGATCTTTTTTTTAACAGTTTCATAACTGTATTTTAATATATGATTTCCTTTATAATCCTATTAACTTTGTATATTTAAAAACATCCTAAGCATGGGTCCCTAGGCTTCACCAGACAAAACAAGGGCTCTGTGACACAAAAAACGTTAAGAACTAGATCAACAGTGGCCCACACCATCTATAGCAGGAGCCTGGGCCAGGGCTCTTAGGGGTTATATTGTGTGTGTAGAAGGTATCTGAATATATGTTTCCTGCTGTATTTCAAGGCCAAACATAAAAATACTTCATAACCATTGCCATTAATACTTCATTATTTTACACAATCCTCAGGTGAATGTAGTCCCTGAGAACTTGTGATGAGAAGTATCATAGAACTTGCAAGGGTCCATCCTAGATATACAAGTGGTCCAATAACTTCTATTCTGAAGCTAAGGAAACTGAAGTCCAGAAGGATTATGGTGATTAGCCAGAGGACACGTAACCAAAGATCTAGAGACAGGGCCAAAACTAGAACCAGGGTTGTCTGACTTCCAGCCATGTGTTCTTCCTTCTCTGCCATGCTGACCCTCAAAAACTGAGCTTAGGACAGGTAATTACAGGTCTCACCCAAGGGCCAGCAATCTGAGTATATCAAACATGCTGTGAAAGGTCATTTCTCCAGCTTCACTGAGCCATTCTCTCTGGGTTCTAGTATGGACACTCAGTTTAATCTTGTTGTTCAGTCAATAGCTTTCGCATTATCTTTCTTTCTGTGGTTAATGTACCGTTTTTCTTCTCTTTTTCCCCCCTATACAAACACTGCCATGCTTGAAGTGCTTTCCCTGCTTGTAGAAAAGTTATAGCCTAGGCTGCAGTGGAACAGTGCTCTGATTAAAGTGATTAAAACTATATACAGCATGCATAATTAACCTTTGCGCGGGGCTGTCACAGCGAGCTGATGCATGGAGCCGATACTGTATCTATCTGTGGCAGCAGGCGTATGCTACATGACCATTTTTTTTTCCAGCAGAATTTTAATCACTTGAGATAAAGAGCCAGGAGAGAGAGATCAAGGTTGTATTAATCCTCTCAATGGCTTTATAATTTCCCTTCTATTCGACTGCTGGTAATCAAGAAAAATAATGCTGCCTTAATCCTGGATGCCAAGGTCAATCATCTCTGTGCCCTTTGATAGTAAGGATGCCATTATGAAAGGATTTTTTTAATGAACATAATTCTGCCATCCTACCTCAGGGGAGAGGAGTATGTATAGGGGCTTCATAATGGCAGGCGTGCCTTGATTCTGTTAAAATGATTAGCCAAAATATTAGTCTTATTGCAAATAAATTCTCAACAGCTAGCCAGGGCAGTAGGCTAGCTACAGGAACTGTGAGTGATTGAAAGATTCAGGATGTGGGGCAGCAGCAGCCTGTCAACAGGTGAGGAAGACGGCAAGTGGGCCATCCTGACTGATTAGCAGTTGAACAACGCAGCAAAAAGGAACACCAGGCAGTCAGCAGGTGGACAAACCAGCAGGAACACAGCCCCTATTAACATGGACTTGGCTTTTTGGAAGACTGCCAGAATCTCAACAAAAGTGCAGTGATGCACAGATGTGCAGTGACATTTAAAACAATGCACTATTTTTAAAGAACATGCAGACAGGTGAAAACAAAAATCCTTTCAACTGAAAAGCATCTGAACTAAGCCGTAGAAGGCTATTTGCAGCTCCTGCTTCTCTTCCCCCACCCCTTGTTTCCACCTCCTGTGTCCCCTTCTTTCATACTGCCCCTCATTTTTCTATTTTTTCCTTCTACCCTTCTTCTCCCTACTACTCTTCTTTCTTCTCCCTCCTTCCCATTTGTTTTTTCACATGAAGTGTCATCCAGAAGAGGCAGCTTTTCCTGCTTGTAGCCTTGGAAAAAGGGACAAGGGAAAGAAGCTAAAGAAATAAAAAAGACAATAATACTTATTTCCCTAGTACCTTGTTAATTAGCTGGCTGTGATTATGACCTGCATTACTATAAAGGAAAGTAGTACCAATTAGGGAAATAGTTCTCAATCTATGATCCTGTGATACTTCATGGACCTAGGAGTATTTGTCCTAGATAAGAGAAGGCTGTGGGTGATAATTGAGATGACAAGTATCTGCTATTTCATTGATGTGGAAAATTCATTCATCAATGCAGGTCACCACTTTTCTCTTACTCAGTAGAAGTCTTAGACTTAGAGAATTGCATGAGACTCAAAAAGGTTGAATAACTTGCTCATAGTCATACACAGCTCTTAAGTTTAAGAGGAAGGCTATGAGCCCAACTCTTCTTAACTCCAGGCCCAACATTCTATCCTCTATGTCTCTTAATCACATAATAGTAACTTTAAATAATGCAGTTGTTAGGTTTGGGGCAGCTAGGTGGTACAGTGGATCAAATTCTGGGCCTGGAGTCAGGAGAATTCATCTTCTGAGTTCTAATCTGGTCTCAGACACTTACTAGCTGTGTGACCCTCAGCAAAGTCCCTCAACCTTGTTTGCCTCAGTTACCTTATCTATAAAAGGAGCTGGAGAAAAAAATGACAAAACACTCCAGTATCTTTGCCAGCAGTCTTCTAAATGGGGTCGCGAAGAATTGAGCATGACTAATTGACTAAACAAGTTATTAAGTTTATTTAGGTTTTCTTTTGTTTGCCTTTTTTTAAATACAGACTATCTGTGCCTAACCTGCGGTAGGCCTGAGCTTGCACTGGTCTGATCAGCCACGCTGTAACTTGACTCTAGCATAGTGCTATCATTTTGTTTTTCTTCAAGAACAAAGTGTAACAACCAACCACTACCACCACCAGGTTTAGTTTTTAAAAGAGGTATACTCTTTCCTTTTATCAGAGAGGACTTGCTTTATTTTTTTTCCAGAGCTTTTGTCTTTCTTCTCTCTCTTTGCAACCCAACTATAGGTCCCATAATTCTCAAGTAATCAAATCTAGTGCCTGCTACTCACGTACTCTTGGCCTAGCTGAGTAAATCACTTTGACAATGCAATAAGATTTTATTAATTTGGACTCTATTCATTTGGAATTTGTGATCATTTGACCTAGACTGGCACAAAGTTTACCTTTATATTATCTACAAAGAAAGGCTTTGCTAAGCAAATTTAGAAAATGAGTAATCTTGTAAGGGGACATATATTAACCTATCTGAGAGAGCAAACAGTCTTTAACGGTGAACATAGACAGTATTTGCAGACCATAGTCCTGTTAAGTATAAATACTTTTAGCCATTTATTAAAGAAGAATCTCTTCTTGAAAACATGTTGGGTTGAGAGATTGAAATAATAGAACTAAGAACTATTTTTCTTATAAAAATATTCAACAATTCATATTTTTATGAATTTCTAGCAATCTTCCTAATTCAGTGCAATTTGTCAAGCGTATGTTGAGGTTTGTCTCTGTGTTAGGCAATGTGACAGGAGCCTTGGGAATTCAAAGATGAAGAAGAATCTTGTCCTTTAAGCATCTTATAATAAGTACATCAGTAACTGTAAGGCAGAATGTGATAAGTGCCTTGAGGGACAAAAAATGCTTGATGGGGAGTGTAAGTCAGAGGAGGGAGACTTTAAAATAATTCCAGTTAGTGAGATCTTACTTTATTTATGGCTGTTATGTCAAGTCAGTCTTTAATAGGCTAGTCTTATTTTTTCTGAATATCAGTTTCATCAAATTAAACATTGTTTCCAGTGAAACATATACCACATTTCCACAGTTCAGCAAAAGTCATAGGATCAAAACAACATAGATCTTGAGCTAGAAGCAACTAAGATTTCATAATAACTCCTTGGCAGTTATATTATTTTGAGGCATCAGACTAGATCTTGGTTCTTATTTGGTGACATTTAATGCCTTTGCCAATCTGGTGAAACCTATAGATCTGTTTTCTGAATGATGGTTTGTTTGTTTTTTTTTTGTTTTACTCATAACTGAAGGGAATACTAAATTTCAATTGTAGCAATGTAAAAATTAGCATGTTATGTCTTTGAAATATATCCCTAAACTCCTTGGGTATCTGAGGATGCCAGGTTAAAACCACCTGTACTTGTTGATATCTCAGTTCTGATTCTCAGTTTCTGTGATTCTATACTGAAGTTCAACTCCCTTATTTTACAAATGAAATAATTAAGACCCAGACGGGTTTCTTGACTTGTCCAAAATCATACAGGTAAGAAGTACCATAAACTTGACTGAAATATGGGTCCTTTGACTACAAGATCCCTCCTTTTTCCGTTGTACCACAATGTTAGCTGGAAGGAATATATAGAAGTAATCATAGTGAGAAGCAAAAACATATGACCGGCCACATTGTTAGAGGCACTGAGAGGATCTTTGAGAGAGAGAGGGCTTTTCCACGATGCCGAGGTGTGCTGGCAAATGTTTAACAAGGGAAAAAAAGTGTATGCACAGTACCCTATTAAGTTTCATTCACACTGTTAACATTTTGTTTATCACTTCCTTAGGTCTAGACAATCAACAAAACAATATGTCAAGCCGAAATTTGTCATGGTTATAGATCTGAGGTATAAAGGTTTGTATTGAACATTTAGAATTCAATTTTCTTGAACTGGTTTGAGCTTCTGCAGTATACTCCTGCCTTGATGTAAATCTCATACATCAGGAAATGATTTCAATTACATGGGGTACTCTGAGTATGAAAATTTCCATTAATAATGTATTTATCTTACTTTGTATAAGATCATAGAATCATCAGTTTCATGCTATATGGAACCTTTTGGACCACTGAGTCCGAACCCCTCATTTTCTAGTTTAAAAAATTAAAGAACAGAGAGATTAAATGATTTAGGGTGATAGAGTTAAGTGTCTGTGTTGGAATTTGAACCCAGGCATTGTAATTCTAGTTCCATTGTACCACACTTTGTAGGAAGTTGTTAAAGACACAAAGTTAAATGACTTGCCCATAATCCCAGAGCTAATAACTGTTAGAAGCAAAATTAAAATATAGGTCTTTCAGGTTCCAAACACACTATTATACTGCGTCTATAAATTAAAATATTCTCCCAAATATCTAAGTTTCCCTTGTCAATCTTTTATGGATATGTGATCCATAATATTTTTTTGATAATGCAACTAATATTTTCAGCCCATATAGCCTCTTGGAAATAGTGAGCTCATAAAGTCTATATTTCTTTGTAAAGTAGCATTTTAGCTTATTTATTATTTATTTATTTTCCTTATAAAATGCATCCCTTGAGTTTAAAGTGGTCTTTTTCAAAATTTGGTTTTGGTAATACTGCATTAAATGGTTGGTAAGTTTGTTTTCTTCATATATTTCTTTTTTTTGTCTTTAATATAAATTTTTATTTGTTTTCTTGTTTACATCATTTATTTCCATGAGATTTTTGAGTTAAAAATTTTCTCCCCATCTTTCCCCAACCCCAACCCCAAAACAGCAATCCCACTGTAAAGCCTCTCCCCCAATCTGCTCTCTAGCTTTCTGGTAGGGCAGGGAGGGTCTCCCTACCCCAGCCCCTGCACATCTTAATATCCAGTTGCATGTATTGCAGAGCTTGAGATTCTAGATTCTCTTGGTTCCTCCCCTGTCACCCAACCCCCCTGGAAGGACAAGCAATTCAATACAGGCTGTGCATATATAATTACACAGGACATCTTCACAGTGGACATATTGTGACAGTCTGATCATATGTCCCTCCTTCCTATCCCGCCCCTCCTTGTTCTGCTCTCTACCCTGTCCCTGTCCC
>CM053599.1:189898418-189923419 GCA_028646575.1 Pseudocheirus occidentalis
TAAATGAGAGTAAAGTTGTAACAATTATCTCTTGCCTCTTCTATATGGGATGATTAACCCCATTCTGCCTCTCCCTGTCTCCTCTTCTCCTCTCATTCTAATCCTCTCCCACCTCCGAATTTCACCTTTTAAGTATCATCCCTTCCTATTCAATTGATCCTGTGCCCTCTATGAACTCATATACACACATACTCAGATATGTATTTATATATATATATACATATATATATATATACATATACACCTTCCTATATAGATATGTGTAGGTATACGTATATATACATTTGTATTCCCTTCACCTATCCTCATAATGAGTAAAGTTTCACAAGTTAATATTATTGTTTTTCCATATTGGCATGTAAATAGATCAACTTTGATAAGTTCCTTATGATTTCTTTCCCATGTTTACCTTCTCATGCTTCTTGTGTTTGAATGTCAAATTTTCTGTTCAGTTCTGTTTTTTTTTCAGCAAGAATGCTTGAAAGTCCTTCATCTCACTGAATGACCATATTTTCCCCTGGAACATTATACTCAATTTTGCTGCATAGGTGATTCTTGGTTTTAATCACAGCTACCTTGATCTCTAGAATATCATATTCCAGGTCCTCTGTTCCCTCGGTGTAGAAGCTGCCAAATCCTGGGTTATCCTAATTGTGTTTCACAGTATTCAAATTGCTTCCTCTTGGCAGCGTGTAGTATTTTCTCCTTGATCTGGGGATTCTGGAACCTGGCTATAACATTTCTAGGAGTCTTCTTTTGGGGATCTTTTTCAAGAGGTGATTGGTGAATTCTTTCAAGTTCTATTTTGCCCTCTTGTTCTAACGTATCAGGACAATTTTCCTTGAGAATTTCTTGAAGGATGCTTTTTAACTTCTTTTTTTGATCATGGCTTTCAGGTAGTCCAATAATTTTCAAATTGTCTCTCCTGGATCTATTTTCCAGGTCAGTGGCTGTTTTTCAAGGAGATATTTGACTTTGCCTTCGATTTTTTTCATTTGTTTGTATCTGTTTAATAGTAACTTGGTTTCTCATAAAGTCGTTTGCTTCCATTTGCTCCACTCTAATTCTGAAGGAATTATTCTCTTCAGAATGCTTTTGGGATTCTTTTTCCATCTGGAAAATTTGACTTTTTAAGGCATTCTTCTCTTCGTTGGCTTTTTGGACCTCTTTTGCCAGTTGAGTTAATCTGTTCTTTGAGGCGTTATTTTCTTTAGTCAGGTTGTTGACTCTTTTCATGATTTTCTTGCATCATTCTCATTTCTCTTTCCAATTTTTGCTCCACTTCTCTTATTTGATTTTCAAAGTCCTTTTTAAGCTGATCTATGGCTTGTGGTCAATCTTCATGTTTCTTGGAAGCATTTGGTGTGAGAGTTCTGACTGTATTGTTTTCCTCCCGTTCCATGTTTTGATCCTTTTTGTCCCCCAAAAAGGATTCCAGAGTTTGGTTGCTGTTCTTATTTTGCTTCCTTTTCCTGCTTATGTTGGCCAGTCAATTAATTGCTTGATTTTTTAGCTCTGTGGAACTATGCTTCCAGGGGGATAGCTCTGTCCCAAATTGCTGTGATTTTCACAGCTGCTGGAGCTATTCAGAGGGTGCTGCAGCCCCCACCAGCTTTGACTGACTGAAAACACACCCCAGGACCACCACCCAAGACTACAATCAAGATGCAGGCTGCTCAATGCAAGAGCACTTGGCCTCTGAATGTTTGCTTGGCCCCCCTGATGTCTGCAGGCCAGGAGCTCTGAAGCAGCTGGTGGAGGGGGCTGCAGCCATTTCTGCCTCTACTGCTGCATCCTTGCCCTGGAAGCAGTTAGGCCGGACTTCCTTTCTCCCCAAATTTACCTGAATTCCACTGACCTTTCTCTTAGTCCTCATTTCTTCTGGCTTGATAAATCTGGAAACTGTCCCAGCTGCCACCAATCCACTCTCCTGAAGACTCCAGCTGCATCTCCTCCTGACCGCTCTGGGCCCAGGCTGCGGTTTTAATTTGGGCTGGTTTCTGCTCCCGGTCTGCTTCCATGAGCCCCACCTGCCCATCTGCCTTCAGGGTGAGATGTGTTTTCTGTATTTTTGTGAGTTTTGGACTCCTAAAATTTGTTTAGAGTCATATTTTATGGGTATTTGAGGTGGCTGTGTGGGAGCTGCAAAAACTTGCTGCTTCTACTCTGCCATCTTGTCTCCAACCCCCATATTTTCAGTTTTATTTTCAGTATCATATTCTTGATGATATGTAACACATCAGTCCAAAAAGTTCATAGTTCTTACTTAGATTTTAGGGGTGTTTTGTTGAGGGTATAATTTCATAAGTGGTGATATAACTTTTATCAATTAAGATCTCAACTACTCCTTATCTTCTTTTCCTCTCTTATTCTTATAAGTATTTTACTACAAATTATCCATAGACAATCCCCCCAACATTCTAGGGGGCTTCTTATTCTTTTAATGTCTCATGGCTACCAACGTACCACTCAGATTAGCTGTCCATTATCTTACCTTTTTTGGTACTCATATATGTTCTCACTAATGAGTTAAACTTGTCCCTGTAAGCTGTGATTGGTAATATGCCAGGAAACAGTGTTTATTTTTTCTTTGTTTCTGAAGAGAAATAAACAAAGCTATAACTAGTGTGATGTCAGAAATATGACTGCTATTCCTCCCCTCTTTACTTATTCTTGACTTTTGATCAACAGTTTTAAATGTAGGTGGGAGGCAAGGAAGTTTATTATAACTCTAGAACAAAACAGGAGTCTCTAATAAAAGTTCTTCAAAGCTCCTGGGCATTTCCTTATAAGTAAGTTATCTTAGAGTAAGAGTGATGGATGTGGAGACCTCCACAAGGGAATTTTTTGAGCTAGCCTTCTGTTGCCAGGAAACAAGTGTACTTTAGGTGGGGGGGGGAGGTGTGAGAAGGGTTGTTTTTATTCTCCATAAATAGTACATTGTGAGAGATTTTAATAATAGAAAAGCTTGAAATAATTGCTGCTTATATTTTAATTAGTTTGTACTTGAGCCAACCCTGTTCTTTCATATTTCTACCTAGTGTGATGGATCCATGATCTTGCTGGCATAGGTACTCCCTCTGGTAATTCAGATTACAACCCATCCTTGCCTTTTCATCCTGGTTGATCCTTTTCCAGTTCTTTTTATAAATTCTCTATAGAATATTTACCCAATTTTCTGGAGGTCTTCCAATAGTCCTTTTAAAATTTTTGTGGATAATAGCAATACTTGGACCACCCAGCTTTTCCTCATTCTTGCTTCCTGACTAGCCCATCACTTTTTAAGCCATACATTTCCTTAGTAATATCCTTTATGCAACTTTAGTTCAATTCATCAAGCATTTATTAAGTGCATGGTATGTTCAAAGCACTGTTATAGGTGCTGGGGAGACAAAGAAAAAACATAATTCTTGTCCCAAAGGAGTTTGCATTCTGCTGGAGGAAAGCAATGCAGCATGTATATGCACAAGAAAATAAATACCAAATCTAAACAAATAATTTCAAGACCAAGAAGGTTCTGATAACTAGATGGATGGGGAAAGATCTCTTGAAGGAGGCAGCACCTGAGCTGTGCTTTAAAGGAAGACATTTTGGAGATGGAGATGAGAAAGACGTTCATTCCAGACATTGTGCAATTACTTGTACAAAAACCATGGAGACTAGGGCTAGAGTTCGAATGTCAGACTGGGCATGGGCCATTTTGACTGCAATGTAGAATGGAGAAGGGGCATAAAAACCAGTTCTTGCAAGCATGTCATTTTTTGTGACATTCTACAGCACATTTACACTGTACGCTTTAACTTGTGTATCGAATCACTCACATTTTCGATTCTTCTGAGTCTATGTTGTTGTGATATTTTAGTTATATAACATCCCTGTGAGAATCTTGATTTTTCAAAGGGATGCTATAGCACTAAGGAGCAGCCTGGAATCACTGAAATGACTCTACCATTTCCTGGCTACAATCCAGCTTACTCTCCTCTCTTCTCAATTCTTGATCCACATTCTGTATCTGCAGTGCTTGTCTGAGATGTACATTTTGATGGACTGATAAACCTCGTACTGATTTTTAGGAAAACCAATCAACCAACCAATGCAGTATATAGTCTTTTCCATGATATTATGCTTCCTTCTGCAAGACAACCTTAGAGCCATCACAGTCTAGTGAATAGAAAGATGAATCAACAGTCAGGGGACAGTTCTTATGCTACTTTTGCCCTATCTTCCCTGAGCGACCTTCATAAATTCAGTTCAATTCTATAAACATTTATAAGCCTTTACAATATTCAATGCCCTGTACAGGATGCTGGGGATGCAGAGATTAAAATCAACATAGTCACCTTTTTAAAGAAGTTAAAGAGTCTAGCAAGCAGAAAGCAACATGTACACAAATAAATGCATTGCAGGTGAGATAATGATTAGATGTAAAAGAGAGGTTGAACACTCAAGTAACTTAGAGAGGAAAGGAATTATTTTGAACAAGGAGTCAGGGATCAGAAAAAGATATCATGGAGGAGACAGTACTTGAGCTGGACTTTGGAGGTAAAGAAGGGTTTTAGCAGGCTGAAAGAGTGAATAAAAGAGAAGGTTGGAAAATTAGAAAGAGGCTGAAAAGGATAGGAAAAGGTGAGTAGTCCCAGTTTGCCAAAGCATGTAAAATTAATAAATGGGGTTACTATAAAAATCAATGTCAAGAATCTTCGAGTACCTCATATTTTCCTATCTATAAATCACCAAGGAAGGGAAGAGAGGACATTCCCAAACAAGACAAAATCTCTCTAAAATCTTTCACTGACAATTCAGTACAAAAGTGCAAGCTAACATTATATATCAAATTAATTAAGGAAACATGTAGCATATCAACCCTGGATTTTTCTCTCTAAATAACTGGAAAAGCCAGGGAGCCAGCATTAAAGTAAATAGTAGTGGTAATACAAATCATGGAATTTGAGAGTACAAATAGCATACCATTTTAACAAGCCTGACAGACATTTTAAATAAAGGTTTGGAATGCAAATAAAGGTTTTGGAATACAGTGTACACAGTTGGAGTACACTGTATTGGTTTTTTTTGTTTGTTTGTTTGTTTTTTTGCTTTTTGGAGGGCAGTTGGGGGTAAGTGACTTGCCCAAGGTCACACGGCTAGTTTTTTGTGTTAAGTGTCTGAGGCCGGATTTGAACTCAGGTACTCCTGACTCCAGGGCCGGTGCTCTATTCACTGCGCCACCTAGCCGCCCCCACACTGTATTGTTGATTTTAAATTTTTTTTACATTTTTCCATAAGGCAAATGATTGCTGTATACTATATTTGCAAACTGTTACAAATGAGGGATTTAGTAACAAATGTGTAAAGAGAGATGTTCCAAAACAGGGGCCTGAGGGAATAAATACACTGTGCTGCTGTATTGGCACAGTGTTTATAACTTCTGCTTTATTTAAAATACAAAATCTGTTCAAGAGACATTTAGACAAGATGACCAGACATGCTATAAATAAGTCAGGAATTATTCCGAGCTGCCTTGTGAATTAACATATGTAAGCAAATGGATTCTGTATGGTACAGAATTCAGTTAGGGAGAATTATACAAAATTATTGTCAGTGCTTAGATGCCTTAACATACTTCTGTCATGCTAGTTCTTTTTCTTTTTTGAAGATATAGAGATCTGGGGACACAAATCTCAGTTACCAATCAGGATTTTTTTAAAAGATGTATTTCAATAGAAGATCTTTATTTTTTGAACTTCATAATGCCTACAATAATTTTCTGCTTTCCCCCCAAGTTTATACTCCTGACCCTGACAATCAAGTCCTCCAACAATTTACCTTACTCTACCTATCCTGCCTTTTCCTGTTACTTCCCAATATTAACCCTCTGCCTTAAGCAAATAATTTTCCTTACTTTTCTCTTCCCTATTCTTCCTTTCTCTCTCCATTCCATCAACACTTCTGTTCTACCACTTTGCACTTGTTTGTGCTGTTCCTCTCTGCCTTTTCCCTGTCCTGGAATAATTTTGTCCCTTCTCTGAAAATCTAACTTTGTCCTTGTTCCACCACTAAAAAAACCTTACCAAATCCCTCCAGTCTACATGTCCATTCCTTTCCTTGAATTTCTATGGCTCCGGTTGTCTGAATCATATAACTTACTACTTGATTATTTTTATGCTATCATATTATTTTGAGGTTCACATAATCTATGCAAGTAGACTGTTAATGTCTTTAGAGCAGTAGCTATACCTTATGTTTTGCATCTTATACCCTGTATCACAATACTAGGAACATAGTAAGCCCTTAACAATACCTCAGGATTTCTACACATGTAGCTTCCCTTTACATGCTCTTTTTTTGCTTTTTGTTTTGGTTTTTGTTTTGTTTTGTTTCACTCAGCTCTTGATTGTATGTACTCCAGCTCAAAAAGCAAACACAATTTCACTCACAATTTGGTCTGACATCTGGGACTGTGGACTGTACTCTGAATGTACACTGCCCCCACTCCATAGTTTTCTCAACTGGTCTCAGGATTTGTACTTTCTTATATTCTTTGACTTCTTCTTACTGAGACATTTCCTTCCCCTTTCCTTGAAAGGTCAAATCGAGGACTCACTCCTCTTCTGATTTTGTCTCTTCGGGGACTTATTGGGAGGAAAAGGTTCAAGAAATAGGTTCAAAACAAGGTTTTGGTGGAAAGTAGCTGATATTATAGAGAATGTTATATAACTGAGTTAAGTTAACTGGTTATATAACTGAGTATGTGAATCTTTGTATTTAATCATCCCAAATTCCCTTCGATGAAGTCAGAGGAGGGAGAACTGGTTCAGTTTTGAAAGAATTCAATCAGACCTTCTCTTTAGCCAAAAGGAGCTTTATTAATGTAAAAACATATGGGCCTGAGACTTAGTAAAGAGCTAAAGAAAGGCAATGATATAGGAAAAGCACTAGACTTTTATAGCCAGAAAGCTACATAGCCTATAGGATGATGATGTAATTTTAGGGTTTCTCCTGGGAATTGGACATTTAAGAACTGGATAGGTACAAACAAGGTGAAGAAGGTGGATGCTTGTAAGATTAGGAAAGGTTGTCATGACACAGGATTGGAAAATGGATGACACAGGATGGAGAAACGGATGACACAGGGTGGGGAACACAGGATAAGGGGAACAAAAAGCAATTCTTTTGGTACAGGTTGTATGGTATATCAAGATAAGGGGAAAGGCACTAAGGCACCCCCAAGTTATAGGATGGGCCAAGAATAAACCTCAACCCCCCCACCATGTGGCCTGGGAAAATAATCATTACTATTGACCCTTAGGGCATCTTTGTATCCACATCACCTTCATCAGCAGGGATTAGGATTGCAATATTTTCAAGTTCAAAATCCCGGAAGAGCATTTCTACATTGATAGATTCTTATTTAATATAATCATGGATATGAATCCTTTTCCTTATCCCCAAATAAATCCCATGGGAACTTAGAACAATTCATAGAGCTTTTCCTTTGTTTCTTTAAAGGCATTATAAAAAAAATTTGTTCATATAGTTAGCATTATTTAATATTTCTTGAACCTTTTCCTCCCAATAAGTCCCTGAAGAGACAAAATCAGAAGAGGAGTGAGTCCTCAATTTGACCTTTCAAGGAAAGGGGAAGGAAATGTCTCAGTAAGAAGAAGTCAAAGAATATAAGAAAGTAAAACTCCTGAGACCAGTTGAGAAAACTATGGAGTGGGGGCAGTGTACATTCAGAGTACAGTCCACAGTCCCAGATGTCAGACCAAATTGTGAGTCAAAGGAAGCAATTACAAGTTGGATTCTGGTTACCATATTAGAGTTGGAGGCATAAAGAACAGAATTATATAGTGAAATAGTTAAAGAGAATAGAATCCCTGAGTAGGAAAGGCTCAGGTATAGTTAACTGGCTTACCCAAGGTCCAGAGGAATGAATGATTAGCTGGAATCACCACAATTCAGACTCACAAATAGTTTTGGAAGAATCAGATTATCGGCAGAAGGAAGACTTTACTACAATCATGAGCAATTATGTGGTAGGCTGCCTTAATGGTTAATTCTTAGATGCCCAATCTGTCTGCTCCCCAATAGGATCTCAACACATAGTGTTGCTGTTTTTTAGCTTACTTTTTTGGGGGGTTGAAACTAATGGGATAAAGAAAATCTTTTTATTTAGGGAAGCATTTTGATTCAAGCCTTGAGTAATAGAGTAGTAATATTAATTAAGCAATAATGATCAAGGCCCAAGGCATTTCCTAGGGATTTCTGAGAGGCTGGAAGGATTTTGCCTTGGGCTGTAAATGTCAGTTGCTCATTAATTCCCCAGAAATGCCCTGGGCCAAGGTTGCTATTGCTAATAAAACTCATTTGTTAGTTATTTAACAACAACAACAAAAAATGGTCCATTATTTTCCCATGGAGCCATTGCTGCCTCCTGAACACTATAAGGATAATCTATTTGAATAACATCATATTCCCAAAGTCCATCAAGCCTTTTGTTCATTCCCCTTCTTCCTATCCAGGTTATACTTAAAAATAAATTTCATTGATTTAGAACATTGTCATAGGGTAGTCATCCGCAGCTGTTTTCACAGATGTTTCAGGACAAAGACAATTTTGGGGGGCAGAAGCTTCAGCTTTCTTCACAGCAGTGATTACAAAATCTGTAATCTTAGTTCCATCTCTCCTCAGCTTCCAATCCACGTTTCCAGTTGGCCTGTTGGTTATCCCCACCTAGATCAAATAGGAACATGAAACTTAATCAAATCAAATAGGAACATGAAACTTAACTTCATAAAAAGCGAACTATCCTACCTCTAAACATTCGAATACTCTTTGTTACCCCTGCTATGTTTCCTCGTAGTCATGCTCTTCTCCCCTCCCACAAAAGAGAGATTAATGTAAATACTTTATGATACAAGTTTTTGGTATAATTATATTGGCACTCACTGGTCTAGAGGTGAGGACATTCTATCAAACCACCTCTACTCTGTGCCTTACAGAAACTTATGTAACATTAACTACCACCCAGTAGCATGTATAGTAACTATCCCTTCCCTCTTCTCCCAGCCCATTTCCCTTCAGTTATATAAACTTTTCTCTGCTGCAAATTTCTAATTACCAACATTTTGTCATTATCAACATCTCTGCTGGCCTTTGAGCATGGAAGACCTCCATTTAGGAAGGCTTTAGACCTTTTCCCCAACTTGTTGTATTTGCATTTGTTTCTTCTTGACTCCTTTGTCCTCATAGGTTCTAATTTAGATTCAGTTCCACCCTAAGCGTCCTTGAAATAAATCCTCCTGTAGACATGCAGTTCTTGTCCAATTATTATGTGCTGCTTATCAATTTCATTTTTTAAAAATTAACTTTTGTTTTTATTTTTAATTTACATCATTAATTTCCACAAGATTTTGAGTTACAAATTTTCTCCCCATCTTTCCCCTACCCACCATCCCAAAACAGTGATCTCACTGTATACCTCTGCCCCCAATATGCTCTCCCATCAACCCTCTGACTTTCCAGTAGTGCAAGATGGATCTCCCTACCCCAGTGCCTGTATATCTTATTTCCCAGTTGCATTAAAAAAGTTATATATATATATTTAAACATATTATTGTAAAATTTTAAATTCTAGATTCTTTCCCTTCTTCCCTTGTCACCCACCCACACTGGAAAGACAAGCAGTTCTGTACAGGCCATGTATATGTAGTTATGCAAAACATCTCCACAGTGGACATATTATGACTAACTATATTTTCCTCCATTCTGTCCTGCCCCCCACTTGTTCTGTTCTCTCCTTTGTCCCTGTTCCTTTACAAAAATGTGTGTTTCTAACAACCCTTCCCCTCCCCCTACTCTCCTGAAATGCAAGATACTCAATTTAGAGTATATGTCATTCCTTCCCCAAGCCAAATTCAATGAGAGTAAGGTTGACCCAATTCCATTTTGCCTTCCTGTTCTTCCCCTCCATTGTGACAATTATCCCCTGCCTCTTCTATATGCGATAATTAACCCCATTCTGTCTCTCCCTGTTTCCTCTCATTCTAATCCTCTCCCACCTCTCAATTTCACATTTTAAAATATCATCCCTTCCTATTCAATTGATCCTGTTCTCTCTATGCGTACCTGTACACATATATACACACTCACACATGTATTCATACACATATATGTCCTTCTATATAGATATGTGTTTGTATACACACACAAACACACGCACACATATGCGTATATACATTTATATTCCCTTCAACTATCCTCATACTGGGAAAAGTTGCGTAAGTTACAATTATCATTTTTCCATGTAGGTATGTAAATAGTTCAACTTTGACAAGTTCCTTGTGATTTCTTTTCCATGTTTACCTTCCTTCTCATGCTTCTTGTATTTGAATGTCAAACTTTTTATTTAGCTCTGGTTTTTTCATCAAGAATGCTTGAAAGTCCTCCACTTCATTGAATGACCACATTTTCCCCTGGAACATTATACTTAATTTTGCTGGGTAGGTGATTCTTGGTTTTAATCCTAGCTCCTTTGTTCTCTGGAATATCATATTCCAGGCCTTTGATCCCTTAATGTGGAAACTCCTAGATTCTATTTTATCCTGATTGTGTTTCCACAGTATTCAAATTGCTTCCTCTTGGCAGCCTGTAATGTTTTCTCCTTGATCTGAGGACTCTGGAACCCGTCTTGTCACATTACTAAGAGTTTTCTTTTGGGGATCTTTTTCAAGAGGTGATTGGTGAATTCTTTCAAGTTCTATTTTGCCCTCTGGTTCTAAAATATTAGGACCATTTTCCTTGAGAATGCATTGAAGGATGCTTTCTAAGTTCTATTTTTGATCGTAGCTTTCAGGTAGTCCAATAATTTTAAAATTGTTGCTCCTGGATCTATTTTCCAGTGTTTTTTTTTCAAAGAGATATTTCACATTACCTTCTATTTGTTCATTTGTTTGGATCTGTTTAATCGTATCTTGATTTCTCATAAAGTCGTTTGCTTCCATTTGCTCCACTCTAATTCTGAAGGAATTATTCTCCTCAGTGAGCTTTTGAGATTCTTTTTCCATCTGGAAAATTCAAATTTTAAAGGCATTCTTCTTCTCATTGGCTTTTTGGGCCTCTTTTGCCATTTGAGTTGAACTATTTTTTAAGCTGTTATTTTCTTCAGTCAGGTTGTTGACTCTCTTTTCATGATTTTCTTGCATCATTCTTATTTCTCTTCCCAGTTTTTATTCCACTTCTCTTATTTGTTTTTCAAAATCCTTCTTACGCTGATCTATGGCTTGTAGGCAGTCTTCATGTTTCTTGGAAGTTTTTGGTGTGCGGGTTCTGACTGTGTTGTCTTCCTCCTGTTCCATGCTTTGATCCTTTTTGTCCCCAAAAAAGGATTGTAGAGCTTGATTGCTGTTCTTACTTTGCTTCCTTTGCCTGCTCATGTTGCCAGTGAATTATTTGTCTTTTTAGCTCTGTGGAACTCTGCTTCCAGAGGGGAAAGCTCTGTCTCAAATTGCTGGGGTTTTTGCAGCTCCAGCTCCCACCAGCTTTGGCTCACTGATCTCACACCTCAGGACCCCACCCAAAACCATGATCCCAATCCATGCAGGTTAAGAGAAGAATACTTAGCCTCTGAATGATAGCTTGGCTCCCATACGATCTGCAGGCCAGGAGCTCTGGGGCAGCCATGTGAAGGCGGCTACAGTGCCACAGCACCTCCACCACTTCTCTTACTCCATCCCCCCTGCCCATATTTAGAAGAGTTCCACTGACCTTTTACTTTGGCTTTGTCATTTATAGGTTGATAATTCTGGAAACCACCGTAGCTGCTGGTGATCCACTCTCCCAAGTGCTCCAGCCCTGGCTTGTCTGGGCTACCCTGGGGCTAAAGCTGTGGGCTAACATGGGACTGGGCTCAGCTCCCAGCATACTTTGATGATCCTTTTCTGTCCACCTGCCAGGCTGCCTTCAGTGAGAGATTTGTTTCTCTCTTTCACTTTGTGTGTTCGGTAGCTCTAAAATTTGTTTAGAGTCATATTTTATAGGTATTTGAGGTATTTATGGGGGGAGCCACAGAGTTTTCTTGCTTCTACCCCACCATCTTGACTCTGCCCTTCCAATAATAACTTCATTTTTTAAAGTATTCTTATCTTTTCTTTAAAAATGTACTTTCCATTGAAAACCTTCTATTGTTCAGCAGTACTTTGTGTCTCCCTGACACTCTTGATTTCCAGATTTTTGTGAATAAAACCATCATTTCAACAAGTGGCAAGAATGAGAATATTATAGTCATCTCTTACTTCTTCTTTTCTCTTACCCCTCACATTCAGTCACCAAAGCTTGATTCCAGCTGCATTTTCATCCTCACTGTCACCAACCATCCCACTTCATATTTTCCTTATCTCTTCCCTAGATAGTTAAACAAATTTCATAATCAGACTCTATACCCTCTTCCTCTCTCTCTCTCTCTCTCTCTCTCTCTTTCTCTGTATGTATGTATGTGTGTATATATATATATATATATACATGCTCTATAGTCTCTTCTCTACCTCATTCCAAATTGCATATAATTTCTATAGTAATCTCTCAAATATCTTTGTCTTATCATATCACTCTCCTTCTCCAAAACCTTTCTCATTACTAAATAAAGTTGAAACACCTGACTTTGTCATTCAAGGCCCTGAAAAGTGTACCTCCAACATTTCTCATTTCAGAATGTCCCATATTACCTTCCAATCCAGTTAGAATGGAAGCCTGCACTTTCTACCTTTTGATCCTGTTGTCCATAGTACTTGGCATTCCCTCCATACTCCTATTGAAATAATAATAGCTTTCCTTAAAGATCTACTCAAATATTATCACCCCCATGAAGCCATGGTCTAATATCCTTAGCCACAAGTTGTCCATCTCTCTGAATTCTCAAAGCGTAGAGGTCTTTTGGACCTCATTTACTTATCACAGCCTACGGCATATTTATTTGTGTACGTATTTCTTCTTTCCTACTAAATTACCCTATAAGTGCCTTGCGAGCAGAAGCAGTGTCTTCATCTTTGTATTTCTTTGAACATTTGTACTTAATAAGTACCTAATAAACGCCTATGAAATATATGCTTGCTATCTGTTCCTAGCAACTGATAGATTGAGATGTTAATTGGTTTTTGCCACTGCCTTTGCTTTCTTCTCTCTGATTGGTGTATAGAATAGATGAGAAAAACTTTTCAGCCCCTGCTACCTTAACTCTGGGGGAATAGAATGACTTATAAAAGACAGATTTTTATTATATGGTGCCACAAAATAGAGGCTCCCTTACCAGGAAGACATTAGGTGTATTTTACTTAAACGGATAGTGGAAGTTTGATTTTTTTTTCCTCCTTTCATCAGTGAATAATAGGTACCTTGCTTGTGACTGACTCTCACACAGATTCCATTTGATATGAGTAAATCGTCCCCCTGCAGCTGTTCCCAGATTGTCTTCATTCAGTTATTTGTTGTGCAAACTGTGGAAATAATTCCTTTTCCATAGTGAGAACAAGCCGTCACTTATCTGATGCTGTTTTCATAACACTGTCGCATCCTACAATCTGGTCTCTGGCATCCTGGATACCATTAGCAATAGCTTCTCCTCAAAGGAACATTGAAATTAGAATGAACCATGTGTATAGATAGGTTCCATTGGCTAATTGTTCTAATACAGATGCTAGATTTCAAAAAGGTAGGGCTTTTTGTTTTTTATTGTGTTTTCTGGCGCAAAATATAGAACACATTATGGAATAAATCAATGGCAATGAATTAACAGAAGGCTGCTCTAGTCTTTGTTCATTGGGTGAAATTCCAAGGTAATGGTGTTTTGTTCACTATATCACTGGAAAACAATAGTAATTTAATCACAGTGGAAATTACTTTGATAAATTATACATGAATGAGACTTTGGAATTTTAGTGTAAATCTAATTTGGAATTATCAGTATTTGTAGAGAAGTAGGTCCCATTTTTGTATTGTACTAAGGCACAGAAATCCTGGTGGAAAGAATGGTTTATGAATATGTTGTGAGCCGCCAGTGTTTTGCAATTTGAAAGCTATTGATGCACAATTTCAAAAGGTTTTCACATTTTTTGACTAATCTTTATTTTTTTACATATTCAATGAGACTCATAGATAGCTCAATTTTTTATTGTATGAGAAAATGAATTGATACTCTGATTTAGGAAAGAAAATATACGTTAAGAACAATCATTTGAACTTTTAAAGTAAAATGAGGAAATAGCATCATTTTTGTTGCTATTAATTTTGACAGCAAAATAAAATGGATTTGTGCTACTTCAGATATCCTACAGAATCCCACTTTCTACTATCCACCAGGGCAACTCAGCAAGGCCACTAAAGCACATGGTAGACACTTGAGAGATTTCTGAGTCTAATTAGCATTCAAAACAGAAATTGGGTTTTTTTTTTACATTAAAGTCCTTAAAATCTAGACTTGGGTATAGATTTAAATTTTAAAATAAAAAAAATTAAAATTTTTTATGTACTTTACTTTTAATTTATGGAATAAAGAAAGCATTTCCATAATATAGTATAATAACAAAAGAAAGATGATTGCACGTAAAATTGCAAATCTATTATGTACACCTTGCTATTCCTTTGAAATATATAATAAGTTTATCATGTAAATTTCTTCTATTTTTTTCTCAATCCTAGATATGGCTGCCATTAAACACAAATATGTGTGTGTATGTATATGTATATGTATAATGTGTGTGTATGTGTGTGTGTGCACGCGTAGAAGTATGCCATTATACTTGTTTATCAGTTCTTTCTCTTAATGGAGACAGCATCTTCCTTCATATAACCTTTGTAGTTAATTTGGGTAATTATAATAGTCAAAGTGATTTATTATCGCGTGGCTAGATGGCACAGTGAATAGAGCACCAACCCTGGAGTCAGGAGGATCTGAGTTCAAATCCAGTCTCAGACACTTAACACTAGACCTTAGGCAAGTCGCTTAACCACAATTGCCCTGCCTTCTCCTCTCCAAAAAGCAAAAAACAAAAACAAACAAACAAAAAAGAGTTATTAGCTCAAAGTTGTTCTTAAAATAGTATTGCTATTATTATATGCAATTTTCTTTTGATTTTGCTCATTTTGCTCTTCATTATGCTGGTCAGTCCATGTTTTTCTAAGATTATTGAGTTCATTATTTGTTATAATGCAGTAGTATTCCATCACAATCATATACCACAACTTGTTCAGTCTTTGCCTGATTGACAGACATCCCTATAATTTCCAGTTCTTCGCCATCATAAGGAGGGCTGCTATAAATATTTTAGAACATATATGTATTTTCCTTTTTTCCTAATCATATTTCAAAATAGACCCAGTAGTGGTATTGTTCAGTCAAAGGATATAGGCAGTTTAATAACTCCTTCAGCGTAATTCCAGATTGAAATGCAAAATGACCGACTCAGTTCACAATTCCACCAACAATGAATTGGTGGCCCAGTTTTTCTACATTACTTCCAACATTTATCACTTTCTTCTTCAATCATTGTAGCCAATCTGATAGATGTAAAATGATATTTCAAGTTTGTTTTGTTTTCTTTGTTAAGTTTTGTTTTAGTTTACATCATTCATTTCCACAAGATTTTGAGTTACAAATTTTCTCCCTGTCTTTCCCCTACCCACCAGCCCAAAACAGCTATCCCACTGTATATCCCCTCCCCCAATCTGCTCTCTTCTATATCCTCCCCCATCACCCCTCTGAGTTTCTGGTAGAGCAACATGGATCTCCCTACCCCAGAACCTGTATATCTTATTACCCAGTTGCATGCTATATATATAATAATAATGCTATATATACATATATTTTTTTAATATTTTATTTTCGAACTTTAAATTCTAGATTCTTTCCCTTCCTCCCTCATCATTCACCCCCACTGGAAAGACAAGCAAAAACAAAGACAGGTTGTACATGTGTAGTTACACAGAACATCTCCACAATGGACATATTGTGAAAGACTGACTATATTTCCCTCCTTCCTATCCTGCCCCCATTTGTTCTATTCTCTACTTTGTCCCTGTCCCTTTACAAAAGTGTGTGCTTCTAACAGCACTCCCCCTGAACCTGACCTCCCCTATATCATCCCACCTTTTATCGCCTTCCCCCCTACTCTCCTGTAGGGCAAGATAACCAATTTAGAGTGTATGTCATTCCTTCCCTAAGCCAAATTCAATGAGAGTAAGGTTGACCCAGTTCAATTTTGCCTTCCTGTTCTTCCCCTCCATTATAACAGTTATCCTTAGCCTCTTCTATATGAGATAATTAACCCCATTCTGTCTCACCCTGTCTCCTCTCATTCTATTCATCTCCCACCTCTCAATTTCACTTTTTAAAATATCATCCCTTCCTATTCAGTTGATCCTGTGCCCTCTGTCTATGTACACATATATACAGATACTCACATATGTATTCCTATGCACATATACCCTCCTATATAGACATATGTGTATGTATACATACATATATATACTTTTATATTCCCTTCACCTGTTTTCATACTGAGAAAAGTTTCATATGTTACAATTATTGTTTTTCCTTGTTCCCATGTAAATAGTTCAACTTTGACTAGTTCCTTATGATTTCTTTCCTGTGATTGCCTTCTCATGCTTCTTGTATTTGAGTGTCAAATTTTCTTTTCAGTTCTGTTTTTTTTTCAGCAAGAATGTTTGAAAGTCCTCCACCTCATTGAATGACCATATTTTCCCCTGGAACATTATACTCAATTTTGCTGGGTAGGTGATTCTTGGTTTTAATCCTAGCTCCCTTGATCTCCAGAATATCATATTCCAGGCCCTTCAATCCCTCAGTGTAGAAGCTGCCATCTACTGGGTTATCCTAATTGTGTTTCCATAGTATTCAAATTGCTTCCTCTTGGTAGCCTGTAATACTTTTGTCTTGATCTGGGAACTCTGGAACCTGGCTATAACATTCCTAGGAGTTTTCTCTTGGGGATCTTTTTCAAGAGGTGATTGGTGAATTCTTTCAAGTTCTATTTTGCCTTCTGGTTCTAAAATATCAGGACAATTTTCCTTGAGAATTTCTTGAAGGGTGCTTTCTAACTTCTTTTTTTTCTATCATGGCTTTCAGGCAGTCCAGTAATTTTAAAATTGTTGCTCCTGGATCTATTTTCCAGGTTAGTGTTTTTTTTTCAAGGAGATATTTCACATTGCTATTTTTTCATTTCTTTGTAACTGTTTAATAGTATCTTGATTTCTCATAAAGTCATTTGCTTCCATTTGCTCCACTCTAATTCTGAAGGAATTATTCTCTTCAGAATGCTTTTGGGATTCTTTTTTCCATCTTGCAAATTTGACTTTTTAAGGCATTCTTCTCCTCATTGGCTTTTTGGGCCTCTTTTGCCAGTTGAGTTAATCTGTTCTTTAAGGTGTTATTTTCTTCAGTCAGGTTGTTGACTCTTTTCATGATTTTCTTGCATCATTCTCTTTTCTCTTCCCAGTTTTTCCTCCACTTCTCTTATTTGGTTTTCAAAATCCTTCTTAAGCTCCTCTCTAGCTTGTATCCAGTTTACGTTTTCTTTGCAATCTTTTGGTGCAGGAGTTCTGACTGTGTTGTCTTCCTCCCAGTCCATGCTTTGATCCTTTTTGTCCCCAAAAAAAGGAATCTAAAGTTGGATGGCTATGCTTGCTTTGCTTCCTTTGCCTGCTCATGCTGCCAGTCAATTAACTTGACTTTTGCGATCTTTGCCACAAAAGAACTCTGATTCCAGAAGGGAGAGCTTTGTCCCAAATCACTGTCATTTTCACAGCTGCCAGAGCTTAGGAGTCCTCTGTCTCTGCAGCTCCCTCCAACTTTGGCTCACTGGTCTTGCTCCTCAGGGCCACTGTCTTCGACCACAATCCTGATCCAGGCAGGTTAAGGCAAGAGTACTTAGCCTCTGAATGGTTGCTTAGCCACTGTGCATTCTGCAGGCTGGGAGCTCTGAAGCAGCCACGAGGAGGGTGGCTGTAGGGCTGTTGCTGTTGTTGCTTTCTTGCCCTGCGGGCAGACGGGACCCACTCCTTTACCCCAAATGTAGATGAGTTCTGCGGACCTTTCACTTTGTCCTTGGTTCTTTTGTGTTGGTAATTCTGGAAACTTCTACAGCTGCCAGTGATCCACTCTCCCGAATGCTTCAGCTGCCTGTAATCGCAGTTTCAGGCTGGGCTGGTTTCAGCTCTTTGTGCTTTGTGATGAACCTTTCCTGTCAACCTGCCAGGCTGCCTTCAGTGGGAGCTTTGTTTCTCTGAGTTCTGGAGCTCTAAAATCTGTTCAGAGTCATATTTTATAGGTATTTGTGGTCATTATGGGGTGAGATCTCAGAGTTCTCCTGCTTCTACCTCAAATTTGTTTTAATTTGTAATTACCTAATCAGTGATGATTTTGATCCTTTTTATATGACCATAAATTGTTTTGATTTCTTCATCTGAAAACTGCCTATTCATATCCTTTGATCATTTATCAAATGTGGAATGACCCATATTCTTATGGATTTTACAAAGTTCTTTATATATGTGAGATATGAGATCTTTATCTGAGAAATTGTCTATAATTCTCCCCCCCCCACCAATTTTCTGCTTTCCTTCTGATCTTGGCTACATTTGTTTTATTTGTACAAAACCCTTTTAATTTAATGTAATTGAAGTCATGAATTTTCCATTGGGTATATAATTCTTGAGAGCAGACAGTTTGTTCAGTTAAGTATTTGAATATCCTGTTGGACTTAGAAAAGTATCATATGGACATTAAATTTTTAAATCTGAATTCTGACATCACTTTTAAGAATCAATGTAGGATATTGGTTTTTTCTAAGACAGATAATAAAGAATCGGATACCTAACATAATCAGCTGGCAGTTCAGGTCATCATCACTACTGTAGGAAGCAGCTGACTTAGTATTTCATAGAACTTTAGAGATACTGGAAGGAACTTCGGCAGTGATCTAGTCCAACCTCCTCCCTTTATATGCACATAAAAAGAGGTCCAGAAAAGTGATTTGCACAGGATCACACAGCTATTTGGAGTCAGAGCTGAGACTAAAGATCTGATCATCTGACTTCTAGTCTTTTGCTCTTTTTACTATACCTCATGGGAACCGTTATCAGAAGGAGAAAAAAAAATGTCCCTGCTCATAGGGCTAATGCCTGCTGGAGTCTAATCCTGATAAGTAACAAAATGGCTCTGGTCATTATTCTTGTTGTTTATATGCTGCAGCATAGCCAAGATAAAGAAACTCAGTTATGTTCAATAATACTTCATATTAGGTACTCAACTAGCAGCATGATAAAGTGGAAATGGCACCGGGGAGACATGAATCATAAAATCTTGCATTTAAAAAGTACCATCAACCAATGCAAGAATTGTCTCACCACTATAGAATCATAATATGAAATCATAGAGTGGAAATGGACCTTAGAGATCTGATTGTCCAGATGCTACCTAAAAGAATGATAGACAGATGGGCAGTCAGCTATAAGGCAACAATAGACGTGACACTGGACCAGAAGTCAAGAAACAAAGCAATAATCCCAGTCTTACCACACTCTCTATCATGGTGATCTTAGAAAAGGTATGGCTTCCTTGTGTCTCAGTTACATCCTCTGTGACATAGAAGGGCTGGTACATGAAAAATTGCTTTAAACCACTAATTGTAAAAGGAAACTTTGAGATTTCATCTCACAACCAGCAAACTGGCAAAGATGACAACATATGGGAATAATCATATAATTTGGGCTTTTTTGATATCCAGGTAAGTTTTGAACTTTTCAAAAAAAATCTTTTTGATTTTTTGATTGAGGGAATGGTTCTCTGAGAAAGGGTAAACAATGGACATATTGAGAAATATTAATGATAGAAAAATAAGACATCTTTAAAAAATATTCAAGCATCATATTTGAAGATTTTCAAGTACTGTACTAGGTCTAAAATTCTGTGGTTATATCCTTGAATTCTTCTTACCACAGGAAACTCTCTCCCTAGCAAGGCAACCTGATCAGTTTTTAGAGGGCTCTTTTTGTTAGAAAGATATCTCATATTGAACAATAATCTGCCTTCCTGTAATTTTCAATGGTCCTATTTCTGCTATGCCCTGAAGCTATGCAAAGTAAGTCTAATCACTCTTCCTTGTGACAGTTCTTCAAATATTTCTGGATAGCTGTCATTTTCTCAAGTCTTTTCTACTTAGTGCTAACCATCCCCAAATATTAATCATATTATATGGTTTCCAGTTAATTTGCAATCTTGGTCACATAGCATTTCTAATATTCCTGGTAATGGCTGTATACCCCAACCTCAGTTTTTCTGTATTTTATTTCTTAGTCTGAAAGCAGCCTGATCCCACACGGTCCTTAACCTAAACTAGCTGTTTGTCCTGTCCGTACCAGCACCAATTCCTTTATCATCAGTGTTGTTATTTACACTATATGCAATACATTTTCATTTTGCGCAAGTATTACTGTTATCTAACTATACTGAATAACAGGAATGGTGACAGTTTCAGGCAAATGAGGGAAAAGTTGATTTTTACATATACTTCAGTTTATATGTGATGTGTACCTTTACTTTCTATACACAGGGGAACCATTTGTAGTAATAGCCAGAAAAAATCAGGAAGTAGTATTGAGCATGTTCTGCCACTCACATCATCAAAAGTGACAAATATATGGGTTTTTTCTGGTCAAAATTTTAAGAAAATTAGAAATGATGAGAAATGTAACTAACTAAAGTATTTCACAATATTCATCATTTTCCTGATGGTAATGAGGCTTCAGCCTTTTTCTAAAGGGAAAAGTTACAATGCCGAGGATTTTGTAGGCTCTGTAACAAACATTGGTCTTTATTTCATTTTCGATAAACTATTTTCCTCTCTTGAGGGTAAATTTCTTATCAGGGCACCACTTAATGGTTTGGAGGTCATTTACTAAATGGTTTACTAAAGAGTTCATTCATTTCCAGCAATTTGTGCTCAGAGACCCGTTTTTCATTGGCAAAGCTAAGTGGAGAACAATGGGCAAAATGTCTACTTATGTCCGTATTGCATAAAGTGTTAACCTCAGTTTTCCCTTTGTGTCTGCAAGACGAACTCTGGTCAGACAGTGCTTTAGCTATGGTAAGCTCATGTCAAGTGTGATTTTTCAAAAATGTGATAATTCTCACTTATCGCTAGGAGTTCTGCCACTGTGCAAATGTACATATGAATCTCTCATCCCAATATTCTCCATTTAAAATCAGATATTTACAAAGAAATATATCCTTAGCTTGATATCCAAGATTTATATATGTATGGAGAGCACACGAAGAACAACAAAACAAACATCTCTTGTAAAAAGAGTGAATTATACCTGATTAAATTAAAACTATACTCACAGGGCAGCTAGGTGGCACAGAAATAGAGTACCAGCCCTGGAGGTACTGAGGACCTGAGTTCAAATCAGGCCTCAGACACTTAACACTTACTAGTTGTGTGACCTTGGGCAAGTCACTTAACCCCAATTGCCCTGCCTTCCCCCTCCAAAAAGCACACACACACGCAAAAAAACCCCAAACAAAACAAAACTATACCCACTAACTTTCATGGCTTAGGTGCTATTATTATTAAATGGAAAGATTACATATGTATATAATATACATATAAATATAAAGGCAAAAAAGAGTGGTTCAACAAAATCATCCAACTTATCAGCTCTGACAGCATATGCAATATTTCATTCTTATAAACTCAACCTGTCCAAAGAAGGAAGGGAGGTTCATTTCCTCAGCTCTTCTCTGAGGCCAAGTTTGATAATTATAATTACATGGTGTTCACTTTGGGTTTTTGTTCTTTCCTTTACTATTACAAAAAGTTCTGTTGTGAAAATTTTGTTGTATTTTGTTAGATGTCTGACTTCCCTGAATTTTATGCTTTGCATTGGGATCTCTGGATTGACGTGTGTTCTATTTGCTGTTCCTGTGTATTTCTACCAAAAGGGAACAACTTTACCCCATACCTTATATTTTATATTCAGGGACTTTTCTTAAGTAGGACAGCCTGCCAGGTATACACTAGAGATTTAATAATGCTTTGGGCTATATGAAAATTTTAAAATTGAAGAAGCAATGCCCTGAAAAATATGAAAATTTTCATTAGCAGCATCTCCCATGATTTCCCTTTTTAAATATGTGGAGGCTTTTAAGGACTTTTTGTTTGATGCCTTTCCTGCTTCCCATCATTTGTGTTGAACGATCCAAGTAAAATAAGTTATATCATAAATAATCTTCAGAACATTTTAATATACTACCCATAATGTTAAAAGTCAAAGCTTTCATAAAATTTAATTTACTTCTCTCTGTACCTTAAATCAGGAATGGCTTCAGAGTGTGCATTGTACCTGATGAATTTAATAACCATACCCACTTGCCTTCATGGCTTAGGTGCTGCTGTCACTGAAAATTGGCAACATATTTATTACTAATCATGAATGAAGCAATATAGTATGTACCAAACTCTCTCTCATGCCGCCTTTGAGCTCCATGCCTTAGGACTGGTTCTGCTGAGACACCATAATAACAAGGTCCTTCTGGTTCTTCTAGGACCCCTTGGGGTTAAGGTCCAAGGCTATCCTACTTTATTCAATTGAATTCTCTGCCAAAAAGAATTACGGTGTTATGAATAAATCATTGATTGGTGTCTGTCATAAGCTCAATAGATTTATACATGTTCCCACTTTCTCAAAACCCCATTTCTGCATCAGCCAAGTAGTTGATTATATATGAAACTCTTGCCTGGATGTTTATAGAACAGAAAGGATTATTTTTTTTAAAGTATTTTTAAGAAATCTTTGTGTTTGTAGTCTTAGGACAGTCCATGATTCACTTTTTAAAATATACAAAGAAGGTAATTATGGCATGTGTTGTCATTGAAACATTTTTGAAAATGGTATTGCTATGAAAAGGAAAAGGGAAATATTTGACTTTGCCTTAGTCAAACCTCTAAAATCACTACTTCACAATGTCTGGTTTAAGAAAGGAAAAGTAGACTGTAGCTCCTTCCATTATTTTCAGTTCGTCAACTGTGAAGCTGTAGTTCTTGGGTTTGAAGAAAGGAAGATTCTGGACAATGTTTTACTTATATTTTACCTGCTTATTGACATTGTAATCTAGGCGGGCACTGATGAATTGCCCGTTGACACTGAGTCTACAGAATTCTTTTCTATTTGACTGTCGCAATTCCTCCATCTGTGTTATTATCATTGAAGAATGACTGATCAAGAATTAGCCGAACTTTACCAGATTTCAGACTGTATTACACAGCGGTCATTCTCAAAACAATCTTGTACTGTCTAAGAAACATAGTAGTGGATCAGGAGAATAGAAAAAGGTGCATAATATATGGTAGTAAATGACCATAGTAATCAAGTGTTTTATAAACCCAAAGATCCAAGCTTTTGGGAAAAGAATTCCTTGTTAAACAAAAACCGCTGGGAAAACTGGAAAGCAGTTTGACAAATATTAGGTACAGACCAACATCTCACACCATATACCAAGGTAAGGTCAAAATGGATACATGATTTAAAAATAACGGATGATGGTTTTATAAGAAAATTGAGGGATCATGGAAAATTTTTCCTGTCAGATCTATGGATAATGGAAGAATTTATTACCAAAGAAGAGTTAAAGAGGATCACAGGAAGTAAAATGGAGAATTTTGATTGCATTAAATTTAAAAAGTTTTAAAAACAAACAAACAAAAAGTTTTAAAAACAAACAACAAAACATTGTGTAGCAAAGATTACAAAGAATGTAGGAAACTAGAAAAAAATTACAGCAGTTTTCTTTGATAAAGGCCTTCTTTCTCAAATGCATAGAGAACTAAGTGAAATTTATTAAAACGTGTATCATTCCCCAGTTGATGAATGGTCAAAAGATGTGAACATGAAGTTTTCAGAAGAAATCAAAGCTGTTCATACTCATAAAAAAATACTCTAAATCACTATATCAGCAAGCACCCTAGCATGCCCAGGATGGCTGCTAGCACAAGGTTCTTAGATTTGCTTTTCTAAAGGAAAGCAACTCAAAATGCGTTAACAATCTTACTTTAATGAATCAAACATATATCATTTACCTAATTTAGGAGAAAAAAGTCAGCACCCTGGGGGGCGGAGCCAAGATGGCGGCGTAGAAGCAGCAAGGTCCCGCAGCTCCCACACCGCCACCCTAAACACCCAGAAAATACGAGCCCAGACAAAGTCTAGGAAAGTCTAGGACTCTCAGCCTCACACAAATCCAGAGAACACAGCTCTCGCTGAAGGCAGCTCGGCAGCAGGGGCTCAGCGTGGCCACAGGAGCAGAGGCTGGAACACCGGAGGCCAAGACCGCGGCCAGGCCTGGGACGGTGGGAAGGAGCTGAGCCGAGCCCCGCAGCCAGCCTGCAGCGGTTCTCCAGCCTCCAGCACCCCCACATCTGCCAAGGTGTGAGGAGCAGGACTGAGAAGCGCAGCTCCCACCCCAGAGGAGCAGAGAATGGCCAGTGCGGCCAGGCAAGGCCCCAGGGCGGCCATGAGGAGCAGCAGGAGCAGCGGAGCCTCCCAAGCCCAGTCTACTTCAAAGAAAATCTAAAGCACTGGCCTGAGGGGAGCTTCGGTCAGTGAAAGCTGAAACTTTGAAACTTAATTGGGGCGGGGTAAAGCTGTTCGGCCATTCTACCCCCGGGGCAAGGAAGCAGTGGGGGAGGGGAACTACTGGAACCAGCAGCAGTGGCCCCCACCAGGCTACTTCAGAGCCCCTGGCCTGCGGACTCCGCAGAGGGGCTGAATCGATTGATCGGGGCTAAGTGCTCTTGCGTTGAGTGGCCTGGATTTGGATCGTGGTCTTGGGTGGTGGTCCTGGGGTGCACTTTCAGCAAGCCAAAGCTGGGGGGACTTGCAACACCCCCCCTAATAGCTCCGGCAGTTGGGAAAACCCCAGCGATTTGGAACAG
>CM053599.1:189923919-189941421 GCA_028646575.1 Pseudocheirus occidentalis
GGATTATATATATAATATGGATTTTTAATCAGGAATGCTTGAAAGTCCTCCACCTCATTGAATGACCATATTTTGCCCTGAAACATAATACTCAGTTTTGCTGGGTAGTTGATTCTTGGTTATAATCCTAGCTCCTTTGATCTCCAGAATATCGTATTCTAGGCCCTTTGATTCCTTAAGATAGAAGCTGCTAGATTCTGTTATCCTGATTGTGTTTCTACAATATTCAAATTGTTTCTTCTTGTCAGCTTGTAATATTTTCTCCTTAATCTGGGAACTCTGGGACCTGGCTATAACATTCCTAGTTTTCTTTTTGGGATCTTTTTCAAGAGGTAATAGGTGGATTCTTTAAATTTCTATTTTGCTCTCTGGTTCTAAAAGATTAGGGCAGTTTTCCTTGAGAATTTCTTGAAAGATGATTTCTAGGTTCTTTTTTTGATCATGGCTTTCAGGTAGCCCAATAATTTTTAAATTGTCTCTCCTGGATCTATTTTCCAGGTCAGTGTATTTTTCAATGAGATATTTCACATTGCCTTCTGTTTTTCATTTGTTTGGATCTGTTTAACAGTATCTTGATCTCTTATAAAGTCATTAGTTTCCATTTGCCCCAATCTAATTCTGAAGGAATTATTCTCTTCAATGAGCTTTTGAGATTCTTTTTCCATCTAGCAAATTTGGTTTTTTGAGGCATTCTTCTCCTCATTGGCATTTTGGGCCTCTTTTGCCATTTGAGTTAGTCTGTTTTTTAAGATGTTATCTTCTTCAGTCAGGTTGTTGACCTACTTTTCATGATTTTCTTGCATCATTCTCGTTTCTCTTCCTTATTTTCCCTCCACTTCTCTTATTTGGTAAATATTTTTAATTAATTCTTTTATTTATTTTCTTGTTTACATCATTCAGCTCTTAGGTATCCGGGTTGGGCTGCTTCCTTGCCCTAGGGGCAGTTTGGCTGGACCACTTTTTTCCCCCTCAAATTTAGCTTGAATTCCTCTGACATTTCTCTTAGCCTTATTTCTCCTGGCTTGATAAATATGGAGATTGCCCCAGGTACCGCTGATCCACTCTCCTGTAGACTCCAGCTGCAGCTTTTTCCAAACCACCCTAAGGCCAGGCCGCAGTTGTGGGCTGGGCTGGCCTTGGCTCCCAGCCTGCTGTGATGAGCACCTCCTGCAGAGCTACCTTCAGCCAGAGATGTGTTTTCTGTATTTTTATGTGTTTTGGAGCCCTAAAATTTGTTTAGAGTCGTATTTTATGGGTATTTAAGGTGGCTGTGTGGGAGTTGCAAAACTGTGCTGCTTCTATGCCACCATCTTGGCTCTTCAAAATCCTTCTTAAACTCCTCCATGGCTTGCAATCAGTTTATATTTTTCTTGGAAACTTGGTGCAGTTATTCTGACTGTGTTGTCTTCCTCCTGTTCCATGCTTTGATCCTTTTTGTCCCCAAAACATGAATCTAAAGTTGGATTGTTGTGCTTGCTTTCCTTCCTTTGCCTGCTCATGTTGCCAGTCAATTAACTTGACTTTTGAGGTCTTTGCCACGGTAGGACTCTGCTTCTAGAAGGGACAGGTTTGTCCCAAATCGCTGGGGTTTTCACAGATGCCAGAGCTATTAGGAGGCCACTATCTCTATTGCCCCCACCAGCATTGGCTCACTGGTCACACACTTCAGGATCACCACCCAAGGCTGCAATCCTGATCCAGGAAGATTAAGGCAAGAAAACAGCCTCTGAATGGTCTCTTGGCCCCCTGCAATCTGCAGGCCGGGAACTCTGAAGCAACCACATGGAGGGCTGCCGCTTATGCTGCTTCTGGCAGAGGACTAGACCTGCTCCTCTTTCTCTCTCACCAAATTCAGCCAAGTTCCACTGACCTTTCACTTTGTTTTTGGCATTTATGGATTGATAATTCTGGAAACCATCACAGCTTCTGGTGATCCTCTCTCAATCTCCACCTTGTCTGATCAGGCCACCCTGGGGCTAAAGCTGTGGGTCTGGGCTTGGCTCCCAGATTGCTGCAATGAGCCCTTCCTGTATATCTGTCAGGCTGCCTTCTGTGGGAACTTTGTTTCTCTGTCATTTTGTGGGTTCTAGAGCTCTAAAATTGGTTTCGAGTCACATTTTATAGGTATATGAGGTGGTTATGGGGGGAACCACTGAGTTTCCCTGCTTCTATACCCTACTTTCCTTTCTTAATACCCAAATTATTTTATTAGTTGAAAAGCACTGATCAGAATTTCACCCATATTCCATTTACAGATGCACTACAGCTTTTTACACACTATTAAGTCTTTTGCCATATATCCATTGCCTTTCTGCATAACACCTACTATTTCATAGGCCTCTTTGGATATGGCCGCATAACTGACCAATGCCTTCAGAGAACAGAAACCAGCCTCCATTGATCTGCTTTCTAGGTTGTAGCTACTAGTTGGTCAACTTTTAAGCAGAGTTTGCCTGTTATTCTATAGATTAATTACTGTATAGTTTACAGAGACCAACCTGTCACTATTTTGCTCATCAAAAAGCTTTGTGAAATCTTCCTACTATTTATCCCAACTATTTGAGTGTGACATAGGATGTTATAGAATTCTGCTCAATTTTAATAACAGAGAGACAGTGCTTTCCCACTATTTTACCAAGCTTGGTAAGAGTAACACATCATTATACATATACAAAGCGACAATTTGTTTTTTAACTCTGCTTTTACATGTTGCCAATCTTTTTCTCCAATATTTTCTTATTGCTTGGTGATTTCAGATTGCTGTATGTATATCTTTCATTTTAAAATATAAGTATTTTAAAATCAACATAGTTAATCTTTAATAGTTTAAAACAGCACTAAAACTTTTGGGCTACCACATACATTCCTTTAGGAGTTAAGGACTTTTTTCCAGCTCAAGCGTATCTTATTTTAAAACAAAAAGAATTGATAAGGTCAGTTTAAAAAGTGGGAGACCTTATTATGTGTGGTATTGCGCACGCACGCGTGCACACACACACACAGTTTTCTTTGGAATAGTTAGCTGGTCAAATATTGCTTGGTAGTTTTTCTCCCCAGTGTATTTAAATGAGTATCACCTCATGTTTATTTGTAGCTATATATACACTTAGGTATTCATATGATGATTTGGTTTAATATTGAAGGAATATTTTTCTTTATACAATCATATATTAAACCACTGAAATGTAACTACATACATACATACATACATACATCAGGAATATTCTACATTTGATTTTTCTTTGCAATTTTTAGTTGTAAAGCTTTAGAGACTGTGCCTTTCTTATTGTTCATAGAGCACTGAGCACTGTATTCACAAGAACTCATTATTAGTAATAATGTAAGGTGCAAATCTGGATAGCCACTGAAGTACAACTCAAGATATGATTAGTTACTTATTTTTTTTTCTTTTATTAAAATGTTATTCTTTCCTGCAGAATTGTAATCCAGGGGAAAATTCCAATATAAAAATAAAATAGATTTATTTTAAAGAAATATTCAAAAATAACTGGTTTAACAACAGTGTGTGAATACAGATGAGGTAGTCCATTAAAGTTTGTTCACAAAGTCCTGTGGCAATATGGTCAGATTCATACTAGTTAATTATTGCAGGGCTTAAGTTCTAAGTAAAAAGTAGTCTTAGAAAATTCTTAGTAGAATGCTATTGTGTGGCTCAATGAATCCCTGTTGTCAAGAAATAATGTTGCCAATTATGCAGAAAATAATCAAAAGCTAAAATTTTGGAGAACTAATTGTTGTATTTTTCTGTGTTTACTGATTTTACTTATTTGTTTCAGTGAAAGGAAAATGCATAAATGATATATTTTCACTTGCCTTCAAGCTGAGATTATTTTTCTTGATGTTCAGACTCAGATGGCAATTAAATGAAAAGAAATCTGTTTTCAGTGAAATTACCACAGTGTGTATAGTATAGGCTTGTCAATAGCTGTTTAATCTTATAACTTGTTAGGCTTCTTTAGCTTGTGTCCAGGTAGTTTATATGAATGATGGGTTATTAACTCTCCCCCTTTTTAAACAGGGAGTAGACATATTTTAAATGAATAGTTCTTATCACTGATGCCAATTAGTAGAAGGAGACATTATTTCCCTGAATTCCTATATTTGTATTAGCTACATTAAGATTATGCTGTGTCTTTCTGAGAATGTGCATAGAAGTTAACTTTTTAGCTTGGCAATGGTAACATATGATTACAAATATGTAAAGTGACATATTTGGTTTTTAACTCTACTTTTGCATATTACTAATTTGTTTTTCCGTTTTTTCCTTATTGTTTGGTGATTTGAGTTTATGGTGTGAATACCTTTCCTTTTAAAATGTGATATTAACATAATATTAATATAATAGGGAATGCAGTTATTTTTATATTATCACCAGTCAATTAACTATCCACAGTAGAACTGGAATGAGATAGCTTAATTTAAAATATTACACATCTTTCATAGAGGGGCATTTGATGTAATAGATAGGATATTTGCCTTAGAGTCAGGGAGTTCTGAGTTCATATTCCACCTATACAGCTATGGGCAAGTCACTTAACCTATCTGGGTCTCAGAAAACTCTAAGATGATAAGTTATTGACCAAGGTACCAGTTAACTTACTTTTTTTTGTTAAATTTTTTTTTTTGCATTTTGGAGGGCAGTTGAGGTTAAGTGACTTGCCCAAGGTCACACGGCTAGTTTTTTGTGTTAAGTGTCTGAGGCCGCATTTGAACTCAGGTACTCCTGACTCCAGGGCCGGTGCTCTATTCACTGCGCCACCTAGCCGCCTCCAGTTAACTTACTTTTAATAGTTATCGAGTAGATACAAGTAGCTCAAAGAAAAGACCTTTACCAAGATGGCACAGAAATAACATTAGCTACAAAATATTTCTCCTCAACAAATCTGTGAATTCTCTCATAAATATACATAACGTTCATGGGAAGAATGGAGGCAAACTTAGAGTATACTTAGAATGAGGCACTCATGTTGGGAACATTTGTGACCAAGGCAAGTTACGCCTCTAGGCACTTCAGTCCCTTGATATCCTTTTTCTTCTAAAAGGATTCTCATTTTGCCCCACTACTCCCCCAGGCATAGAATCTCTTCTGAGCAGGTCCCTCATGTGGGGCTCCTTGGGTCTTCTCTCTGCCACTGTTTGACTCTCAGTTGTGAGAGATATTTCTTTCCTGCATCCATTTGGTTCTCTTCTTAGCTGCCAGGTGCCATAAACTCTTCAAACTGCTTCCTGTCATGGATGGTCCTTTTTTGTGTATATGTGTCCATCCAGAGTGGGTATCTTTGTTTCCCTACTGGATATGATAGCTCTTAAGATACTTTCCTCCCTATTTCTGCCTTCTGGCAGGAGAACAGAGGTCATATTCCACACAACTGTTCCTTGCCTCAACTGTCTTGATTGTATCCAGTGTTTGGCAATATGTATATGACATATGGTCCAAAATTTTATTTCATTCCCTGGTTTACTTAGTATTACATACTATCAATGTTGGGACTTGGTGGGGGGAACTAGAGTAAATCCTCTAATATCTGGGGGAAATTCAAATATCCAGATATAATGAAGATCCTATAGCCTTTCTCTTACTTACCAAATGCAGAAAATCATTGTTAAGTCGCCACTTCCACCTCAGTTTCCCTAATGCTCCCATATTTTGAAGTATCAAAAGTCTTCCTGGAACAAGAGAAGATGAAGGGGAATAGAGTTCCTTAAAGCCTTAATGGTGGGGCTCACCTGCCATTATATAAATGAGTATCATCTCATGTTTATTTGTAGCTATATACTTAGATATTCATATACCTTGGTTCAATATTGAAGAAATATTTTTTCTTTAAAAATTATATATTAAACCACTGAATATAACTACATACACACACATACCTACATACATACATATATACAATATCTTTTTAAAAAATTTCCAGGGTCATGGGAGATCTTAATGCTGAGCTTCATTTTTTTTCCTGCTGGTAATAAAGTATGAAGTCATAATAAGGTAAACACATACCTCTTTATTTTACTTTATATGATTATATCTACTGACCTGAGATGGGAGGGGAACTAAATGCTTTCTACATTCCTATTCCTTTCTCACAAAGGCTTGACATACTGACCTAAATGGACTGAGGGACACTAGAGAAATCTCTGCCTTGTTCCTAAATCTCTAAGCCATGAAGGAGCTCCTGAATTCTCTCTTCAGTCCTTCAGGGAAAATCACTTCCATATTTTGTAAATTGGAACTTGCGTGGTGAGCCCCACCATTAAGGCTTTAAGTGATTCTATTTCCCTTCATCTTCTCATGTTCCAGGGAGACTTTTGATACTGCAAAATGTGGGAGAATTGGGGAAGCTGAGGTGGGAATGGTGAGTTAACAATGATTTTCTGCCATTTGAAATATACTAAGCAAGATAAAGATTATAGTATTTTCATCATAGCTGTATGTTTGAATTTCCCCCAACTATTAGGGGGTTTGCTCTAGTTTCCCCTCACCAAGTTTCAACATTGATAGTATATACTAAGTACACCAGAGACTGTTTGAAATGAAATCTTGTGCCATCTATCATAATATGTAGCTTTGGAAAGGTTATGTGGATTAGACACCATAACACATGGAATCTTGAAGAACTGTAATTGTTAATATCCTTATTTTTGCTTGAGAGCCTTTAACACCAGTGGCCTATTGGTTTGTCACAGAAGCTACAGAAAATATGCTATCGAATTACCCATAAAATGAAGTATTTCCTTTTTGCCTTCATTAGCCATTGTGATGACAACCTTTTCCTGAACTTCTAAAGAATTACTCAGTTGTATCAGAAGAGATTTACTTGGAAAAGGAAATAAAGAACTAAAGGCTTCTTTTCTATACCCAACTGCTCCTTCTTCTTATCATGTGGCAATTGCTCTTCCAGAAGTCTTTTTATGACTAATAGCTAAGGAGAATACGTAGTTGTTCAATACTGGGAAAGAACTGAAGTTAGTGTTTACTTGTTTTCGTGAAAGTCACTTTAATAGAATATGAGTTTTCCTGCTTCCCTGAATGATAGTAAATCTAAATAGTTTATCAATGAATTGTCTTCTTTCTCAGATATATGTTATTAAATAACCAGAAAATGATGTCACCATTTGATATTCTTTCCTTGAGTCTAGAGTTAAATTTGGAACTCAATCTAGTATTAGAAACTAGGATTGAAATACTTAATAGACTTGTTGATCGACTTTTAGCTGGGACCAAGAATGGAGGTGAGCCAGCCCATTAAAACTATATTTAAAATACTGCCTCTATGAACACTCCTTTATTCCAGGTTGCATTAGTTTCTTATTCATTTCTTGATACACTCAAGGTATTGACAGACCTCTGGTACCATAGAAGTAACCCTTTGGCCATGCCAGTCTGTGAAACAAAAATGCAAAACAAACTGAGTTTTCCCCAAGGCAATGAAAAACAGCAGATATATTATATTAACAATCCCCTAAATCAAGAACATTTCTCTGTAGTCTCAGGAACTGTCTTTTGTATTGTGCTCCAATGGATTGATAGTGTCTTTAATTGAAAAAACCAGTGCTTGACAGATACATTTGTGAATTTGAGTGACCTTACTAAAGGGGAAGATAGCTAGCATGAGTCTCAATGAACTGTACTTCACCCATGTTTCTCTCCTTACTTCGTACAACATTGCTGATCCTCTCTCTCAACAGTTCACATTTAACAAGTGCCCTGCACCTCTCTGCTTGAGTGATGTTCTATTTGTTACATAGCATCCTGGCATTCTATTAAGACATTGTAATTATAAAACAAAATCTTGCTTTGTTGACATTAAAAACAAATTGAAAGTTGCAGCTGTTTAGCCTGCCCTTCTTGATTGAAGAGAGAACTTGCACTGGCCTTTAGTTGATTAATGACTAAAATTTTTGCATTTTTAAATAAACCCAGAATACACTGGGCAGTATGTATAAACTGCAAATTGAAATAATAAGATCAAGATTATGATTTCTATCCCGTCGTCACTTGATGTTTTAGAAGTCAGAGTCACCCATGAATTAGTCAACCTTGATGAGATTAGAGGTCAGTGGATTTTAGTCAAAGTAATTATTATCTCTTTCTCATGTAACTAACTAAGGTGGGAAGAAAATGCAAGCCAGCAGGGGAGAGAGCAGTATAAATTAAGAGCTTCTTTCTATAAGTCCAGGGCTCAGTCTACTGAGGTACTGAATCTATCAGATTTTAATATATCCATAAGGGCTATACTTCTTACTTCAAATTTAAAATACTACTGTTGGTGCAATGTGCAATGCTCAAAGTGTATAGTTTGGTTATTCTTTGTTTCCACTTTGCATATATTCACAAAGTAAGTGCTCAACACTGATAAAACCGCCAAAATTAATCAAGAAATATAACTCTCTTGAAATATTCTTATGTGTAACTAGGTGGAGAAGGGAAGAATTATGAAAAGAACTTTATGAATCCTATCTTCATGAGTCAGGGCTTTTGAAATGCTAGGGCTTTTCAGTTTCAATTTCTTTCTTACAAGGTTAAAAGAATTCTTCTTGTGTTAGCTCAAGAATGCTATATTTGATCATTCTTTCTCACTCATGACATAGCTTCTGTGAATTATGGAACATTGGGTTTGCTAGAGCAGATCATTCTGGGCCTGTCCCCCTATCGAGAATATCCGTATTGAATTTGAATGGAAAGTTCACATTCAAACCTCCCAGCCAGCCTTCCTATTTGAATGAGATGTTTGGGCTCTTGCTGTTTATAAGACACTGACAACTTCCAAAATGATTTGATACTGCTTAGAAGTTACCAGGCTGTTAACCAATATAGAGATAACTTCATCAGTATATTGAAGTTGCATTTTGGGAGGCATTTTAAAATATAGTAAAACACTGTTTATGGGCAGTTGGGTGGTATAATGCTGGGCCTGGAGTAGGGAAGACCTGAGTTCAAATCCAACCGCAAATATTTGCTAGCTGTGTTACCTTGGGCAGGCCACTTAACCCTGTTTGCTCCAGCCCCTCATCTGTAAAATGAACTGGAGAAGGAAATGGCTGACCACTCCAGCACCTTTGCCAAGACAACCCCAAAGGGGGTCATAGAGTCAGACACATTTTTAAAATAACTTAACAACAAGAACAATGAGAACAACAACTTTACTTATCTGGTGGTCATACTATGGTAATCTGCCATTTTGAATACAGTCTAAAGGGTGTTAGCAAATGGTCCTGGGAAGCTACATTATTTGTTACTAAGTCCATATAATAAAATTCATTTATTTTAAGTTGAAGAAGTAGCATTTCAGGCCCTCAGTCAGAACCTATTGATTTATTTTTACAGCTACTTCTAACAAGCTTGGTTATGTGGTTTACAGATCAGAAGCAACAAATTAAATGAGGGTAATGGTTTCACAGCAAGAGAGAGAGGTTAGAACTGTAGAAATCAGGAATCATTTACTATAGAGATATAAACAACTGTACATGCAGTGCTGTCCCTTGAGGGCATAGCTATTATTTAGAACATAATTCATTAATAATTATTCATAATCATATGAGAAATATCAAATTGTAGTCAATATGCTATTTGTAAGAAAGCAGGAAGAAATTTGTATACTACTTCTTCAAGATATTTCTGCTCCAGTCACAACAGAAGACAAAGGGCTAAAAGGCATATTTGCTTTTTGGACTTTTCACTTTTGTGGAATATTTTATTCATTCTGTGACTATGCTTTATAAAGGAGTTATTACTCTATGTGTAATTTATATCATGCTGCACGTTTGATTTGGAAATTTGCAGGCAATCACATAGACTTGTTTTAGATTCACATTCTTTCAGTGAAGTTCCACATTACAGTGGAGGTACATTTAAGTTCATCAAATGTTTGATAATGACCTAATGTATGCAGGTTGGTCAGAGACTTCTAGTAGACCCTGATTGTAGCTCCATAGGCCACAGAGAAAGATGAACTTGAAGATCATATGCAGAATCATAGATAGAGAGCTGGAAGGGACCTCAGAGCCCATCTAGTCTAATTCCTTTATTTTATGGATATAGAAAATATTAGATGAGGTTAAAAAGATTAAACGACTTGTCCAAGGTGGTATCAGAGATGATACTGAAGCTGGGTCCTTTGTGTCTAGAGCTCTCTCTCCACTGTGCTTCCTCCAGTAAGTTCTTCCTTGCACAGTAACTCTTCAGACCCTTTTCCATTCTGCAGAGACAAGTCTCTGAGGGACATGTAGACTTGGCCGTATGACAGTTTCTTTTTCTGCCACCTCTGACAACAAGAGATCCTGACTTTCAGAGTAGACAAGTTAGTCTAGAGTAGTGAACCACATAGCAATGGAATTAACCAGATGAACCCAGGCTGGCTACATTTAAGATGGGCTCACTTTCCCCAAACTGATATCAGAACAACTCTTTGAAGACTACCTACATGTTCCAAATCTTGTGTTAAACGTGTTCTATTCTTTCACTAGCCCTCAAATGACATGGTCTCTAGTTTGGTCACTATCCTGATTGTCCTTTTCTATGTTTGTCCATCTCATTAATGTCCTTCTTTGGGGCTTTCCTCCTACTGTATTGCTCTCTGTGTTTCACTGAAAAGCACTTGGCTAGACCTCTTTACAATTCCATACCTGCTCTGTATGTAAAAGCTTTCCTGTGCCCAACCTGAATCCTGAGCTACCCACCTCCTTCCTTCTAACCTGCTTTATTGTTAATGACCCGGGTTGACCTGACCATAACTATGACATGAGTCCTCTTAGCAATCAAGATGGAGATGATCATCCATCTGGGTGATCCCTCATGTAGTCATGTAACAATGGCATTCATGTTACTTTTAAACCCTCAGTATTTGGAACCAAACTTATTTCAGGAATTATTAACTGGTACTCTCTTTTCAATAAATTTCTGTGCAATAAGAAGCCTATAAAACCATTTTATTGACCTTAAAACTATATTCTAAATACTATGTCAAGAGTTTATCATTGATAATGATGTTTCTCCTATTGAAAAATATTTTAAAAAGTAAGAATCAATTCAGCATTATTCTTCATACTACCTTTTTGGCTTATTCTCATTTTATTAAAAATTCATTATGAAATATTTACTTCAAGCAGCCTGTTTGAAGTGAGTGCTATCTTAATTATTCTCAGTAATTTATTACTTAGAGTTGGACAGCAGTACAATAAAACCTCTTTATGAAGTACTTTACTATACCTTTTTATTATATTGCAGGTCAACTTGTATCTCCATTATATGTACAAAAGCTACAACACTGCTATTTCCACATTATATTAATGCCAAGATGGATTCTACTCTATCATTTTTATTTTTTAAATCATCCTGGGAATAAACAAATCAAAAATGGTCAATTCAAGGAGATTTGCCTGAGTAAAAACCTTTTTTCTAAGTATATATCATATACCATAGTCTCAAATATACCCCAAGAATACTAGGACAGTCTCAGATGATTGTCTTATTTGAGGCTATTTCAGAATGTCTCCATCATTACAGACCCAACCCTTACTGGAAAATCTAACCATGCCACCAGGAATAACACTGAGCATTGTCCTAGGACAAACAATCAATTGGACTGGAATGGGTGACACACAACCATTTCTCTGGCTGCTTTCTTCAAGTCAGCAAACAGAGGAAGAGAAACAAAGACATCAGCACAGTCAAACAATACAATAACACCTTCTCAAGCCTACTAGTAGGCTTACTTGGGTCTGTCTTTTGATTTAAAAAAAAAATCTAAGCTCCTTAAAGGTACCAATTTTGACCAACTTATTTACCAACAGCTAGTTACTCTCCTTCCTCGTTAAATATCTTATCTACTGCTGCTTCTCCAGCCAGTCTAAGTCCCCATTTCTTCACAGTTTCTTTAATTACAGTGAGAATATATTAAATTTAGAAGGATATTCTCATTTCAAGAAATAAAGTCCTGTTTTTTGCAGTATGAGGACAGTTGAAGGGGATATATATGCATATATATGTATACATACATACATATGTATGTATAGGTGGGTGTATGTGTCTATATGTATTTATGTGTGTACGTGTGTACATGTATACATAGCCAGGGCACAGAGTCAGTTGAATGTGAAGGGGTGATATCTAAAACATAAAATTATGAGGTGAGAGAGGAATATATTGGGAGAAGGAGAAGGGGAGAGATAGAATGGGGTAGATTATCTCACATAAAGGAGGCAGGAGAAGGCTGTTACAATGGAGGAGAAGAGGAGGAAGGTGAAAGGGAATGAGTCAACCTTACTCTCCTTGGATTTGATTAAAGACGGGAATAACATATACATTCAGTTGAGTATCTTATCCTACAGGAAAGTAGGAGGGAAGAGGATAAGAGGGGGAATGATAAAAAGGAGAGCAAATTGGGGGAGAGGTTAGTTAGAAGCAAACACTTTTGAAAAGGGAAAGGGTCAAAGGAGAAAATAGAACAAATGGGGGATGGAATAGGTAGGATAGAGGGAAACATAGTTTTTTCACAATATAACTATTATGGAAGTGTTTTGCACAACTACATGTGTATAATCTGTATTGAATTGCTCGTCTTTCCAGTAGGAGTGGGTGAGGAGAGGAGAAGTTCCAGAGAGAATCTGGAACTCAAAGTTTTAAAAACAAATGTAAAAAATTATTGTTACATGCAACCGGGAAATAAGATATACAGGCAGTGGGGTACAGAAATCCATCTTGCCCTACAAAAAAGTAAGGGGGGGTATAGGGTGGATATAGGGGAAGGGGTATTCAGTATACTTGCCATCTTGGGGTGGGGGTAGGGGAGAGATGGGGAGAAAATTTGTAACTCAAATTCTTTTGGAAATAAATGTTGAAAACTAAAAATAAATAAATTATAAATAAAAAAGTAAGTCAAAAATGTGTAAATATTTTTTAAAAGAAAACTTCATCCTATTTTCATATTGGCTTACTTTATGAAATCAGGGATGGATGTATTTCTCTGACAAAACTAAATTTCTTGTTGGAATAAGTTAAACCTTTTGTCAAGGAAGAATTTAAATGGGGTTCAGCCTTGGGGTTTTGTCTGAGTTCTGTTACCTCTTTGGGACTCATCTAACTCACAGGTAAGATTAGGTGATCCCTGTGGCCTCTTTCTGCTCAGTGTTTAAAATCCTTCTTGTATGAATTTAGTACTCCAGCAGTATGCAGTCTTCTCATTCTTAGAGATCTGATCCACACTTTGTTTTTGGAATTCACAGTAAAATTCTTGGGTCTATCTATTTCTGTTGTTTTTTTTTTTTACTCATTTGTGAAAGGAAAGAGGGAGGGGGAAATTCTAGTTGTCTGGTGGAATTTGGATCTAACCCAATATTGACCAGGGAAGTGAATGGGTGCTTAGAAGAGAGGTGCTCTAGAGACCTGACAAATTCCTAACACTGAGGTTTAGATAGTGCATATTGTATTAGTTACACATTTATAAGTTTATCAATTGGGGAATTTTTGTTTCATCTGATTTCAGAGCTTTTCTATTTCTCAGCAATTCTTTCTAATATAAATAAATGTAATGTAAATAAAATATTTGATGAATTCATCTAGCAAATTTTGGTGAAGTGGTTAAGTATTTGGTTAACTCCCTCAGTAACTTACAAAATTAATTTCTCTTATGTTCCATAATTATGTTAAGTAGGGCATAAATGGATTCCTCTTCACAGATCATTATTTAAATTGGTTGTGGATTGAAACCAGCCAAATTTACTAATATAATTATTTGTATTTGGTTACAAGTGAAAGCCTGAGGAAGATATACAAACGCTAATTTAATTACATTTTTCCTAAGAAAAGTGTCATATTGACTGTTCTACAAGTACATAAATGTTTTAATAATTTTACTGTTTTAACAATTTAATAATTTTGATTTTAAACATTTTAATGTATACATATACACAGCAAGCATACTTATACATAATCAATTATATCAGATCTGAAGGTGAGGTATCATAGACTACCAACAGGGCTCTGTTCTTGGCCTTCTTTTGTTTAACATTTAAATTAGTGATAATATCTATGAAATTTGTTGGTAATTTGGAGTTAGGAGGGCTAGTTAATATGTTGACTGACATTACTGACATCCAAAAAAATTCGATAGGCTAGAGTGATGGGTGAATCTAATAAGATGAAATTTAATTTAATTTTTTATCTATTTTATATTAATCATAACTGATTTAAAGAAAGGTTTTTAAAAATTGGTTACTTCAATCTTCCCCAGATAAATTAATATATATTTAATTTGCAGTTTTAAAATTTTATATGTTTTGCTTGTAACTTTTAAAAACAGACTTCTGTTTGGTTCATTGGACAGACCTAGTTTCAAGAGGTGGAAGATTAGGAGAAGCAGATTTCAGCACCATAGAAAGATCCTCCAAACATGCTGAGTTGTCCCAAAGGGCCAACTCCTCTTTTTTGAGGACTCTCGGCACAGCCTGAGTGATCACTTATCAGGGATGTTGATGTGATGTGATTGTTATGCAGAAGTAAAATTTTGACTAGGTTAATTTAGAGTACCTTTCCAAATTTGAGATTTTCTGATGTTTCTAGGATAGAATGTTTATTAGTGCACATATAATGTATTTCCCATCTCAAAGTGGTAAAAAAGTAAAAGATTGCAGTCACTTCAAAGATGCTTCTGTAATGAATTTGCCCTTAGGGTTATGCTATTAGGGCAATGGTTATTGTTTTGTGTGGTCTTTATATTTTAATTGATTCCCCAAGAAGTTATAAATCACCAGTATAGAATTTATAAATGAAAATGTTCATGAAACCTTGCTGGAAAGATAGTTGCTCTTAGATTCCTCTTTATGAATATGGTATTTGTATAGAACATAAAAAGAGTGGAACCTGATAACCTTTTATTTCTTCTTTTTCTAATATATGATGTTTATCACCATTTTTGAGAACCCTACTGTAGACATTAGAGCAGCTTTATTATAAGAGAATGGTAGCTCTGCAGTCATTTCTATTCTAGAGTGAGTTTCTTAAGCAGCAGGAGTGAGATGATTTTGCAAATTGCAATGTAATATCACACATGATCTTGTCTCGACCTGTAACAATGCATCCTCACAGAAATAACATTTAATTATGGTAATATCCTTCCAGATACCAGACACAGAATGGCGCCTGTTAAGATTTTGGGTTTTTTATTTGTACGTGTTGAGGTAGAAAAGAAGAAGAAAAATCACATACCCTTAGATGTTATTTTGCAATTGAAGAGGGTTTTCCACTTTGTTTTCTCAAGAAGAAATAAAAACACAAACAATCATTTGACAGACAAACACTCTCAAACACTGTGACCCCATCTAATCCCTCCACTGCACATCTTAATCCCTGATGGACTTTTCTCAAATATGTGGGCTATGAGGTTAGGGAGTTTTAGATGTGATGCTTTCTCTGATGCCTGCCACTGACAGATGCAGTGACCTTATCATGTAGACAGCTCTATCCAGTACGACAGCCCAACCATCTGTCTTATATCGATTATAATTGATTTAAAGAAAGGAGCCTCCTGAAATTTGGTACCGTAAAGCCCCCAAAATAAATTGACATAAATTTAATTTGGAATTTTAATTTTTATATTTTTAGCTTGTTAATAATAGATTGTAAACTGTGTGGTCTAGTCTTTTGTCTATCTGGGGTTAGGAGATGAAATGCTACTTGTTTTATTGTCATGAATATTTCAACCTCCTAATTAAAATAACATATGTTCTAAATAATTCCTGTTCTATTTATAGTCTAAAGATATATATATATATATATATATACATATCCTCATTATGGATAGATAAGTCATTATTTGAATTTTACTGCTTTTAAAATTGGCAAGAGTTTTCAAATGGGTTAACCAGCTCTCAGTGAGAATTATCCAAATGAGGAACAATAAATGCAGAAACCTGAGGAATGCAAAATCATTTTGGAAGTTTCCATTTTATATTGGCAAAACTAATAAAATGTGAAGATAATGTTCATTCAGCAACATTAACTTGTTCAGGTTACTTGCTGTATATAATTAGTGTAACTAGGTAGCTTAGTTATGTATCTTATATTTAAAGTCTAAATTTTCACCAATGTCATTAAATCCAGTTTTCCACTTTCAGGGAATGGCATAAGTTAAAACAGCTAAAAAGTGTTTTTAGCACCTATTGTATTCAAAGCACAGTGTAAGAAAATTAGCTAATTTGGAACAAAGGTTTGTGTTGGAAAATAGTGGGAAATGATTCGGGGTCATCACTATTTTATTCACCAATAATTTGATGATGCCACTGGGGCCTATTAATATTTTTAGCACAAATTACCCATATACTAAAATATATTCTACTGTTATTTTTGAGTCTTTCTCTTTGATTTTTATAGGTTCTCCCCCCATGTTTTCTCTTATTGTGCAGCAGTCAGATGTAATTTCAATTGCTGATAGGAATGCCTGTCTATAGCAATTGTATTTCTTTCTCCCGTCCTCCCCCTCACTTTGGGCTTAGAAACTAGGATTACCTGAATTATATGTAAAATAAAAATAAAAAACTTTAAGTAAGGCCTTTTGAAGAGTTTTCAGACTAAAGTGGTTGGGTGTGTATGTATATGTGTGTGTGTATACATACATACATACACATACACACATATTATATGCACACACACATACATATACACATATATATATACATACATACTTTATAATTATTTGGCTTCTTAGAGACCTTATTATATTATCTTACTGTTTCTGGCTTATATTGTAAGTAAATTATTTTGCCAGATAACCTAATAGACATAGATAAAATCTATAAAATAGTTTAGTAACAATCAATTCTCTATAAAGCTATTTTGGTTGATTCGGTATGATAAATATCTTTAGGCAACTATCAATTGATTGCATGTGTGTGTATTTGTATTTGTTTACACATGTGTATAAATACATATTTATTTCTTTATTCTCTAAGATTTCCAGGTACTTGTGTCAATACCAAGAAGCAGAAAAATGTAGCAGATAGTCAGCCTTGGAAGTGGAATACCTAGATCCAACTCTGGATTATTCTGGTGCTTAATAACTCTGTGACCATAGGCAAGACCATACAAGGAGTTTTGCTGAGTCTTTATCAGTAGATGGATTTTTTGTACTAGGAGTTGTGTATATGTATGTGTTTTATACACACACACACACAAATATACATACTTATATACATACACACATCGGAAATCACAGGCCCTCTTTCCCACTTCCTCAAATTAAATACTGCTGATCCTTACCACTGTCATTCTCTTCCCCTAACACCTCCCCCCCCCCATTTACTTAAGTCAATCATTGCATAACATTGTTTCTCTAATGTTTTCTTTTTTTTTTTTTATTTTTTTTATTTTTTTTATTTTTATTTTTATTTTGTTTACATTTTATTTTATTATTATTATTTTTTAAAGTTAACTTGTTTGTTCACTTTTAGGTTACAAGATTCTGTTCCATAGTCACTTCAGTTATA
>CM053599.1:189941921-189957385 GCA_028646575.1 Pseudocheirus occidentalis
AGACAGACTATCACTGTCACAATCTGTCCACTGTGAAGATGTCCTGTATAATCACACATCCATAGCCTGTATTGAACTGAGTGTCCTTCTAGTAGGGGTGGGTGACAAGGGAGGAATAGACAGAATCTAGAATTTAAAGTTCTGCCATACCTGCAACTAGGAATTAAGATATACAGGGGCTGGGATAGGGAGAGCCCTCCTGCCCTACCAGAAAATAGGAGAGCAGAGCAGGGGAGGGGCTTTACAGTGGGATTGCTGTTATGGGATTGGGGCAGGAGCAAGATGGGGAGAAAATGTGTAATTCAAAAAATGTAATGAAAATGAATAATGTAAACAAGAAAACAAATAAAAACTAAATTAAAAAAAAAGTCAGCACCCTGAACTTCAGAGAACGCAAACAAAGTACAAACAGAAGTTACAAGCAGATAAACAAACAGATCAGCAGACAGGCTTCCAGCCATCTGACCATTACATCCATACCTAGTTAGTTACCAGAGAGGAAATCACCAACATCTGGGTTTTTCAAAGCCGAGGGGCTCAACAGTTTCCCAGAGTCTCATCTGGCCAAATCACACAGCTCTTCTCAAAGTGAGCCCCAAAGCAAAACTTCACATCAGCAGTATATATAGGGGCGGCTAGGTGGCACAGTGAATAGAACATCAGCCCTGGAGTCAGTAGTACCTGAGTTCGAATCTGGCCTCAGACACTTAGCACACACACACAAAAACTAGCCATGTGACCTTGGGCAAGTCACTTAACCCCAACTGTCCTCCAAAAAGCAAAAAATTAAAATTAAAAATAAAAAAAACAGTATATATAGCCTTCTCCTGGATCAGAGAATGTCACAGCCCTTTTGACCCACTGCCCAATCACAAAGTAATAAGGCATGGACATTCCTGAAGAATAAGCCTCCGGCCACAGGCTCCATGTGACCACATTCATCCTATTATGGGGCAGAGTGTACTTTCAAATCAGGGAAGGTTTTCGGAGCCTTTTTTTAAGCCTATAAAAAGGCCGAGGGACAGGAAAGATCTTCAGATTCCCATAACAATCACTAATTAGAGAAGTGCAAATTGAAAACAACTCTGAGGTATCACCTCATACTTTTCAAATTGCTAATATGACTGAAAGGGAAAAAAGATAAATTTTGGAAGGAATGTGGAAAAATTGGGACATCAATGTACTATTGGTAGAATTGTGAACTGATCCAACCATTCTGGAAAGCAATTTGGAACTATGCCCAAAGGATTATAAAACTGTGTGTACACTTTGATTCAGCAGTAGCACTGCTACATCTATATTCCAAAGAGAACAAAGAAAAAGGAAAAGGACCTATCTGTACAAAAATATTTATATGAACTTTCCTTTGTGGTGGCAAAAAATTGCAAATCAAGGGTAATACCCATGAATTGGGGAATGGCTGAACAAGTTGTGGTATATAATGGTGAAGGAATGCTATTGTGCAATAAGGAACGACAAGTGGGATGGTTTCAGAAAAGCCTGGGAAGATTTATATGAACTGATACAAAGTGAAGTGAGCAGAATCAGGAGAACATTGTACACAGTAAAAGCAAAATTATATGATGACCAATTGTGAATGGCTTAGCTATATTTCAGCTAGAAAACTCAGTGGATAGAGCACCAGGCCTAGTATCAAGAAGCCCTGAGTTTAAATCTGGCCTCAGATACTTACAAACTGGGTGTGGGCAATTCACTTTACCCAATTTCCCTCATTTTCCTGAAATATAAAATGAGCTGGAGATGGAAATGGCAAACCACTCCAGTATTTTTACCAAGAAAACCCTAAGAGGTGTCAGAAAGTCATACGTGACTGAAACAACTAAACAACAACAATGACAAAAGCAAAGACAACGATCAAAGACAGTTCTGAAAGACTTATAAAGCAAGATGCCCTGCACCTCAAGAAAGAGAACTGATGGGGTCTGAGTGCAGATTGAAGCGTAGTTTTAACATTTTCTTTATTTTTTTGCAACATAACTCATATGGAAATATGTTTTTCATGATTTCACATGTAAAATTAATATTGCATTTCTTGCCTTCTCAATGAGTGGGGAAGATGCAGAGGGAGGGAAACAATTCAGAAATCAAAATTTTAAAAACAAATGTTAAAAAGGAACATAGAATGAAATCCCAAATGGGGTCATGAAGAGTCAGACACGACTGAAATGACTGTATAGCTACAACAACAGCAACAGATCTGAACAGGCAGTTTTCAGAGGAAGAAATCAAAGCTATCAATATGTCATATGATAAAATGCTCAAAATCACTAATGGAGAAATGTATGTTAAAATGACTCTGAGATACTTCCTCACACTCATCATATTGGATAAAATGTCAGAAAAGGAAAATGAGAAAGACTAAAGAGAATGTGGGACAATAGGCACACCAGCATGCTGTTGGGTAGGTAGGTGGTGTAGTGGACAGAGTACTGGCCTTGAAGCCAAGAAGATTCATCCTCTTGAGTTCAAATGTAGCCCCAGACACTTACTAGGTACATGATCCTGGACAAGCAACTTAATGTCGTTTGCCTCAATTCCTCATCTGTAAAATGAGCTGGAGAAGGAAATGACAAATTATTCCAGTATCTTTGCCAAGAAAATCCTAAATGGGGTCATGCAGAGTTGGACACAAATTAAATGACTGAACAAAGTGCGATATTGGCAGAACTATGAGCTAGTCCAGCCACTCTAGAGAACAATTTGGAACTATGCTCAAAGGGGGCAATAAAACCGTGCATATTCTTTGAATTATAAAGATTAAAAAATAGGAAGGAAACAAACCTATAAGTACAAAAATATATAAAGCAACTCTTTTTGTGGTGTCAAAGAACTGGAAACTGAGGAAATATTTGCTTAATGACTGAACAAGTTGTGCTATATGATTGTGGTGAAACATGACTGATCTGCAAGAAATGATGAAGGGGGTGGTTTTAGAAAAATCTGAGAAGACTTATTTGAACTGATGTAAAATGAAGTGAGCAAAATCAAGAGAATAATGTACACTATAATAGCAGTGTTATAAGGTTAGTCTACTGTGAAAGACTTAATAACTAATCACCACAAAGATCCCCTACAACTCCAGAGAACTTATAATGTAAAATGCTGTCAACCAATAGATAAAAAACTGGTAGACTCTGAATGCCGAGAGAAACACTGTTTTCTCTTTGTTCTTATGGCTTTTTTTCACCTTTGATGTGGAAATATGTTTTGCCTGATTTCATATATATAATGGACATCGTATTTCTTGCCTTCTCAAATTGTGGGGGGAGATGTTGGAAGGAGGGAAAGAATTTAGAACTGAAAATAATTTTTAAATTAAAAATAAAGATAATGGAAACAAACAAAAAAGGAATATATTATGTGCTAAGCACTGTCTTAAAAATAGCAAAAAATAAGACAATTACTACCCTCAAAGAGCATACATTCTATTAAGGGAAACACCTTGTACACCTATAGGCAAATATACATATATATGTGTATATATGTACATACATACATACACACATATATTTCTACTTTTAAGAAATTGATCTAATAACAGTAAATAATATAAAATTTCATGTGTGACAGGCACAGTGCCAAGCATCGGACATACAAAGAACAATAAAAGATAGCCCCTCCACACAAGGAATTCACATTTTGATGGGGAAAATAACATGCTAACAAACTATGTCCGAACAAGCTATGTGCATTATAAATTAGAAAAACTCCACAGAGGTAAAGCACTAGAATTAATGTAGATGGTAGAATTTTAGCTGGGCCTTCAAGGAAGCAGAGAAGTTAGGACATAAAGGTGAGGAGGGAGAGCATTCTGTGTATGGAGAACAGCCAGGAAAAACTCTCAGTTCTATGAGATGGTATAGGGGGACAGGTTATGAAGGGCTTTGAATGCCAAAGAGAAATTTTTTGGAGGGCAGACGGTCATGATCAGTTGGGACAGTTTGGGAAGGCTTCCTAAAGAAGATTAGGTAGGTCAAGCATGAGCATTCCTGGCATGGGAAGCAAACTATCCAAAGACAGCATCTAGACAATGAGAGGTATGTACAGAAAGAGAACAGGTTATGTAGTTTTGCTTCAGTATATCATAGTTATAAAAGTTTTAAAAGACTAATTCCAGGCAAAGAAATTTTTTTATTGACAAGATAGGGAACTTTGTAATGTTTCGAGCAAAATTATGTAGTCCAATCTATACATAAAGAAGATAGCTTTCTTTTCTTCTTTTATTTTCTTGCCACAAGCACTTCATTTCCTAAATTGCACTTATGTTATGGGCACTACCATCTTTCCATTTACACAGGTTCATAATTTCAGAGTTATCTTTAATTATTCATTCTCCTTTAACCTCCATATCCAATTAATTGCGAAGTCTTATTGATTCTACCTCTATAATGTCTCTCAAAATTTATCTCTTCCTCCTTTCCACCAGTCAACTTCAGCCTGTCATCAAGCCTTTACTCTTTTATTACAGATAATTGGTTTTCCTCTTGCCAGTTTCCCTCCTCTCCAATTCATTATCACACAGCTGGTAAACTGATAGTTATAAAACCTGGTCTGACCCTGTCACTCCCCTTGCTTAGAGCTTCAGTGGCTCCCTATTGCCAGTAGAATAAAATATAAATGCTTCTGTTTGGAATTTAATGTCATTTACAGTTTGCATCCTGTCAGTCTTTGTAGATTGATGTCGTATTATTCTCTCATATTTGCTCTATGTTCCACCCAAACTAGTCTACTGCTGAACCCCATACTCAACACTCTGTCTCCAGCCTCCATGGCTTTGCACTCTGTCCATCAGGCCTCTCAGTCTCTTAGTCCCCTCCTCCTCTTAGAATCCTTAGATTTCTTCAAGGGTCAGGTTAAGGGATGCTTTCTATGGGAATTCTTTCATGGTCTCCTAGTTAGCCTCCCCACCCCAACCTCAAGCCCCATTCTTTTGTATTGACTTATCTATGAATATGCTGTTTCTTCTCCTTAGCATTGCTTATAGCCAAAGGTTCTTTTGTTTTTGTCTTTCCATTCCCAGTACCTGGCATATAGAAAGTATTTAATAAATTCTTGTTTAATTGAATGAAATTCATTTAACCTCTCTGGGGCTCAGTTGCCTCATGTGTATCAAGAAGGGTATATTATCTTTATTGTCTCTAAAGCTGCCCTTCTAGGTCTAAATCCTATGATTCTGTAAGATATATATATATATATAGATATATATATATAGATATATATATATATTTTTTTTAGGTAAATGGAACTAGAATTTAAATAGGGAAGCTCAACATTTAAAAGTGAAGTCATTTAACAGTATGACAAAGTAATTTGTGTTTCTTTGTTTCAACTTTAAAAAAAAATGAGGGGGAAATCTTGAAGTAAGGCACACCTGGATACACTAATTAATTACCCATCAATAAAAGTTAGCTACTGCAGGAGTGAAGCACAGCCTTGAAATATAATGAGCTGGAGAGATTTTTATGTACATACGGCCCACAGGGAAATGAATATTTTACAGGGACAAGCTAGAGGCCAAGCATAAGCTTCATTTAAAATACATTTTTAAAAAATGTTATAAAAGCCCTCCTGGATTGAAAAGCCATCCAAAAGAAGTGTTCACTTTTCTGTGATGCTGATGGGGAATCATTGTGGGTCTTAGCAGTAGAAGAATGACAAATGGTATGAATGGCTTCTGCACCCTGCTGCATCAGCAAACAGCCTGCATTATTTTTCTGTGGAATGTGCACTGCTCTGTGCCTCTCTTCACTCTCTGGTATGCAGAACTGTAGGGGAAAAAAGGAAAATCCAAGCTTTTTCCAGATGGACAATGCACAAACAGACTCTTAAGTTAGATTGCTGCATCATTCTCACACAATAGTCCATTCATTATTGTCTCACATACGACACATTTTCTGAACAATATTATAAGCAAACCAAACTATATTATGTATTTCTAAAGGTGCGCTGTTAGTGAATTTCTATATCCTGAGAAAATATTTGCAAATTTCAGAATATTCTTTCGGTGGACTAAATCCTTCCAGCCTAGGAATTTTTTGCCTAGAGCAAAATGTTGACGTTTTTGGAGATATGTGAATTTTTTTAGACCACTATGGTGGCACTTATTAAATTCACTATTCTCGTATAGTAAATGGTCTGAAAGCCTTCATGTGCCCCCAAAAGGGGCTTCTATCCCAGTAGTTGTTTCTTTACATATTGAAATGTAGACAATTACAGTTGAAAGAGGCAGAAATTAATACCTCTATTTCTCTGCAATATTAGCATGTAGGTAGACCAGATCATCAATTTACTGAATGCAGGTCATCTGGAAGACCAAATTTTGGCCCTTTTGCCTAACTGGCCCACAACTCATTTGCCTGCATGATCTGTCATGATCAATTATCTGGAAAAATTGATTATCCAGATCGTTAAATCCCCAATTAGTCTGGAAAATCCACATCCTATTGTATCCCATAAACTTTACACATGCTGTGGAGCACAGTCGGATTCTTCCCCCATGCTGTACTGCTTATCTTTTGTGGGACTTCTAACCGTGCCTCTCACTCCAATTCATAATGACTCTTGGTTTTCTGAATTCTCCATATGCTGGTTTCACTGTACCTTTCCAAGTGTATATTCATTTGGAATATACACTTTCTTCTGCAAGTAAATTGCTGTTAGGATTAAAGTAACCCAGCTTGGGAATACACAGTAGCCCCTATATTTCAACAGAAAATCTGGAGTTGAAATGACCTATGTCCTGAAAACTGATATCTTTATTGGTATCTGACCTCAAGTTTTTCACCACTGTCAAATAAAAAACTGCAGAAATTACTGTTTGAATGTATTATTATTATTTTTATTATTGTTAATTTGGAGCCAATCAGGGTTAAGTGACTTACCCAGAGTCAAACAGCTGGTAAATGTCTGAGGTTAGATTTGAATTTAAGCCCTCTTGACTCCAGACTGTATCCACTAAGTGACCCAGTTGACCCTCAGATGTATATTATTAACTACCACAATAATAATAAATTCTGACTTAGAGAACAATATAGATTGTATAAGAAAATGATAGAAACTGTGTAACATGGTTGTAAAATTTTAGCACCTACTGATTACCTAGTAAGGCATGACATAGTAGCCAGCAATTTATATCAGAAGCTTGTTATCTTTTATAAAGTAACTGATGACAAATCACCATGTTACGAATACAGACCTCAGAACATGCTTAAGGACTCAACCAAGAATCTGTACTAAAACCAGACCATTATTACATATTGAAATGTTGACTACAATTGCTCTGATATAACATTGATCTGTAAAAATGTTAAGAACGACTATGTTAAGTAGATTTCATCACAGTAAATAGTTGACCTTTAAAGTAAATAGAACAAAAAACTTTCCAAATATACAGACCTAGCATCGGTGTAGTACAGTGGATAGAGAGCTGATGTCAAGATCAGGAAGACCTGGAGACTAGTGTTGCCTGTCTCTGGCATATAAGAGCTATGTGACCTTGGTCAAGTCATTTAATGTCTCAATGTCTCAAGCAATTCTCTAAAACTGTACATTTTATAATAGATGCTGATCTGCATTAATAAAGGAAGTTTATTTTTACAGAGTTCCCTGTATTAACAAAATCACAGATCTGGTTAAAAAAAAAAGAAGAAACATACTTAGTAGAGAATTTAGAAGTTTTATCCTTGGTTATTTTGTTAGCTCAGTGAAAAAAATAATTCCTTAAAAATTAGAATTGAACAGTGGAAACTAATGACTCTATAAAACATCAAGATACAATAAAACAAGATTTTTAAAAAGTTTTTAAAAAATAGAATGATATGTGAGATTTCTTATTAGAAAAACAACTGATCTAGAAAATAGATCCAAGAAAGATATCATAAGAATTATTGGACTACTGGAAAGTCATGATAAAAAAAATCCTGGGCAACATCTTTCAAGAAAATATCAAACAAAATTGCCTATCAAACAAAATGTATATTAGAACCAGAGGGCAAAATGAAAATTGAAAGAATCCACCAATTGCCACCTGAAAGAGATTCCAAAATGAAAACTCCAACATTGATCATAGCCAAATTCCAGAGCTCATAGAGCAAGGAGAAAGTATTGCAAGCAGCCAAAAATAAATAATGCAAATATCACAGAGCCAAGGATAGAGCTATTGCACAGGACTTGGCAGCTTCCACATTAAGGAACTGTAAGGCTTGAAATATGATATGATGGAAGGAAAAGGGTTACAATAAGGGTTACAACCAAGAATCACTTACCAAACAAATTTCAATAAAATCTTTCAGGGGAAAAATGGACATTTAACAAAATAGAGGACATGAAAGCATTTCTAATTAAAAGACCAGAGCTGAAGAAAAAAATATGACCTCCAAATCCAAGACTCAAGGGAACCATAAAAAGTTAGAAAAGAAACAAGATAGAGAAAATATAAGAAATTCAATAAGGTTAAACTGTTTATATTTCTACATGATAAATAATATATATTATTTATAACAACAATTTTATTACTATAAGAGCAATTAGAAGGATTATATGTAGACAGAGTGGATGGATATAAGGTGATTTTGATGGAATAATACCCTGAAAAACAAAATAAAGCGTTGAGAAAGCAAATTGTACTGAGAGAATAAGGTTGGGGGAGACTGAATGAGGTAAATTATCGCACATAAAGAGGCATAAAAAAGCCATTATAATGGAGGGGAAAATGGAAGGGGATGACAAGCAAGCTACTTACACCAAAATTGGCTCAGCAAGGGCATCACATACACACTCTTTGCATATAGAAATCTATCTTACTCTATAAGGAAATTAAAAAGGGATGGGGATAATAGAAAAAGGAGGGACTCACTAATAAAATAGAGGGTAATACACAGTTAGTTGTCATATAGTAACTATAAATGTTAATGGGAAGAACTCACCCCAAAATGTAAGCAGATAGCAGAATGGATTTTTTAAAAAAAACTAGAATAAACAGAATCCTACAATATATTGTTTACAAGAAATACATTTGAAGCAGAGAGATACACACAGGGTAAAAGGGACTAGAGTAGATCCATTATGCTTGATCTGAAGCAAAGAAAGCAGGAGTAGTGATCCTGATCTCAGACATAGCAAAAGTAAAAATAGATCTAATCAAGAGATAAAGTAGGAAACTATATCTTGCTAAAAGGTACAGTAGACAGTGAACTCATATCAATACTAAACGTATGCACCAAATGGTATAGCATCTACATTTCTCAAGGAGAAGTTGAATGAGTTACAGGAGGAAACAGAAAATAAAATTATATTAGTGGGAGACCTCAGTTTTCCCCTCTTAGAAGCAGATAAATCTAACCAAGAAAGACATTAAGGAAGTGAATAAAATTCTAGAAAAGTTAGATACTATCCATCTCTGGATAAAAGTAAATAGGAAAGAAAAGAATATATCTTTTTCTAAGCAATACATGCCACCTACACACAAACTGACCATGTATTAGGGCATAAAAACCTCACAATCAAATACAGAAAAAGCAGAAATAGTGAGCACATCCTTTTCAGATTATAATGCAATAAAAATTACATTCAATAATGGACAGTGTAGAGACAGATTAAAAATTAATTGGAAATTAAATAATCTTTAAAAAATAATGGTCCCCAAGTCATAGAAACTATCAATAATTTTATTAAAGAAAATGACAGTGAGACAACATACCAGAACTCATGAGATGCATCCAAAACAGTTTTTAGAGAAAATTTTCTATCTTTAAATGCTTACATGAATAAAATCAACAAAGTACAGATCAAACGAATTTCACATGCAACTAAAAATCCCAGAAAAATATCAAATTTTAAAACCCCAATTAAATACCAAACTGGAAACCCTGAAAATCAAAGGAGAAATGTATAAAATGGAAAATAAGAAAACTGTTGAACTAATAAGTAAAACTAGAAGTTGGTTTTATGAAAAAAAACAATAAAAGAGATCAAACTGTTTATTAATTTCATTTAAAAGGGGAAAGAAGAAAAACAAATTACTAGTATCAAAAATGAAATGGATGATTTCACCACCAGCAAAGAAGAAATTAAAACATTTGTTAGGAGCTATTTTCCCCAACTGTATGCAAATAAATTTGACAATCTGAATGAAATGGATTAATATCTCCAAAAATATAAATTACCCAGATTAACAGAAGAAATAAAATACTTAAATAATTCAATCTTAGAAAAAGAAATTGAACAAGTCATCAATGAACTTCCTAAGAAAAAAATCCCCATTACCAGTTGGATCCACAAGCAAATTCTACCAACCATTTAAATAACAATTAATTCCAATACTATACAAACTCTATGGAAAAAACAGGCAATAAAGGAATCTTACTGAATTCCTTTTATGACCAAATATAATTCTGATATCCAAACCAGGAAGAAAAAGAGAGAAACAGAATAAACAGAGAAACAGAGTAAGAAAATTATAGACCACTTTCCCTAATGAATACTAATGCAAAAATTTTAAATTAAGTATCAGCAAAGAAGTTATAGCAGTATATCGCAGGAATCATACACTATGACTAGGTGGGATTTATACCAGGAGCTCAGGGCTGGTTCAGTATCAGGAAGAGTATCAGCATAATTGAGTATATCAATAACAAAACCAACAGAAATCATATGATTATCTTAACAGGTGCAAAAAATGTCTTTTGACAAAATACAGCACCCATTCCCATTCAAAACACTAGAGAGTATAGGAATAAATGGAACTTACCTTAAAATGGTAAGTAATATTTATCTAAAACTTTCAGCAAGCATTATCTGTAAGGGGAATAAGTCATTACCACCTAGTACTGAGGATAAACCTAGTACTGAGGATAAACCCAGTACAGTCAAAGGTGAAGCAAAGATGCCCCTTATCACCTCTATTATTTAATATTGTACTAGAAATGTTAGCTATAGCAGTAAGAGAAGAAAAAGAAATAGAAAGAATTAGAGTAGGCAACAAGGAAACAAAATTATCACTCTTTGCAGATGATAAGATGTTATACTTGGACAATCCTAGAGAACCACGAAATTATTAACAACTTTAACAAAAACTCAAAGATATCTAGGGAACCGATTTTAAAAATGCAAAAGAAGGCCTAAATTTGCCAAGTCTCCAACTCTAATATGAAGAGATATCACAATAATCTGGTACCGGCTAAGAAATAGAATAGATTAGATACAAACTGTATTACAGTAAATGACCATAGTAATCTAATTTATGATAAAGTGAAGAATCTAAGATTTTGGAACAAAAACTCACTTTTTGACAAAAACTTCTAGTAAAATTAAAAAACATTACAGCAGAAATCATCTCACACTGTATACCAGGATAAGGTCAAAATGGGTGCATGATTTTTTTTGTTTTGTTTTATTTGGTGAGGTGATCAAGTTAAGTGACTTGCCCAGGGTCCCACAGCTAGTAACTGGCACATGTTTGAGGCCAGATTTGAACTCATGTCTTCCTTATCCCAGGGCCAGAGCCCATCCATTGGTCACCCAGCTGTCCTAGGTACATGACTTACACATAAAGGGTAATACCATAACAAATTAAGAGAGCATGGAATGCTTATCTGTCAGAATTTAGGAAATTTAAGGATTATATAATTTACCTAACTTATTTTTCAAGTAAAAAAAAAGAATTCAAGAGAGGGCAAGTAATTTATCTAAGATCACATAGTTGGTTCACTTCATAGGAAAGGTATCTGTCTTGGAACTGAAATGGTCTTTTGTGTTGGACAAAAGGACTAATGGGAAATTTCATATTTTTCCAATATTCTTATTTTCTACGATGAAAGATATTCTTTAGGGAAACCTCCCTCCTCTGTCCCACATGCATGTATGTGGAAGAATGCACACATTCTTGCACACACACACACACATACTTTTTAAAAAATGAGAATGTATAATTGAGGAATAATTCTGTGTAAGCATATATTCTTATTTAGAGAGAAGTATAAAAGATTAAAAGATAACTGGGATGATTTTTGGAAATATGCATATTTCTGAGTTTAGAGTTAGAAGATCTGAGTTCAAATCCAGTCTCCAACACTTACTAGCTGTTGGGGTGAGTCATTTAACCACTGTTTGCCTTAATTCAGTGGAGAAGAAAATGACAAACTACTCCAGTATCTTTGCCAAGAAAAACTTACATGCAGTATAGTCCATAGGATTATGAAAAGTCAGACATGACTGAACAACCACAACATTCAGAAATGATAACAGTAATTTCAGAAGTGATAACTTCAGAAAATTCAGAAGATAACATGAAAGGATAAATTTTAGAATTGTAAATCACAAAGATCAACCAGGCCAATTTCCTCATTTTACCATTAAGGAAACTGAGGCACAGAGAAATTAAGGGTTTTGCTCAGTTACTCAACAAGTTGGTGTCAACTGAGATAATTGCAATGGAGTTTTACAGCTGAAAGGGGCCTGAAAGCCTTTGTAATTCAAATCCCTCATTTTACAGATAAGGAAACTGAATTCCAAAAGACCTGCCCAGGATCACTTTGTGGCAAAGCTAGGATTTAAGCCTAGGTTCTTTCACTCCAAATTCAGCAAGTGATCTTCCATTGTGTTTCCTAGCTTTATAACTCAAAGCAGATCTCCTGATTCTTACTCCATTGCTGTATGTATAAAATTGTAATGGGATATTTCCCCCTAACTTTTAAAAATACTGTTTTGAGTGAACTGTGACCTACAGAAGCTATAGAAAACTACTTGCTCCCTAAGCCACTGATTTTGTGATTTGAATAGTATTCTTCTCCAGCCGTGCTCTCCCTTTCTCTGCCTTATTCCTTTTCAACATCTCCTCTGCACTCATGTCTTTTCCTCATTAAGCTCTAACATTTCCTTAGACCATATGCCTTGACACTTTGCTCCTTGGTGTTACATTTATTTTCATCTCTTCTTATGGTAAAAGTCAACCATGAAGAGGAAGAGACAGAGATAGGAGAAGAGATGGAGGAAGGGAAAGGGGAGTGGAGAAACAAGCATTTATGAACCACCTACTGTGTGCTAGCTATGGTACTTAGTACTTTACAGATATCTCATTTGCTCCCCAAAATAATCATGGAAGGTAAGTTCTAATATGATCCACATTTTACAATTAGGGAAACCGAGGCAGACAGAGTTGCTCAGGATCACACAGCTAGTCTCTGATTTGAGCTCTTGGGTCTTCCTAACTCTGGGCCCAGAATTCTATCTAGCACCACTTGGCTGCCCAGGTAAAAGGCAGGAGGGTCAAAGACTGACAGAGACAGAGGTTAAGCACCAGGAGGAGAGCACAGAAATTTACTTTTCCCTTGTTTCCATTTGTTTTTCTTCTTCTAAGTTGCATTTTTTTTAGCTTTTTATCTCACTGTCTTGGCACACTGCTTGCTATCAATGTGTACTCTTTCAGTAGCTCATTGGTCTCGATATAAACATAATGAAATGAATAGAAAAATGGATAGAAGGGAGGGGAAAAAAAAGGAGAAACAAACAAGATGGTCCAGGAAAGCATGAACTCTCAAAGGCCCCAAATCCTGAGATGCAAAAGGAGGGGGCATGAAAGGGCCAACCTATTTTCGACTTTGCTTCCTATTAGGTTTCAAGCAGCTGCCTAAACTTTGCTTTCCTACTTTATTGTAATTAGGTTCAAGTTGCTATTGCAATATGCTTGTTTATATTTTTATTGTGTTTGTCTTAAAAAAAAATTCCTGCTGCTCTCCTTATGTTATTTTGTCTAATGGGTTTTATGTCTAACTCCATGAAGTGTTCATATTATATCCTGCTTTCTGAGATGTTCTGGGCAGAGGATACTTTCCCCAAAATGAAATGAAATGAATAAATATGTGTACACAGATAAACTATAATGAAATAACACTGAGGTTATGGCAGACACTGAAAACATAATATTACCAGCTTAGAGACTTTTCATACTTGTGGAACTCAAAAATGTCATGTTTGCAACTGCTTCCCAACATGGTTTAATTGCTGCAGCTATTTTTAAAGAGAAAATTTTGAATGACTAAGGCTTAGAAGTTCAAAGACTTGGCATTGCGCATGCACAGTAACCTTTCCTAGCTATAATTTCAAAATGATTTTTTGCTTGAGGACTTAGTGCTGTGCGTTGGTGGCAGCCAAATTGACACGGTACCGTATAACTGCTCCAAAGGAGCTATTACAGTCTATTGGGTAATTAAAAGCTAAATGGAATGTTGAGAAACAGTCCGTACAATCTGATTGGTTAATTTATTTGCTTTTGAAGATTTAAATGAGACCTTGCAGTCGTTTTGACTTTTTCTTTTAGCAGTGACTTTAGAAAGTTCCACAAAAAGAATGTGTTTTTGTATATCTAAATAACCAGCAAGACTGAACAAATTTTATGCACGTGTGTAACAGCAAGCGCCCTAGTATACCCAGGATGGCTGCTAGCACAGGTTTTTTGATCTGCTTTTCTAAAGGAAAGCAACTCAAAAGGGGTTAATAATCAAACATGTATGTATGTACGTATGTACGTATATGTATATGTGTGTATGCATATACATACATACACACAGACACACATATATCTGTATATAATTCACTTAGTTCAAGCGGAAAAGTCAGCAACCTGATCTTCAGAAAATATAAGCAAACAAAAAATACACAAAGAGAAAATAACACAATTCAACACACCAACACACAGGGCTTCTAGCTATCTGACCATTACATACATACAGTGTTAGTTACCAGCATCTGCATTTTCAAAGCCAGGGGCCTCAACAGCTGCTCAGAGTCTTATCTGGCCAAATTACACAACTCTTGCCATAAGTGAGCCCCAAAGCAAAAACAAATGGAAACAAGGGGAGTAGATATAGCCTTCTCCAGGGTTAGAGAACATCTCAACCCTTGTGACTCACTGCCTAATTACAAAGTAACAGAAGATATGTGCCTTCCTGAAAAACCAGCCTCCCCTAAGCAAGCTTCTCTTGTTGGGCTCCAAGTAAGACCTATTAAGGGGCAGGGGAGATCTTTAAATACCCTAGGCCTATTAAGGAGCAAGGAAGATCTTCAAATTTCCTTACCATTACAACATGATAATGATATTAATTCAAATTTCATAACTTAGGTTATAGCCCACCCTTCAGATGGTATATGATATTTCTCTTAAAAATCTATTCCTTACCTTCATGGATCCTGCCTTCTAAGAGTTTTAAGTTTCCATGTAAGGACACAGGTAAAGAGACTGGTTTTGTTTTGTTGCTCCCCACAGAAAATAGCACAAAATGCTTCAGTTCTAGATAACCAGTGTTGGATTGAGCAAGAGGATTAGTGCTGAGCAGCCTCTCTTCTCTCTCTCTCTCTCTCTCTCTCTCTCTCTCTCTCTCTCTCTCTCTCTCTCTCTCTCTCTCTCTCTCTCTCTCTCTCTCTCTCTCTCTCTCTCTCTCTCTCTCTCT
>CM053599.1:189957485-189991883 GCA_028646575.1 Pseudocheirus occidentalis
AGCTACCACCCTGGCTCCAGTGAGGTTCCCTGCAGACTTGGGGCTGAGGGGAGAGTCACAAGGGAATGAATCTCTAATATTCTTACAAACATGTTGATCTAGAGAGTGACTTTTACAAAGACCAGGACCCTTGGAGTTTATGCAAAAGACCTCCTGTTTTAATGGAAATCTGCCAAAGGGCAGAATGGAGACTATGGTTAGAAATTGAAAGGAGACAGATCTTGGTTCAACATAGGCTGAAAGATTTTAATAATTACACTTGCCCCAAAGTGGAGCTGGAAGTGTTGAAGAAGAAGCTGGATAACCATCTGATGGGGATATTGTAAGCTGGAATTGTGGTTTGGGTATGATTTGGAGTGCTGAGATAATTTCCAATTCTGAGTTTATGATTATGTGATTCTAATTGTTAAGCATGGATCATTTTCTGAACTCTCCTTTCATTGGTTTAGTTTAGACATGGAAATTCACAAAGGACCTTTTATCAACCTTGCTTGGATTTATAAAGCAAAATATGGTGCCTCACATTTTGTATACATTCAACTGTATCCACATCTTTTCATCAGGACCATACTTAATTAAAAGCTAGGTCTATTTAGTCACCTCTAAAATTAAAAGCAGACGTTATAAGGACTGATTATTTAATTGATAGACTGGTTCTTAAATAAATTTCTGCCTTTAAATCATTTCACTATTTATTACCACTCCCATCAGAAGGAAGGCAGATATAATGATGAAACATTCATCTCCACCCAAATCGAATTCTGTTATTTTTAAGAAGCTGTGGTCAAAGGTGAGGAAAAGATTTTTAAACTGATGTTTATTATTATTGGAATATGTGTTCTTGTTTCCATTCTTCAGAACTGATTCTGAATTTGAGGTTAGTATATGTCCATACGCATACAGATATGAAAGGCATTGAGATCTGGCTACAGAGTTAGAAAGACTGGGAATCGAGCCTCTCCTAACGTATCCTAGATCCTGGGCAAGTCACTTAACTTTTTGATGCTTCAGACAACTCTTTAAAACTATGTATACATATTTATATCTTTTATTTCTTTATTTTAGCCCACACATATGTCTGGCACCCATTGGGAGAACTCTCAATCCAAAAACTCTGTTCACTAATACTAATGGGCCACCTGTCTATAAATTATTGTCTAAGAGAGTTGTGTGGGGACAGTGGGATGTTGAGTAAATTCTGAAGGGTCTTATACCTAGTAGCAGGGGTTCAATATGAACCCAAGTTTTCATGACTCCAAGCCCAGAACTCTGTCTATTATGCCATTGTTTACACAAATATAAATATGAAAAATGTTTCCTGATCATATAGCAGTATTTTATTCACTAGGCAATTGTATATATACTAGAATGTTAGCAGTGTTCCGTCTAAAATTCTGTATGTTTCATCATTCATTGTGAAGGTAGGGAAAAAAACTCAAGTGATAGATTACAGTTTCTATAACATTTCTTGATAATAGGTGTAGATATATACTCTCTATATAGAAGCTATTACCATGACTCCAGAAGTCTAGAACACCTGAAGGCATTCAGTCATATTGATGTTTCTCTGTAGACAAAGGCTCACAAACTCAAAACAAATATTCTGTTCACCTCACCACTTCTGCTCCAACTCCTCCTCCCACACAAATAAATAATTATAATTGTGGCTATTCTTTCAAAGGTGTGCATAGGTATATGTGGGTCTGTATACACATGCATATATAAAATATGCACGCACTATACACATATACACATACCAGAATGCATATACAAAGTAACACAAGGTCATAAGAGTAATCATGTGAGGTGCATGAATTTTTGAATTCCTTAGAATACATATTATTGCAGGAAATGACTGCAGAATTTAAACGATATTTGAAATATAAATTCCTTCATGATATTCCTTGACAAGTGGTCATCCAGCTCTCAGCTAGAACATTTTCCAGGGATAGAATACTTGCTGTATTTTGAGACAGCCCGTCCTCTTTAAAGAAATTTTTTTAATTGTTTACTAACTTTTAGTTTACAAGATTCAGTTCCACAATCCCTTGAGTTTCAATTTTTCTCCCCTTTTTTCCTCCCCCTCCATGGCAGCATGCAATCAAGTACAGGATCTGCAAAAACTTTCACATTGTGGTCTGGTTGTATAGAAGGGTTGTAACCAATGGAGTGAACAATGGGAAAAAGAAAGAAAGCCAAACATGAAAAAGAATGATAGCATGTAGATTGCTTCAGTCTCCATTTAAACTCTGTTCTTTCTAGATCTTTCTCTGAATGTAGATATCTCCTATCCTGAGATTTGTAGAGTTGTCTTATATCTGTGCATTGCTGAGAAGAATCCATTTTATCAAAGTTGGTTATCACACATATGTCTGTGATTGTGTACAAATTTTTCCTGGTTCTGCTCTTCTCACTTAGCATCAGTTTGTATAAGCCTCTCCAGGTGAATATGAAGACCATCTCCTCCCCATTTCTTAAAGCAAAATAGTATTCCATTACATTCATATACTACAACTTGTTTAGCCATTCCCCAGTTGATGGACAGCCTATTCTCTTTTGTGACAGCTTTAGTTGTTAGGAATTTTTTCCTTATGTTGAACCAAAATTTGTCTCCCCTAAACTTCTGTTTTTTGGTCTATTCTCCAGAACTATACAAAATAATTGTTATTCCCACTTCTACCTTAAAAACTCTTTCATTAGTTGAAAACTATGATCACATTCCTTCTGGTTTTCTTTTTCAGGCTAAATGTCCTTAGTTTTCCCAGTTACCCTTTTGTGCTAAGGTTGTGAAATCCTTCACCACTGAGATACCCTACCTCTGTATGGGAGCCAGTTTGTCAATGTCCCTCCCAAAATATGATATCCCAAACTGAACACAGCTTTCTTCTGGATGTGGTGACTGCAGTTCAGAGTATAGAGGGCCTATCCTTTCCTCATTGTAAACATGACATCTTTATTAATGTAGTCCTAATATTAAAGTAGGCTTTTTGACCGTCACATTTAGTATTGAGTTGTGGTACATGAAAATTTCTCCTTAGGCTGGCCATTTTTAAGTTGATCTATATTATGCATAGCTGAAAATAATCATTGCTTAATCAAGTAAGTCTGTAGACTCAACCCATCTGCTAATAGCTAAATACTTTTGTTTCAGTTTTCTCTTTGGTGACCTCAAAAAGCAGGCAAAGAATGAATGGGCCATTCATTACAATGGTATAACTGTCCCTCCTAACTCTCAATACTCTTCCTGCTCTGAAGTTCTGAGTCCTTTCATCATTTAACGTCATTTAATTGTGCCTTCCTTAAATTTACTTTCACCCTCCACTTTATTTTTCACACTAATACTCTACAAATCTCGCCACCAAGTTGTTTTGGCTGTGCTCCATAACTGTCTGCCTTATTTTTTATTCTCGTCTTCATTCATGTAAGGAAACAAGATCTCAGTATTCTGATTTAGGGAATCAGACTGAGTCAGTGTGTTATGGCAGTGGTAGTGAATCAGGCTAAGCATCCATGAAAGAACCTGATGATACTATGAAAAAAGCACTAGATTAGAAGTCTAATTACCTGGACTATGTTTTGACTCTGCTGCTAGCGAGCCAAGACCATAGCCAAATCCTGTAACTTCTCTGTCTCAGTTTCCCCATATGGAAAATTAGGACAATAAAAACTCATTTCCTTCACAGGATAGTTGTGATAAGTTAATGAAATAGTTGTAGGATCACAGATTTAGAGCTGAAAGGGACCTCAGATTTCATCTACTCCAATCCCCTCTTTTTCTAGATGACAAAACTGAAGCGAAGGATGATAAAATAACTTGCACAACATCATGATCTATGTCAGAGGCGACAAGATCAGTATGAAAGTACTTGGAAGAGTAGAAATGACAATGGCATTATTGTTATCAGTAATGATCATAAACCTGATTCTCCAGTAATTGGCTCAACATTGTTACTGTACAAAAATAACCAGAATGTTTTAGACTAATCATTGTCAGAATTCCAAATAAATAGTTGTGAGCTCATAAAAGGAAAGGTAGCTAGTTTACGTAATTTGATGCCCTTTACTGACCTAGGGCTTATATTTCTTTCAACAGCGCTACCAGCTATCTGGAATCTGGGCCTTTCTTTCTCTCTTCCTGTTACTAATTTACAGATACTGCTACTATGGGGAGCAGAAGGTAAAATCATTCTTATTGTAGTCCATGGGATCACTAGCCTGAACTATTTTTTTCTGCTCAAGTTCAGGCATGTTTTCCCATAAAGTGAAGTCCTACAAATCTATAGATCAGGCTTTATTTTGCTTTACATAATAATCCCTGCCCTGCCTATCAGATGATAATGAATACCCCACAAGAGCTAGAGGGAGGAGATGGACTTTCCTCATGGACAGCCTTGCTCTTGACCTTCCTATGACTTGAAAGATTAACTGACTAGTGGCAAGTCTTTCTGTTGTTGAGACCTTGATAGATAGCTAATTATATATGATGTCCCTAAGCATATAGTCATGAAAAGAATATATACTCTTGACATTTGTAATCCATTCATCCAGAAAATATTTAGTGTGTTCTTGCTATATGCAAGACCACGTGTTGTTAGAGGTACAAAGATATGCGATTCATTGCCCAAATGTTCAAGAAAATTACAATCTTGATAGAAAAACACAGACATAGACAAGACACACACACACACACACACACACATACACATGCACATGCACACATGCCCATGTGAACAATTAAATGACAGTAATATAAGACCAGTCTGTGATATCCAGATCACCTCTTCGTCTCTGCCTTGGTAACTTTCTTCCCTGGCAAATTCCTGTGGCCTCCTCCAGTTGCTAACCATGACACCCCACTACCTTTCCCCTTTGCCCCATGTAGTTATCTTTCTATTACCCGTTCTTTACCTCCTTTTATGTGTTGTCTTTCCCCACTGGAATATTAACTCCTTAAGGGCAGGGCCTATCTTTCTTTTTGCTAGTATTTGTATTCCCAGAACTTCATATAGTACATCTATCATCCATCCATCCAACCATCTATCCATCCGTCTATATCTATCCATCCGTCCATCCGTCCGTCCATCTGCCCATCTATCATCTATCATCTATCTATCACCTACCTACCCACCCACCCACCTACCTACCTACCTACCTACCTACCTACCTACCTACCTTTCAGTGCCAATGTCAGCTCTCTAAAACTAAAAATTGCAGAAAAATTGCAATCAGAATTGGTAAGGCATTATATTAGGTACTCATTTCACCATTGAAATATCTCTCCTTCCCCCCCCAAAAGTATAGAAAATATTTAGAAACAGAAAAAATTTAGAAATTTTTTATTGGGGGGGGACATAGAGGCATTACCAATCAGACATATCACAAAAGATTTCCTGGAAGTGATGCCATTGGAGTTGGACTTTAATGGGTGGCTAGGAATTCAAGAGAGAGAGGGATGGTTGCAGAAGGGTGAATTTCAGTCATTAGAAAAATTTCAATCATTCAAGCATGAAAAGTAGGAGGTAGGAGAATGCTAGGTAGGATACCAGAGAAAGCAGTTTCAATTGATTAGAGCAAAAAAAGTATGTAGACAGGATTATTAATATGAAATAAGGCTGGAAAGTAGGGTGACATTAAATTGAGGAGCATTTTGATTGTCAGGCAAAGAACTTTAAACTTTACTTGGTAGGTAAAAGGGAGCCACTGAAGACCTTAACGCTCTTCATAAGTGACATGATCAGATCCTTAAAGAAGATAAGTGCAAATATTAAATATTACATCAGAAGGAAGAGAGATGGCTATGTGATCCAGTAGTGAAAAAAAGACTTCAGTTGGGGAAGCTGGGCACTGAAAGATGAAAGGCATGAATCAGGAGTCAGATGACCTAGGTTCAAAACCTTTATTTGAAACTTAACTACCTGTACAATCATAGACAAATCACTTCATTTTTCTAGGATTCAGTTTCTTAATCTGAAAAATAGAGGTTTTCAGCTAGATGATCTCTAAGGTCCCTTCTGACTAGAAATCTATGATCTCTATGAAAGCACCAGTTGGGTGAACAAAATAAACAAAAATCTCTTAGCAGGAAGAATGGCACATTCAGGTGATATCATAAGCAAGCAAGTCAAGTAATGATCTTCATTTAGAACTCGTGTGATTTAGGCATCAAACTGGGAAAAGCAGGGGATAAAGAGAAGCTTGACAAGTATTCTTTCTACCCTTTGAAAATGTTAGGGTTTCCATATTTTTCATATACTTAAGTATTAGAAACAGAGTTCACAGAATTTATGATGGACCCTCTGAAAGATTTTTTGAGGAAGCAGTACATTAGACCAACTGTTTTGATCAGGTGTGGCTTTCTTTTAGGCAATCCTTCAGACGCTTCTGGCATGTTAATTTTCAGGGTAATATGACAGTGTTATCAATAATAATGAGCTTCTTTACCCATTACCCCTCGTCTATGTACTGTAATTCCTTTTCCTTATAATAATTTGCATTCCTCTTCTGTGTACACAATAAGGGTGAGAGGGGCAACCTTTTCTGTAAGTAACCTATTTGTCTAGTATTTTAAGTTTCTCATTCCTAATACAGCCATTCTAAATTTCAACTTGACTAGTGATACAAGGAAGCTAACCAGAGACTCTCGAGTGGTCTGAGACCTACACATTTCAACCTCTTAAATTTGACCTTTGTCAATTGATTTCATCAACTGCCATTCACTTTTTCCTGCCTGGCTAGCTTTCCAGTAGCAATGCTAGCTAAGAATCTATCCATGAGAGTTTGAAGTTTTTAAATCAACCCATTCTTTAAGAAAGCTGTGACTCATGAAGCCATTTCTGAGCACTGAAATTTTGCTACAGTCTAGTAGGAGAGGATTAATGCCTCATTTGTCCTTTTGTCACATGCAGATGTAAGAACACTGGCAAGAGAACAAATACAAGTCCCAATTCACAAAAAGAGAACTTTTGGAAACATCAGAATTTTTGACCCATTGTGTATCATATATGGCATCCAAAACAAGGAAAAGTAAAGGGAATAATTTAGCAGGAAATCCTTGCCCCTGTGACTGAATGATTTAGGGGAGAAAAAAACCATATTAAATGTTCTATATAGAAATTGCAGTTAGTGGAGCATAAACAACATATTCAAGTTCATTGCTCAAGTTGTTGTTGGCAAGAGCTGTGGCATTTCCACTATCATTAGAAGAAACTATCACTATTAATCTCCAGTCTCTACGGTAAACAGATTTAATCCAGGAACAGATTGGAAAATAATGAGAGCATACAGTTGTACTTTATTGAATACATTATTTCTTCATTGCCTTGCTAACCATACGATATATTAAGAATGGGATGACTTTGGTATAAAAAGTAGTAGGAGGCCAGCCTCTATTTTGGAGATCCCACCTTCCTGACTTGTTAGCTAACTAGATCAAATGAAGTGCTGGAGTCTCTTTAATATTCTTAGCCAAAAGGTTTCTCTCAGGATCATATATTGAGCAGTTTGTAAGGATTTCTCATCTGTGGTTTACAGAAAATATAAATAATTATTTTCACCTGAGTAATAGAAGAATATTATACTTTTATTTGTACTGTATCTGTCAGAAACAGGCTATTGCCCACTCCCCCCTTCCACGTCTTTTCTGAAAAAAAAAAAAAAAGAATGGTTAGACGAAGTAATGATTTAGGGATTATTCTTTTAATTTGTAATTTACCTGGTATCCTCTATAAATAGGCTTTTAAAAAGTAAATTGTCTGAATGTCTTAGTCTATTTTATTTCTTTTTAAAAATAAAGTTTTATTGATGTCTTTTGTTTGTAATCATGGTCATTTCAAGTTTAATCCTCACCCCCAACCTCTAGTGAACCTTTCCCTTTAACTGTGTAATACCATCTTCAATAGCCTATCCTTCAGAGACTAAAGAAAATGCAGTAAGTTATTGTAAAGAAAAACCTTCAGACACAATGACCATGTTAGACAGCATGTGCCAAATTCCATACCCATAGCCCCCTACCAAAAGGAAAAAATTGTGTTTCCTCCTCCCTTCTCTGGGACTAAGGTTAGTTTCACAATTGTCCAGTGTTCAGCTTTCTTTGGTGTTTTTCCCCCATAATTATAGTCATCATATTTATTGTTTCCTGGTCCTGCATACTTTACTCTGGTTTTTTTTTTGGTTTCTGTTTTTAAAAGATAGCATCTCCCCCTCTTTCTCAGGCTGGAAATGCAAAGTCTGCTCCATTTCTGTCTTTAGCCAGTTTGCCCCTCCTTAAGTACTCTGCTGGCCTCCTACTTCTGGTGGTTTGCCTATCTTAGTGCAAACACCCACTGTCACTCAGAACTCCAGAGCTGAAGAGATACCCCAGCGTTATTTCACTCTGTGTCACTTTAGATGTCTTCTCATTTTTCTCAAAATTCATCAAACTCATATGGCATTATGTCCCATTATGTTCATATAGTACAGTTTGTTCAGCATTGATCTTTAAATCCATGTAACTAAAAGGAAGGATTATAAGGCACATAGGCATCTACCAAAGTAGGCACTAGACAGAGCACAGCAAAGCAGAGGAATTTAAAAAATCAATCCATTAACAAGCATTAAGTAAATTAAGTAAATAATTAAGTACTTACTGTGTACTATGCAGTGTGCTAAGTGTTGGGGCCACAAAGACAAAGGGGAGACAATACATGCCCTCAACGAGCTCATTATATTCAAATGGGGGAAACAATATGTGCAGATATGAGAATATATAGAATGTATGTGTGTGTATATATATGTGTGTACATATATATATACAATCTATATATAGATTCATTTTATATACATATGTGTATATAATATATTGAATATAGTCTTTAATATATGTCCTAAAATGAATATATCCATATATATATATATTTATGTGTACGTATACATACATACATACATATTTATTTATACTTTACAACATATTTTTGGGAGGGTATGCCCTAGAAGTTGGAAGGACCTGGAAAGACTTCATGAAGAAGGTGGCACTGGAGCTACAAGGAGGCTAGCCAATGTAAGGAACACAGAAATGAGAGGCAGAGCATAGGATGTAGGAAGGAGCAGAAAAGCTGGCATGGCTGGAATGCTGACTGTGAAGAAGAAAATAGGAAATGACTCAAAAAGTAGGACAGGTTCAGTTTGGGGCTTTAAAAATCAAACAGAAGATTTTATATTTGATCTTTGTGGCAAATAGGGAGACAGTGAGACTTTAATGAGCAGTGGGGTGACATGATCAGACTGACACTTTAGGAACATTACCTTGTTAATTTTGTGGTAGGTGGATTGGAATGGGAAAAAGCTTGAGCCAAGGAGACCCAACGGGTACCTACTTCCGTAGTCCAGGTAAGCGTTAATGAGGGCCTAAGCTAGGGAGATTGGCTGTGTGAATGGAGAGAAGGGAACATATGTGAGAAATGTGGAGAGAGCAACAAGCTTTTTCAATTGATTGACTATGGTTAGTGAATGAGAGTGAAAAGTCAGGAATGACACTAAGATTATGACCCTAAGGGACTAGAACAAAGATGGTACCATTAACAACAACTAGAAAACTTAGAAGAGAGGGTCAGCTAGATGGTGAAGTGAATATAACGCCAGCCCTGGAGTCAGGAGGACCTGAGTTCAAATCCAGCCTCAGACACTTGACACACTTACTAGCTGTGTGACTTGCCCAAAGGGGCAAGTCACTTTATCCCAATTGCCTTGCTTTCCCCCCTCCAAAACAAGAGGAAATTTAGAAGAGAGATGGACTTAGTAGGATAGATAATGAATTCTATTTTTGTTGAATTTCAGATGCCTCTGAGCTAACTCATTTGATTTTAACAACAGGCTGTTGATGATGTCAAAGTGGAACTCAGGAAATAGATTAGACTTTCTTACCTTTCCAATTTTCTCACACCTTGCATTTTTTCACATATCCTGAGACCTGAGATCCAGTGATAATGGCCTTCTTGCTATTCCTTTTACAGTGGACTCCATCTCCCAGCTCCAAGAATTCTTCGTAGCTGTTACCCATGCTTGGAACACCCTTCCTCCCTCATCTCTCCCTCCTAACTTCCTTGGCTTCTTTCAAGACTCAGCTAAAGTCCTACCTTCTGCAAGAAGCCTTTTCTAGTCCTTAATCTTAGTGCCTCCCCTGAGAGACTCCCCCCAATTTACTCTATGTATATCTTTTTTTGGACTTAAAACTTATTTGCACATTGTCTCCCCCATGAGACCATGAGCTTCTGGAGGGAGCAGAGACTTGTTACTGTGTGTGCCCCAAAACTGTGTGCAACAGAGATCCTTACCCAAATAATACACAGAAGCTTCTCAACTCAGGAAGCAGAAAAGAATGGTTTATTATGATTTCCAGAAAGGGCAACTCCCCCCCCACTTCTGACAAATAGGAGAAGCAATTTACAAAAGGAAATGGCAAAGTTATAAAGCCCTAATTTTGAATTCTCCCATACCCCACTGCTGACCTTTTCCTTCCATTGGCTGGAAGTCAGGTGCACAATCTAAGTGGAGCAATCTACCTTGAGTACCCAAACAAGGACACAGTGGACCACCCAATGTACATTTGAGAAAGCACTTCTGTCCTTATTCGGCACATCTTATGCTGAGGTTGAGGAGAGGGGCGACTCCCTCCCCCTCTGTGTTCTGAGCCCTTGTAAATCATGTGATTTCCAGTGAAGGGGAACTTGGACCTGTTTCCCATGAAAAGCCTTACTAGATTTTAGAGCATAGTCTGAGAAGTTTTCACTTTTCTCACTCATTTCCCACCTTTCTTTGTATTCCCAGAACTTAGTTCAGTGACTGGCACATAGTTTACTGACTGGCTGGATGCATAGATCTGAAAGTCATCTTCACAGATGTGGTAATTGCACTAGTGGGAGCTAATGCATAAAGAAAGAAGGAATAGAGAAAAAACAGCAGAGGTCCCAGGACAGATCCTTGGTATACCGTTGTTTAGTGGGAATAACATAAATCATGAGTCAGCAAAGAATACTGAGAAAGGGCAGTAAAAGGTAATGAGAGAGAGAGAGAGAGAGAAGGAAAGAGAGAGGAGAGGGCGGGGGGGGGGGGTGTATCTTCTAGACCTAGACAGGCAAAAAATAGTAGATAGTCACAGAATAATAGAATTCCAGAAGAGACATTAAAGGCCATCTAGTCCAAACTTTCACTAGTATAGGAATTATGTCTACAATAAAGACTTAATATAGTTTGCTTTGTGGTTAGGAAGCATGCAGAGCTCTTTTATTTTAGGCTCAGCCACTTGCCCAGGATAACCTCCTCCCTACTCTAGTATTTCTTTGCCCCTCATCATGTACTCTTGAGTTGGAGAGTCTCAGGCTCTGGGCACCATGGTGCTGAGCCGAGGAGCTATTGGACTGAATCTGTCTTTAACTTGAGAAAAGATAAAATATTCTTGTTATTCTACAATGCCTTAAAATTATCTCGAATATCAAACTATATAGGTCAATACTTCATGGTAAAGTGGGACAAAAATCAATTAATCAAGCAGCAAGTATTTATTAAATAGTAACTGTAACAGATATATTCTGAACCTTACTTTCCACATCTGTAAAATGACATTCTCATTCTGTGCAATTCATTTGTTGATATAATATAGCAAAGAATCAAATTCAGCTAATGTCCGTTTGTGAATGAACAATAGACCTCAGTTATACTCAACGCTGGTAAATCTTGGTTAGACAATTCCTTCTAATGGAAGAGATCACAATTCATCTGTGACTTGGTAGATTGTCCAATCCTAGATTGAGCGCTGAAAGAGAAGAGTTCATCTAGTCTAACCTTCTTATTTTACAGATGAGGAAATTGAGCCCCCTAGAGACTAAGCAGTTTGACCAGGGTCACACACCTAGTAGCAGAACTGGTTTGTCTCTAAATCCAGCTGTCTGACTCCACATCCAATGGCCCTTCTACTGTGCTAAGACAAATTCTAGGGAGGGCTCAAGGAGGAAAAAAAAGACTACATTTCCCAGGTATACACAGCAGGTGTCATCATAGGAATTTTGGCCTAGATATTCTAGACTTCAGTAACAAAATTCTCTCCACCACAACATCTGATTCCATCAGTAAAAAGGAAACATTGAGATGATCAAGTTAAAATCATCTTAAGCTTCCTTTTCAATTTAACTATTTGTTTACTAGAACTAGGTCTTGGTAGTCATTAAAGTTATTAGTGCTTATCACCATACCGAGTAAGAATGTGCTTGAATTTCACTTTTCTTATTTTTTCTTACAGAGACTTATTTCTCTGAAGAGTTGAAAATAATGACAATTGTAATCAAGACTTAGGGTCCTAATTAAGTTACAATGATTGTTCTTTATACATGCGAGACCCAAGCCATGACCTTCAGAAAGAATGTTAAACTGGAAAATAGAAAAGTAATTCTAGTCTCATTTCTCCCACTTTGTTTCCTATTTGACCAATAACAAAATTCCTCTCTCTTGTCCTTAGTTTCTGTATCTGTAAAAAAAAAGTGGTAGTAGCAGTAGTAGTAGTGGTGGTGGTGGTGGTGGTGGTGGTGGTAGAGGTGGTAGAGCAGCAGCAGCTCTAGCAACTAGCATTTATGCGGCTCTTTAATGTTACAAATGTTATATCATTTATCTTCTCAACAACCATGAAAGATAAGTGCTATTATTACCCCCATTTTACAGAAGGAGAAACAGAGTCAGATAGGAGGTAAGCAGCTCAATCAGGGTCACATGGCTAGTATGTAAGCCAGATTTGAATTCCAGTCTTCATGACTCTAGATCCATCACTCTTTTCCACTATGCCACCTAACTACCTAGTGAAGGGATCAAATTAGATGATTTCTAAGGTTCCTTCTACTTTTAATTTGTTTATATTTCTACAAACATTTTCTTTCTGTTTGGTTGTTGACACAACATGTGTGTGTATGTGTGTGTATAGTCATGAGTGAAATTCAACAAAGGTAGACAAAGGCACATCTCTGAGAAAGAGAATATTTTATTAACAGTGGTACTGCCTGCCAAAAGAATGGGTCAGTGACTTGCCTCAGTCTAGCCAAAGACCCTACGATGAAGATGCACTTATTTTTATAATGTTATAACAAAGAACAAAACAGTGAAGGTGACACTACGGGATGGAGGACAATATGAGTGGTTGGAAGTTGGGAATGAAGGGCTAGGAACAACCCCCTCTTTCCCTTCTGTGATTAAGAAGTGTTTAGTGTTTGAGTCAAAGACAGTGGTCCAGATTTCTTTGGACAGTAAACCAGGCATCATTGAAGGATAGGTTGTAAAGATACTAGCTAGATCAGACTCCCTAATGTCTACTCTCATTCCTCAAGGATAGCAGAATTCCTTGAGGCAAGAATTAGAAAAGTGATAAGCAGAACTGGATGTCTAAACTTAACTTATCGCAGACCAGCTGACTTTCTGCGCTGAATTCAGAGACAAACAGCCATGACTTATGGAGTTATAGGATAAAATCAATTAATCACCCATAGAATCAATAAAATGCTTCAGAATAAATTTAATCACATATATGTATACACACATTTGTGTATATGTGTATATATTTACATACATAGACACATACACATTTCAGAGAAAATGTATACACATTTTCTCCACAGTTATATTTGTCGTGGAAATATGTTAACTTTTGTCTTGTCACTGGACTCAGATAACCCTAGAGAAGAGAGTGAAGCTGAAGACTTTGCATAGCTCTGCCTCACTTAAATCTAATTCACCAGCAAGCTAAGACATCACCATGGCAAGATATCACATTGGCTCTCTTCAAAAACAAAGGATGCACAACAATTCATCAGAGACACCTTGTTTGTGGGAAACTTTCGAAGCTATTTTTTGTTCTTTTGAGTCAAATGCTTTTAAGAAATCAATAAATAAGAGACTTAGCCAGATCTTTTCACCTCTCGATCTGTTCTGTGACTGAAGTTATGGTCTCAGAGAAAATCTTCTGTGAAAGCCTGTCCATTACCTTCTTATGTCTTCATCAAAGATACCCTTGATTAATACACAGATTACTAGTCTTTTAAAGATTTTTTTTTTTAGAGATGAGAAGTCAGGCAGACATGTTGATAGTTACTGATGTTTCTTGATCAATCTTTGACAATAGAAGTGCATTTTGAGCTTTTTTCATTCTTTTGAAAACTTTTCTTCTTTGGACATCTTGAAAACATATCCCTGAGTGTCTTTAAAATAATCTCACCTCTTTCCCAGATACCTTCTTTTGCTATTTGACTAGGTCCAGACACTTTTCTGACTTAATATTTCAAAGGCTTGTAAGTATTTTTTTCAGCCTATTATCATATTGAGTTATCCAGATATGAAAATGTAGACTTAGAAAAACCCTAGCACATCTGCATTATTGTTAGTCCTGTTGTCCTTTTATTTTATCTATACATGCCTTCAGAATGAGCTGGATTACCTGGATTGGGTACCAAGTTCTCTGCAGGCAGGTTCTCTCCTTTTCTATCCTCTGTTGTATGAGCCTATTCTGCTCATAGTCTTTTGTTAGGATCTTCCTTAATGCCTTTCAAATGAGCTTGTGCTTTAAACTAGTGTTGTGGTTGGCAAGAAAATTAAGTGTTTTCTAGCCGAGGCAATTTCTAGGCTCTTTTGCCTTTCTCCTGATTGTGAATGTTTTGCAACAGTAAAATTTCTCTAATAAATGATGATAATAATCATCCATATTTCTGTAAAGCTTTTAGGTTTGCAAAGTGTTTTCCTCACATCAACCCTGTGAGGCAGATAGAATAAATCATATTCCCATTTCATAGAATAAAGAAACAGGCTCAGAATAGTTAATTTGCTTAGCACTCACATCACTAGTGCTTACCAGCTAGAGGAGTCCAACCCAAATCTCCTGACAGTACAACATTCTTTCCATTACAGTGTATTGCCTCTGGAGTCAACAAATTGTGTTTATTTTCCATTTTTTGAAGTTGACAGCTTGTTTAAACACCTCAAGTTAGAACGGCTGTAATCACATAGTATTTTCTTCTCTTTCTCCTTTCTTCTAATTTGGTATTTGCCTTGACCTTTGCTGTAACTAGGCAATGAGCTAAAGACGCACAGATAGTTGATTCAGAAATGACTGCTACATCAACAACCAGTTGTTTTCTGTCTTCTGAGATACATAACATAGTCAATTCCATCTCCTTGCCATTATTCAGGGCTCACCAAGTCTTGTGCCTTTCGACTATTCTTAAAAAAAATATTCACGTACAGGTGTAAGTTTTCTTTTTGTACTTCTGAGCACACTATCTCTCTCACACACACACACACACACACACACACACACCTTTACCGATTATTTTGTCATTCTGAGGAAAACCTTTGAGTCATATCTCCATTTGGTTGCACCTTCCTTAGGGCTTTTGATTTCATTTAGAGCAAGAATGTCACAAAATCAAAGAATCTCAGAGCTGTAAGAGACATCAAGGGTCATCCAATCTAACCTATAACTGACCAAGAATTCCTTCTGCAAAACTCCCAAAAAGTGAACAAAAACGTCACGTAATTTGTTTGATTCTTAGCACCTACTTCCCCTTTTGTGTAGCTTTCTTTGTGAAAGTGAAAAGTTGGGGGCGGCTAGGTGGCACAGTGAATAGAGCACCAGCCCTGGAGTCAGGAGTACCTGAGTTCAAATCTGGCCTCAGACACTTAACACTTAGTAGCTGTGTGACCTTGGGCAAGTCAACCCCAATTGCCCTACCTTCCCCCCTCCAAAAAAAGCAACCCCCCCCAAAAGAAAGTGAAAAGTAGTTGCTAAGGACCAAGTGCCATTTTGTATTCTTGTCTATTACCATGGGCTACCATGGTAAAAACAAAAATATCTGGTAGCGAACATCTGACCATCATCTGGTAATGAACTTCTAATTTACCTATCCTGATTCTTGAACAACAGAATAATAGTTCATCACCAGGCATATGATCAATTTTTGAGTATAGTAAAACTAACCAATAGGATGCTGTATTTCATGTACTTAGATTTTCAAAATCCAAGGTCACCTTGGGTGCTACAATAAGGTCTTGGAATAGGACATTTTTAAGAAGTAAGATATCCTAGAATAAAAATAGAAAAAACGGGTCTATGATTTCATTGTCATACGGAAACTCTATTGAGGAAATGCTTGCACCCCCCCCCCCATGTAATGTGGCCCATACTCTTCAACTTACGGTCTTAGAGAATTGCATGAGAAGTTAAGTGACTTGCCCAGGGTCACACTGTTAGAATGTGTCAGAGGTAGGCCTTCAACCTTCTTCCTGACTCCAAGGCTGGCTAGCTAGCCAGTATAACATGCTGCCTCTTGACATTTTATATGGTAGAGAAAAGGATGATGAAGGCAATGACATAGTATAAATATATTTAAGAAAAATTTGACTGGTGCTGGCGGAAGGGGGAAACAAGAAGTCCAGTTGGGAGGCTGTTGTGGTAATTGGTATATGACGTGAGGTAGATCTAGATTAGAATGCAACAATAATTGACATGGAAGGGCAATTATGAGAGACTCTTAGGATCAAAGGATTTAGAACTGAAAGGGCCCTTGGAGAAAATCTAATCCAACCTCCTCCTTTTGCAAATGAGGAAAGTAGGGCCTAGAAATGAAGTGAATTATGCAAGTTTCCCTTGGTAGTTAAGTAGTAGAGCCAGAATTTGAAATAAAGATTTGATAGAACCTAACTGATTATATATGATGCATGCATTAAAGATGATTCCAAATTTTCCAGCCAAAAATACTGGTGCTTGCACTTTTCTCAAATCCCATGTCTGGGCAAGGCAAGGTGGGATATGAATTAGGCTGAAGCAAATCACTTTCCACAGTGGAGGTTGAAACCTGCCAGATCAGGTGCTGAAGGAAAATTACAACCAGTAAATTTCTGCATAATTTAGAGCCAACTACATGGTTTGGTCAACCAGTTAGTAACTAGGATAGCAGTTGTTAAACTGAGAGATCTGAGGTAAAAATGGTGTCTAAAAGAGAAGGGACAAAATTGAGTGCAAAGGGGAACACCGAGAAAGCTTGTCCGGGGTTAAGCTGTGGCCGCCCTCTAGACAGACGACAAAGTCGTGAACTTGACCAACATTTTCTTCAGTTTGTTACACTGTGTTCTTCGTGGTCTGGGTGTTTCCAACATTCTTTTTGTTTTATTTTTTGTCTTTTTGTTTTAGATGGGGGGAGGCAGGGCAGTTGGGGTTAAGTGACTTGCTCAAGGTCACATAGCTATTAAGTGTTAAGTGTCTCAGCATGCATTTGTACTCAGGTCCTCCTGACTCCAGGACCAGTGCTCTATTCATTGTGCCACCTAGCTGCCCTAATATTCTTTAATTTCATTACAGCTTTGTTAGGTTTAGGGTCATATTTAGGGTTAAGGTTAGGGCTAGTGCGTTATTTTTCATAGTAAAAGCTTTCTTTAAGTAGAATCAGAGAGTGGTAAGGTCATGGTTGGAGACAGATCCAATCCTGACGTGCTTTAAAAGTTTTTAAAAAAACACTTTAGTCATATGTGATTTACCCATGAGAGAATGCTTGTTGCTTCCTCCTCCTATAAATAATGTTTACCTACAGAAATGATTCATTAGTTATTGAGGTGGGGAGATTATAGTAATGTGTCCTAGCCTTTTCCCCTGTCACTTTAGAATTTCTCTCTCCTATTTAACCACTTTCTATTAGATTCCTACAGTAGCACTTAACATGTACTCCCCTGGATGAATTAAAATATCATAATGGAGCCCACCATGGTCATTTTGTCTCAGGATTCTTGGCAGTGGGCTTTTAGATGCTGCATCTTAAGAATGTGCTTTCAGGACCATCAGGCAAGGTTAGGCAGCAAGATGAGAGGGCGTATTGACATTAAATTAATAAAATCATCATTTAGGTCACTTATTGGGCATTTAATTACATACTGCTTTGTACTCCTAATTATCCTTTCATGATCAATACATTTTGTCTTCTCAGCTGAATATTAAGCTTATTGAGGACAGGAAATAGTTCTGATATTTCTTTGTGTCATTCACAAGACTTTCCTTCAAGGGTTTTATATTTAAAATAATCATCATTTTTAGTAATAATAATATCAGCTAGCATTTATATAACATCGACTAGGTGCCAGGCACTATACTAAATACTTTACCAATATTATCTCCTTTAATCCTTACAACAACTCCCCATTGAGAAGGTTAGCAATTCGGTGTAGATTATACATGTGTAATCATGCAAAACATATCCATAATAGTCATGTTGTGGGAAAAAAGAAAGGTTTTTTTTTAAGTATGCTTCAACCTGTATTCAGAAACCATCAGTTCTTTCTCTTGGGATGGATAGCATTTTTCATCACAAGTCCTTCAGAGATGTCTTGGATCATTGTATTGCTGACAAAAGCAAAGTTATTCACAGCTGATCATCTAACAATCTTGTTACTTTGTACACCATACATTTCACTTTGCATCAGTCTATGCAAGTCTTTCCAGGTTTTTCTGAGAGCATCCTGGTCATCATTTCTTATAGTACAACACTATTACACCATAATCTCATACCACAGCTTCTTTAGCCATTCTCCATTTGATGGACATCCCCTCAATTTCTGATCTTTGCCCCCAGAAAATAACTGCTATGAATATTTTTATACACGTGTCCTTTTCTTTTTTGTAATCTCTTTTCGGATACAGGGCTAGTAGTGGTATAGGGTGATTTTGTTTAAGGCATATATTAAATTTAACGTATTAATAGGGGGAAACTGTCCTGCTTATTTGTGTCACCTACTGAAATTCTTTAGTTTTTGTTTTTTGTTACATCTCTGTTACTTTTTGTATCTCTATTACTACCCACCAATTAACACCATCCCTGTAAAAGCTCTCCCTTGCAATAAGAAAGCATAGTCAAGTAAAAAAAAATAACACATTGTTCATGTCTAACAATGTATATATATATATATATATATATATATATATATATATATATATCATTCTGCATCTCCAGTCTGTCACCTTTTTTCCAGGAGGTGAGAAGACTCTTCATTATCAACCTTCTGAAGTCATGATTAGTTACTACATTGATCAGAGTTCTGAAGTTATTTAAAGTTGCCTTCCTTTACGGTATTATATGCATCATGTAAAATCAAGACAGTTTCTCTGCTCATCATTACTTAATTCATTCACAGACAAACTTATTAGTACCTGCTTTGTGCAGACCAGCTAGGTGGCCCAGTGAGAAAGAGTACTAGCCCTGGAGTCAGAAAGACTCATCTTCCTGAGTTCAAATCCAGCCTCAGGTCCTTACTTTCTGTGTGACCCTGGGCAAGTCACTTCACCCTGTTTGCCTCAGTTTCTTCATCTATCAAATGAGCTGGAGAAAGCAATGGTGAAACAACTCTGGTATCTTTGTCAGGAATACTCCAGATGGGTCATGAAAAGTTGGACACAACCAAAAAATGACCAAGAACAGAAATGGCAAAAAAAAATATGCAAACCCTAGGTGTTATAGGAGGTTCAAAGGCAACTAAGGTGCGGAAGATGTTTTCCTAGAGGTTGTTGTTAGTGGTGGTGATGGTAGGTAGGAAGAGAAGGAGAAGCAGCAACAGCAGCAGTAGTAATAGGAGTGACTGCCTTTTCTATAGCTTATTAAGGCTTACAAAGTGTTTTACGTTCATCAGCTCAGTTGATCCTCACAAGGGCCCTATGAGGTAATGTCCACTAGATTACTATCTCCACATTATAAGTAGGGAAACTGAGGTTCAGAAAGGCTGAATGATTTTGCTCACAGCACATATCTGGTAAGTGTCTGAAGCAGAATTTGAGCTAGGGATTCTTTTGACTTCAGAATCTGTACTCTTTCCACACTTCACCATATTAGTATTCCTGTTGTTTGGGGTATTATACATATTCCAATATGCATATTATAAACAATAAGTATTCAATAGCTACAGCTATGCAACTGTTGTATAGAAAGGGGACATTAATGGAAACAAAATGCCATACTGATAATAGCTAACATTAATGTAGGACCTACTATGTGCCAGATACCGTGCTAAACACTTTACAGTTATTTTGTATTTGATTCTCATAATAATCCTGGGATGTACATACTCTTGTTGTCCCTACTTTACCAATGAGGAAACAAATGCAAACAGAGGGCAGGTGACTTGCTCAAAGTAACAAAACTAGCAAGTGTCTAAGGATGGATTTGAACTCAGGTCTTTGTGATTCCAGCTTCCATTTAGGGTTGGGGAAGAAGAAAAGATGATTTTTCATCTGGAGAATCAGTGAAGACTTCATGGTAGAGCTAATATTTGAGTTGGCCCTTAAAGGATAGGCAAAATTTCCAAAGGCAAAGATTGATTGTAGGGAGCAGCCATCCCAACCACATAGACTTGTGCAATTAAATGCAAAGATGTAAAAGATTATGGGGATGAAGTGTAGTGCAACTCGGGTGCAGGGGGGAATATGGGAAAACAAGTGGTAGGATGATGTGACACTGTGGAGAGCCTGGATTATCCAGCCAGGGACTGCAGTCTTGATTTGGTAGCCGAAAGGAATCAATAAAGGATTTTGAGCAAGGAGTTACATGAGGAGGTACGCCTATTAAGAATCTTAATCCACCTACAGCTTAAAGGATATAGAAGAAGGGTGAGAAACAAAGAGTCTGGTTAGGACACCAGTTAGGATACACTGCTAGGTATGGGGAATTACTAGAAGGCTTCAGAATTTGCTCTGTTTTGCCCCCATCCAGGAGAGTTTATGTTTTAGCCCATTCTGTAGGAGCTTATTTCATCTCATTCTTTGGATTCTGGTCTTTCTCCTTCCCAGTGGCCTTTAGGACAATTTACTAATTATTTTCAGTTTGAGCAGTGAGTAGAACTGGGAGCAAACAGAACTATAAAGCAAACAAATTAGTTTTCTACTTTGTTAGCTGCTCTGGTGAAAGCTTTGTTGAGTGTAGAATTTTAATAATGTGTTATTTGCCAGTCTTTGGGTTATCTATAAATCATGCATTTGTGTTAGCTGTATTCTCCGCAACTATGAAGAAAAGAAAGTTGGCTACCGCTACATGAGAATTTTTAGGAGTCAAAGAAATTCCATTTAGGACTAAATTGTCTGAATTAGTTAGCTACAGAATTCAAATTTCCAAATAATCATCTTCCCCTTACAGTCCTATACTGAACAGCTTCTTTCTAAATTAACTTTATTTGCCAATCTCAAACATTTATGTAAATTTTTTCTCATTTAGGGTATAAAAACTTACATATATCTGTATATAGAGAGATACGTTGTATATGTTGTTACATATATTATACACATGTATATACATTATATATACATATGTGTGTATGTGTATGCATGCACACACACATGTTTTATTTTCTCTTCCCTTCCCTGGAAAATATGGACTTCTTGAAAGAAAGACCTATTTTATTTTTTGCTTTGCATCTCTAGTTTCTAGTTCAAAATTTTGTACAAAGTAGACCTTTAATAGGTGTTTGCTAAGTAATGGAAATAAGATCTACTTAGGATTTTAGTCCTACCACAATAAATTTTATAGTATTTTGAATCTGTATGTTTCTTAAGGAAAACTATATAGTCTTCATACTGAATACATCATATACATACTTCCACACACACACACACACACACACACGTACAAACACACACAGACACACACTATTCTCTCCTTCCTAGTCCTACCATCTATTCATGTGCTTTATTGTTGATGTTGGTTTTAGACCAAAATATAATGTTGACCAATATACTATTACTTCATAGTAGATTGAGGGAGAGAACCAGTTTTTTTTAAATAGGTAACCTTTGGATCATTGTAGAAAATATCTCAGATTGGCTGAAAATTTACTCTGTTCTTGCTCAGTGACAATAAATTTATTGATATAAAGGAAGCTGAGGCAGACAGGAAAATAAGAATTTTCTCCCCTTAAGATTTTCTGATTTATTTTACCTCTGTTGCAACACTTGAAGGTAATTCTGTTACAGCATCTTCCTACGAATAGAAAAGAAATGTGGGGGGCAGGAGGGAGAAGGGAGCAGGGATTCTTAGAGAGTTATTAGCTCCCATTCTTCACTGTTGAGGCATCAGGTGCCCAAGGTCCTATGGTGGGGCTGTTTGCTTTGTTTCTCATCAAGGACAATGACCCAAGCCAATTCCCAGAGACTCCAAAAAAAAAAAAAAACCTAACAGAACACCTGCCTTATCTGAGAGCTCCAGATAACAGATCATTGGTGCAATAATGCACTGTTGTGCTGATGTTCTGGCCAGATCAGCAGAGCCTGATAATTTGCTCTGCACAATTCTGGTGCTACTCAGTCTGTGGAAATAATAAACAAAGAGACCTAACCTATAACTTTCCCTTAGCTTTCTTTTACAGAGCCTGCCCCATTTGCTGAGAGTGCAGCATTCATCCAACACTTCCATTTATACAAATAGTTACCAGGAGATACAAGCATCTATTCCATCATCTGAAAGAGAAAAGCTCTTTTGTCCCAATGCTGGGAAATTAAATGCTTATCCATTTGTGGAATTATTTTTGAATGAAGAGATTTGGAGAATTGGTTTAGTGCCAAGAGTATTTGCTAACTGTATGCTGTTTGGGAATATGGTTAGCATTCATAGATGCTTTATTCTTATTGATGTAAAAATTACTCAGTTTTTCTGCCCTGGTAAGGGAGGAAGATTTGCTTATAAGTTAAAATAACTAAGAGATTGAGTTTCCAAAAATGCCAGAGAGGGAAAGTTTATCAATTTACTTGTACAAATATCTGTTTAAGGAGGGTTAAAAAAGGGAAGAAAATCCTTTGTATTGAACAAAATCTCAGCTCTGGGCATAACTCCTCTTTGCTTTTCAGTTTTATGGAACACTAAATATGTAAATGAGAATTTTTATTTGTTTTTCGATCTCTAACCTGAACAGCTCCAGTTTTATTAAAGATTTTATTCCTTTGGGGAAAAGGAGTGTAGGAATGTGCCATCGTCAGTTGGATGACCAACTCAAGAACCCATGGGAAGGAATTCCCAAAAGCAACTCCCCCCAAATATTGCTCTTAGGGGCCATTGTATGTTTAATTCGGATAACTATCTACGAAAAGATGACAGGGTAAGCTTTGGGTTTCCTTGTTCTGCTCCACTTAGGCAAAGTCTTCAGCGGAAACTGACTTTTGAGGGTAAAATAGACTATATATCCTTAAGGATGTTTCTTTTTAAATAGAATACCAATTTACCTTGGGCATCAGTTGCCATAATTTATAGTTCTTAGATTGAGCAATGAATGGTCTCTGTGGCAAGGCAAAATGACTTCAATTTAATCCAATCTTCTAAAAATCCTTTTTCTTCTTTTTAAAGGGACATAATTGGTATTTTCAGGATGAAGAATTGTTGAGCAGGCTCTAGCCCTTTCCTAACTTCTCATCATCTTAATACCTTTTGCTTTCCTTTCATGTAGTCAATTCATTGTGTTGATATAATTTTCTTTTCTATGGAAACTTGGGGTTGAGTTCCTTCTTTCTTGATTTTAGTTAAAATGTATGCTTTCCTAGTTATAAATTTTTGTTTGTAAATCCCATCGAATGTTTTTAAAAAGCTAATTTTCAGAAATACTTATGATATGATGAGAGAATGCAATTAACAACAGACAACAAACAGTGTATGAGACAGGTGCTTCTCTGTAGCTAAGCTATTTTTTGTATTATCAGGATTACTTAGCAGCTGTGCACATTATTACACATCGTCTTATGATAGACCAGTGCAACCCGTGGATATGACCTTGGACATTCTTCAATTTCTCTTGATCTAAAGATGTAAAGAGAAGTCCCATGCTCAGGATTTCATTCTTTTTTGGGCAATTGGGAAACCGAGAGGGAAGGAATAGGTTGGTGATATATTACATAGCTGTCATACCTGTAATTTCCCAAAGAGAGCAGAAAATTTTCAGGGAAATTCAAAGGCTCATTTAATCATCCACACATTCTCCCTGAAATAAAGGGCACATTTAAAAAATGGTAATATTCTCTCTGTTCTGGGAGGGAGGTAATTGGGGTTAAATGACTTGCCCAGGGTCACAAAGCTAGTATGTGTCCAAGGCCAGATTTGAACTCTGGTCCTCCTGACTCCAGGGCTGGTGCTCCATCCACTGTGCCACCTCACCACCTCATGTTAATATTCTCTTGGCTGTAAGCCATGGAATAGCACAGTCACCAAAGAATTAAAATTGAATATGCTCAGAAGGCACTAGAAATGTGTATAGTGATGAGACCTCACTATTATCTAGGTCTCCTCTTTTTCACTTCTGCCATCTTCTGACCTGCCCTAGCTGCTGCATCCTCCAGAAATCAGGCTCTTCAGAACCTTTGGATCTCCCACCCTGGATTCAGGCTGTCCTGATACAGTATAACTCTTTAAATATCTAGCTGACTTACACCTGCCCCATATGCCTCTACTAAAACCATTTTCAAATTTTGCTCAGGGAAGTTTATTCATATCAACATAATTATTGCTATATTCATTTATATGTGTATCATTTCCTATAGGAAAGGATGTGTTAATAGACTTCCCTATTTTGTTTCTTACCATCCATGCTTTCATAGACAAAACACTCATCCCAGGCAGTCAAATCCCTCCTTTCTATCAGTCAGTCAATAAGTATTTATTAAGCTTTTACTATTTTCCAGTCACTGTGCTATTGAGCTTACAAAGAAAGTCAAAAGAAAGTTATTGGCTTAAGTAGCTCACAATAGGAGGAGAAAACAAGCGAATAAATATGTAAAAATAAGCTATATACGGGATAAATAGGAAATAACAGAAGGAAGGCACTAAAATTAAGAAGATTGAGAAAAGCTTGCTGTAGGAGTGTAAGCTTCTTCAGGGCAGAGAGTATCTTGCTTTTATGTTTTCATCCCCAGAGTTTAGCACAGCTCCTGGCTCATAGTATTTGATAGCTTTCATTCATTCATTCATTTATTCATTCATTAGACCCCCAAGTCCAAAGAAATACAAAGAAGATAATACAGTAAAAAATATCATGAAGGAAATATATTACCATAAAAGATGAGGGGCTGATGATGACAAAACTAGATAACTGTTGAACTGGACATATGCTTAATATTATCCTTGAGATGTTGAGAAAAACTAAGGAAGTATTCATTGCTCATGGTTGGGGCATCCCAATATAATATAAATGATAATATCACTTATACAATCTTATGGACTTAATAATAATACCAATTAAAGTACCAAGCGATATTTTATAGAGCTAGACGAAATAATAACAAAATTCATTCGTAGGAGTAATAGGTTTGGTATCTCAAGGGAAATAATATTTTTAAGTAGGAAAGAACAGGGGGCAGCTAGGTGGTGCAGTGAATAGAGCCCTGGAGTCAGGAGGACCTGAGTTCAAATCTGACCTCAGACACTTGACACATTTACTAGCTGTGTGACTTTGGGCAAGTCACTTAACCCCAGTTGCCCTCCAAAAAGCAAAAAAAAAAAAAAAGAAAAAAGAAAAAGGACAGGGAGCAACAGTTTCTGACACTATTGTATTGTAAAATAGTAATCATCAAAACTATTTTGTAATAGTTAAAAACAGAGAAGTAGATCAGTGGACAAGAGGAATAAGATGGCCTTTGAACCCAACAATTTGGCATTCAAATAAATTTGAAAACATAAATTATTTAGTGGAAAACTCCCAATTTGATAACAACTACTGGGAAAATTGGAAAGCAGTTTGGCAGAAATTAGGTTTAGACTGGCACCTTATACCGTATGTCACAATAAACTCAAAATGGATTTACAGTCTCAAATGGATTTACACACCAGAAAAATGTGGTAGAAAACCAGATCATATACTTTTCACAACTCTGGCTACTGGGAGATTTTTTTTCAACCCATATAGTAGAGTTCACAAAAGATAAAATAGATCATTTTAATTAAATGAAATTGAAAAGCTTTTACACTAAACCAACAACAACAACAACTGAGATTTTAAAAAGGAACTGGTCAATTGGAGGAAACACTGCATTATATATCTCTGATAAGGGTCTGTTATCCAAAATATACAGAAAAATGACAAAAACATGCCAATCCAGAAGCCATTTTCTAGCAGGTGGGTAGATACAAGCAAGCATTTCTTAAACAAATTATAAAATATTCGCAACCATATGAAAGATTGTTATTTTACCCCACTTATATATATGACCGGAAGAGTCAAGATTAAAGGAACTATGGAATGAAAAGCACGTTAATGCACTTTGGTTCATCCATTTTAAAAAAGCAAGAATTATGCTGAGGAAGTGTAGAAAATATCCATATCCTCTGACGTAAAGCTTACACTGTTAGGCTTATACCCCAAGGAGATCAAAGATAGAAAGGTTCAATATGCACCAAAATAATCATAGCAGCATTTTTATAATAGCACATAAATGGAAACAAATTAGATATTCATTGGGAATATTGGGAAATGACTGAACAAATTGTGGTGCATATTATTAATGTTCCATAAGAAACAATGGATATGAAGAACATGAGAGCATGGGAAGGTATGAACTAAAGCAGCATATACAAAGCAAAATCAGGAGAACCAAAGAATAATAACTAAAACCATGTAAACAGAGAGAATGAAAATGACAAATCAAAACTTCAGAACTAAACTCTTATAATTTTGCAAAAAATCTTGACAACAAGAAAAAGATGAGAATGCACATCTTCTTTGCAGAGAGAGAGAACCTTGAATATGATGCTTTGGGATTTAATTGCTATGTTGATGAGTTTTCCTAGTTCCTAGGCATGGAAGGAACCTCTGAGATCATTCAGTTCTTCTGTTTCATTTTACGGATGAGAAGAGAGGGGTCCAGGGAGGTTAAGTGACTTATCCAAAATCCATAATCAATCAGCTTCTGAGGTAAAATTAGAATCTGATAATAACAGCTATATTTATATAGGCTTACTGTGTACTGTGCTATGCACTTCACAATTATTATCTCACTTAGCCTTCACAACAACTCTGGGAGGTAGGTATTATCATTATGCCCATTTTACAGATTAGGAAACTGAGCCAAACAGAAGTTGTGTCTTGCTTAGGATCAGCCAGCTAGTAAGTGTCTGAATCCAGATTCAAACTCAGGTCTTCCTGACTCCAGGCCCAATGCTCTACCCACTCTGTCACCTCCCTGTCTGACTGCCCCTTTAAACATCTTTTTATTTTCTTACTTTAGTTTTTGTTATAAGGTTGGCTTTCCATGTGAGGGAGAACAAAACATACTAGGGAAGAAGGTAATGTAAAAATGAAAAATTTCAATAAAATTTTTAAGTAGAAAAAGTGAGGAGGGTCAGTCTCAGGTACTTGAGGTCACCGCTAATAGTTCTAGGAGGAACAGGTATAAATGATTTTTAATTGGCATTATTTTTGGAAACATCCAGAGAGATGGAATCATTGGTTCATTTGAATATACTTTTGACTATTTAGTTTTTAAACATAAAGACCAGGTTATGATTTATTCCAGAGAATTGGGACAAAGATCTTCTCCAATAAGCTCAGTCACTGTGATTTGTTTAGAACAGACAACTGTGACTGAGTGTGTGTGGGTGGGTGGCAGGCAATCAAAGGCAATTTCCTCACCACTGTTCCAGTGTATCTTTTATACTGCCCTGCTCTCTTACAAATAAAACTTCAAGCTCCCAAAGTGGGAAACTAGTCCCCAGATCCTGATACACATTATCATGAAAACTGCTAATCCAGAGGCTGTTGAACCAGCCCAGAGGAGACATTTACCACTCTCTTTTGGACCTTAGAATTAAAATGATTTTTTCATTGTTACCATAAAAAATATTTCTGACTCCTCCATTATGATTTATGAAGCACACCATTATTATTATTATTCCTATTGATTTTGATCCAGAAGTTGTGTAACCCCTTGAGAGTAAGAGCTTTACCCAGTTTTTCACATCTTTACATGTGAACATTGAAAAGCCTTTCTTTGCAATAGGAGTGCTCTCTGGTTTAGCTGGGGAGGTGTGTGTGGAGGTGGGGGGAGGGCAGCCCAGAGGTTAATTTCCCTGCAATTTCTGCCAACAGTTCTTGCAGTTTTCTATTGTCCCTCCTAATAGCCTTTGATTAGCATCGATTGACACTTGTTGGGCTTGGGCAGGGTTCCCAGATTTACATGTTTGGCAAAATTATGCTAGAGCTTTTCTTGTTCAGGCTGAAGGCAGTCATTGCTGTACCTAGTTAATTCATTTACCTATCCCTTCACAATACTGACTGAATTTTTTTATGACTACCAAATTACCCTATATCTCATACAATGCCACCTTTTTTTTTCCTGATTCTGTTTCAACTCAACCCACTTTAGCTTACCATTAAAACATTGTGTTATGAATCTGTTTAAGCAAGGGAAAACAAAACAAACAAACAAAAAGAGATCAGAAGGCCTAGCTTTTGAATCACACTTTGGTATGTTCCTCTGGAAGCCAGTTATCTGCTTTCTAACTTCATGTCCTTTTCATTTAGTTTCCCAGTTTCTGTTTACCACCTAAAAAAAAGTCCAACAAAACAAAACAAAAAACCCTCTACAATTCAAACTGTATAGTTGCTTTTTGTCACTTTCATTTTTCTCTGCCCAGTAAAAAGCAGATGAAAATACATTCTTTGTTACATTCCATTCATTTCCAAATGTGCAAGTTTTCAAATATATTATAAATGAGCAGGAAAGAAACCACTAGATTGTTTGTCAAACTGTCATATTATTTTATTTATCGTCTCTTGTCAGGGGGAAAAAAAGTCCAGAAGTGCATTGAGATAAAAATGGAAGTACATGTAAAGATAAAATTGTAAATAGTATGTACTGCTACATTTTCTGTCATTTTTCTTTCCTTCCTTCCGTTGGACACTGAACAAGAAGAATGGAGAGTCAGCTGGTAAGCTGCCCTCTCTTTAGGGAACAGTTAGAGCTTTTGTAAAGGTGCTTTTGCCCAAATAGCACCCTTTTTCCTGCCCTCATTCCATCACACCCTCATTAGTCTTTCTTTCTCCCTGTCTCAAATATCACTTTTGGTATTTGTGTGAGTCTAGCCTCACAGAGCTAAAATAGTGAATCATTTTAAAAGGATGGAACTGTTTGCCTTGTCTCCCAACCCCAAGAAATTATTATGATTAAGATAGAAAATTTGAACTGTTGCACAAATTTGGGCTCAAGAATTCAAATTTGTAGTGGTTAACAAGGGATCCTTAGGAGGAAGGCCATAAGAGATCGACTCCAGACCCCTGATTTTATAGCTAGACAGAGGCCAGAAGCTGAGGTGACGTAACAGAGCTTGGTTCTAAATCCAGATCTGCCGACTGCAAACCTAATACTCTTTTCCACTGTCACCCTAAGACTAAGGATGGGAGGGGATTTGGGTTCAGTTGATTCATCTCAGAATGAAAAGAAATACACTCTTTTGGTTTTATCTCCAAACATCATAGAACACCAGAAAGACCAGTGACTCTTCAGTCAGTGAACTTCAATTCAAATTCTTCCTGGAAAGAATTCTGTTACCTTCGACTAATCATTTGGTCTCAGTTTCTTCATCTGTAAAATGGAGAGGTTGGGTCTTTGAGGTGCCTTCCAGACCTGGATCTGTAATATTATGAGACATGAAAGAAAGTAAAGGTAGTCATGTTTAATATCCAAAAAGTTGCTTGTATTTCTGAGAAACCGTTGTAATTCCAGCTACTGCATTTACCACTTGGGTAAATTTGAATATACAAATTCAAATATGTTAGAAAAGCTCTTCAGCTATCCATAGATTCATATTTTTTTTTATCTTGTTGCTTTAATGTAACACAAGCTGATATTTTGACTAAAAAAATAAACCAACAGAAATGTGGGGAGTTTGTTGCCTCTTTGAAGATTTAAAGTCTCCAGCTCCCCCTCCTGGTTGCTTGAGTCTACAGACCTGTTGCCTCTAGCTTGCTCTGAAGACCTACAAGAGCATTTGAGCCTGTTGCCCTGCCTTAAACTTGTTCTTTTTAAATTAAATAAAGACCACGTACTCTGACTGGTTACAAAAACAAGTGAAGGAATAAAGAGCCACCTGAGTATTTTTAGAATGTCTTGGAGCTATTGCCTCCCTCCCTCCCCCAGTGTTAAAAGGCACCAATGATATGTCAGATGATGTTTCTAAGAAATTAAAAAAAAAAAGAACCAGATCTTCTGTGCATTGAGGAAGATAAGATCAATGACAAAGACAGGAGTGCTAAGTTGTCATTTTCTCTAAGGAGCTGTGAGAAGACAAATTTAGAAGACCATATAAAATTGTCTTTCTTTGACTTCAGCTAAAAGGTAACAGAGAGTCCTCTAACTTTATGGTGATTGGATTTTTGTAATACTGTGTATAGAGTCCTTAAATAAGATCTATTCCCTGGAAACCTGATCCTTATTGTCTTCCATTCTTCAGCTTTTGTCTTGATGGCATACACTTAGGGGGTCTTCTCCACAGAGTAAAAAGAAGATTCTGTTCTTTCCCAAATATAACTGATTGTTTAAACAATAATAACTTCAAGGAGGACACCACATCTTTTTTATATTCTTAAAATGTATGTTTCTAGAAGGAATGAGCTGATTCACTTGCCTATTCTATAGCACACTTGGGACAGTGTTGACACTCACCTAATTACAAATTAATGAATCATTTGTGACACTAGTTCTCTTTCATTTTCTTTTTCACACTTAAAAGTATTTCAGAATTTTTTTTTTACAAACCTCTCCTTTTTGCCCAGTTTTTAGATTAGCATATTTAGGTACCTGAGACCTGACCTCTTAGTTATCTGAAATTTAATTAATCAGAAACTGACCTTTTTCACCAAACAATTTCCTTATTAAACCTGAAGATACCATTGTACTTTCAAGTCTTTTTGACTCATAATTTTTCATTTTGTCCAACTTTCCTTCTCTTCCTTACTTCTCACATTCAATCCATTCTCTTTGAAATTGCCTCATTCCTATCTAATCCCATATTCAGTAACAAAGTTCATGCTGACCCGTATTATCTAAACTATTGTTCAAGAGGACTTCATAGTACTCATTAGTTATCTACCTGCTTAATCTCCCTTGGTCTATTTCCTCTACTCTTAACTTAAAGGGACTGAAGCAGAAGACCTCTAAGGTTTCAGCTCTTATACAAGCAAAATCATCATCATCATCATCATCATCATCATCAAATACTTTTAAAAAATCACATTACTTCTCTACTCAGAAACCTATTATGATGTATCATATCAAATTCTTTAGTATGTGCTTTGATATCATCTACAATCTCTGTCCTCTTCCCCTAGCCTCAATGCTTCATCTTCTGTCTCAGACCTTTCTGGTTACTCTTTTCCAAAGCTCGAAGTGGAGCTTTGTTTCTTAGACCCTTCTTATTAAGCCTGTTTAAAAAAATGCTTAAAGAGGTACTCAAGTTCAATGAAGAACCACGATCCTGGGAGATCTTTCCCAGTTTAATCTCTGAACTGGTAGTAATTTTCATAACATCCATTCTAATGGGAAATCCATCTATCAAACTAGAAGACATCCATTAATTTATAGGTTACTGGACTACAAGTATTTTATGTTAGTTTTCAGTACTCAAATGTAAGCCAGATATGTATTGTGAGTAAGGGGAACTATCAGACAGCATTAGGATAACAGAGGGCAATATGTGACCTCATTATTTCATGTTATTGGAGTAGAGAAACCTGACACTGTCTCAGCTTTAATGAAGCACACCATGACCCCTTTCCCAATTCAAGATCGCAGCAGTCAAGATTTCGTGAAGTAGATTTTCTAAGAGCATTCATATGAAGTATAGGAAACTCTAGTCTTTTTAATAGAGGCAACCATAACTATAGAATTCTCTCTTTTAGAGATGCTGGGGTGGGGTTGGGGATAGTCCTATTCTTTGATGTACAAATATTTTCTAAAGAAAGAAGTCTGTGTTCTTTTTTTTTTATGAAACCTTTACATCTTCGTTACATGAACTAATTATATGAAATGCTATGTGTGCTCAGAACACTGATGAGTAGTGTTCTTTTCTTGCTAAGGTCTCTGCCTCTGCAATAGTATGCCATGCGAGTAATTGCATTTCCATGGCAAGAGAAAAGCAGATGAGCCTGGAGGAAACATTGAGGGATCAATAAGGAGTTAGCCACATGACTCAGGGGGGAGGATTGCAGGAGAAGATTCTGGGTTGAAAGCAAAGAGGGAATAAGAAATAAGTGGTGAGTATCCTATCCATGCAAACCACTGGATAGAGACACATTCAGATAAGATAAAGGATATCAGTGAATGTCACTAAATTAATTCAAAAGCACCAGAATTGCACAAACCTACTGAATAAAGTACATAGTTCTTAAACTGGCCCTCATGGTTCCCTACAATTTGAACCATGTCTATTTCTTGAGGCTGTTCTCTGACTCTAGTTATGATTTTGGTTCTGGTTGTTGCCCTTCACTCCTGGAGAGAACTGAAATGACACTGCTGTGTTGGGGGTCAAGGGACAGTGTGTCCAACTGGGGCTGAACAGACCAATACAAGCTCAGAAGACTCTACCACTGGTTAGGCACAAAGAGTTCACATGAACATTTGGAGTGGAGATGTTTCTACATTTGCACATCTCTTGTTTCTTTTGAGCTACTGCAATTCTGCTTCTCTCATAGAGCCCAGTGCCTTCTTTGATGTGGGCATGCCATTCTGGGTGGTCCTTTGCCAGTGTCTCCCATGTCTGACAATAAATTCCAAAGTTCTTCAGAGAGACCTTGAGAATGTCCTTGTATCATTTCTGACTGTGTGAGTGTACTGGCTTTGTGTGAGATTCTAAACAGTTCTATTCAAACTCGTCTGCTTTCTTCCCCTTTAAAGGAATCTTGGCCCTGCCTGCTGTCATATCTTTTTCATGTTCCCTCCTTCTGAAGTGTTTTCCCACTTCCCAGTTTTGCCTATCAAAATCCTATTAATTTTTCAAGGTCTATTTCAAGTGTTAACTTTTCCGCAAAGCTTCCTCTGATCACCAATCAGAATTAATCTTTCCATCTTCTGATTTCCTATGGCCTTTATCATCTGCATTAGTCACATGGAACCCATCATCTGCTGCCTTGTTTTGAAGTCATTTATGTATACATCAGATACTAAAGTATAAACTTCTGGAGGATATATATTAGATCTGGCTTTTTTTGTATCCTCCATGGTACTTTGCATGTAATAAGAACTTTTTAAAAAATTGCTAAATTGATGGATGAATTAATGAACCCAAGAAATGTTAATTGATCTGTGTTGTAGGTAAACAGCTATTCCTAACGAGTTTTATGTCTGATGTAGTGAAAGATTGCCGTACCTTCCTTTTTTTATTTACCCCTGGCCTGGGGAAATTGCCCAGTCTGCTTCAAGTATAACCTAAATCTATTTGATCCTATTGGTTAACTTACCAATTCATTCAGATTCTACTATGTAGAAAAGGCCTTCATGTGCTGTGTATGATAAACATGATAAATGGAAATAGTTTTTCCCATTTTTCAAAGGAAAGTACAAAATATATTATTGATACCTTAAAAAGTGATTGAGAGAAATAATTACAGGCCTACATGCCTGCTTTCTCAACTATACAAAAACTTTGTAAGACTCATCTGAACGTAGATTGAAGACATTGTTGATGAGATGATTAGTGGAGAATAAGGAGGTTTTCATAAGAACTGTTCAATACTGGACCATATATTTACCATTAGACAATTAACTGAAAGACGAAGAGAGTAGGATCCTACTGTGTTCACTCTTTGTTGATCATGAATAAGTATGTAAATCAATGGAACAAAATTCTACCTTAAAAGTGTAACAAAGGGCGGAGCCAAGATGCAGCGATGAAGCAGGAAAGGACCACAGCTCCCACACAAACACGCTAAAAAACTCATAAAATGGAAATCTAAACAGATTTTCAAGCTCCAAAACTCTCCACAAGACAGAAGGCACATCTGTTGCTACAGGCAGCTCAGCAGGTGGGGCTCTTCGCAGCAGTCTGGGAGCCACGGCTGAAACCCAGCTGGCTCAGGCCCTGGGGCATCGGGCAGGGAGCCGCCACTATAGGAAAGCAGATCAGCTGCACTGGAGGCACAGTTACCACATTTATCAGGCCAGAAGAAAAAAAGGCTAAGAGAAAGGTCAGTGGATTTTGCTAACTGGGGAGGAGAAGAGCAGGTCCGGCCAAACTGCTCCCAGGGCAAGGAAGCAGCAGGAGGCGGCTGTAGCAGCAGGAACATCTGAGAGCTGCAGTGGTTTCCACTGGGCTGCTTCAGAGCCCTCGGCCTGCAAATAGCAGGGGGGCTGACGCGATCCATAAGGGCCAAGGGCTCTTGCGTTGAGTGGCCTGGATCTGGATC
>CM053599.1:189992383-190025375 GCA_028646575.1 Pseudocheirus occidentalis
AAAAAAAAATTTTTTAAAGTGTAACAAAGCATCTCCCATCTGTAGATTGATGTTATTCAAGATTCCTTAAAAGACATAATAAAAATAAGCATATTCTCTGGGTCTCCAGTCATCAACAGGTAAGGAATAAAATAAGGAGGTATTGCCAGATCTAATGATCTCCATTGTTATCCTTACTGATAGCATTTGATCCTTCTGTATATTCTTTTTATCTTTGGGTTTCCTGGTTTTCCATTTACCTGTTTGACCTCAGCTCCTCGTTCTTCTTGGCCGGGTGATCATCCAAACCATCTCTACTAACCAAGAGTATCCTCCAGGTCTCTGTCCTGGGCCTTCTTCTGTTTTCAGTCTGTACTATCTCATGTCCTCCTCTAGGTTCAGTTGTTATTTCTATGTAGATGATTCTGAGATTTATGCATTTAGCCATAGTCTATCTTCTGAGCTTTAGTCCCATAACACCAATATCATCATTTTGAACTGGATGCCTATAATCATCTCAAACTCTAGTCCATACTTGAACTCCCTGTCTTTTCCCCTGAGATTCAGCCTTCTTCAGTCTTTCCTTTCCAAGGGCACCACCTTCCTCCCAGTCACTAACATTCCCATCGTCCTCAGCTCCTCTCTCTCTCTCCCTCACCTCACATATCTATCAGTTGTTAAATCTTGCCACATTATCTCTCGCCTATGTCCATTCCTTTCTACTCAAATGATTATCCACTATCCTTGTCAGTTAGCTAGGTAATATAGGAAATAAAACGGTGAGCCTGGAGTCAGGAAGGCCTTAGTTTGATTCTGGCCTCAGACAGTTATGCGATCGTGGGCAATTTGCTCAACCTTTCTCACCCTCAGTTTCCTCATCTCTCAAAATGGCGTAATTAGAAATAAAATCTACCTCATCAGGTTTTTTTAAAAGAATCAAATGGTATAACATCTAAAGTACTTTGCAAAACTTAAAGGGCTATATAAATGCTAGCTATTATTCTTCAGGTCTTCCTCCCCTCTCACCTAAACTACTGAAATAGCCTTCTCTTTGATGCCCCCTACCTCATCTTTCCTCATTCTCCCCATCTTCTACTTAGCTGATGAAATGGTTTTCCTAAACCCCAGTACTGACCATGTCATCCCAGTACTCAACAACTTCCCAAGGCTCCTTTTTGTCTCTGAGATAAAATATGAACTGTTTGGCATTTAAAGCTCTTTATACTCTGACCACTTCACACGTTTCCAGTCTCCTTACACTCCTTACACTTTGCTACCTTGCTCACGCTTTACGTCCAGGCATCCTGGCCTATTTGTCATTCCTTGTGAATAATGCTCCAATTCCCAGTTCTGGCTTTTCACTGACTGGATGCTTTCTCTTCTCACTTGTATCTGTTCAAATCCCCGGTTTCCTTCAAGACTCAGTTCCAGTTCCTCCTCTTCCAAGAGATCTTTCCTAGTTCACTCAGGTATAAGTTACTTTGTGACTGTTTTATATATGTTTTATATGTGTGTGTACATACAAACACATATATATTGCATATACATGTGTTTCTATGTGTGCATATATTTAATTAGGCAGCTAGGGGATGTAATGAAGGTCCAAGTTCAAATTTTGCCTTAGATACATACTGCTGTGTGAATCTGGGAAAGACTATGGAACAGGTTATTGCATTTTAGTCACTATCATATTTAGTACCAATGGGTGAAAACCCTGATGATTATCTATATTCAGATAATTAAATAGATTTGTAATCACATCCATTTGAATGTTCCTTCTAAAAATATAGAACCCATATATAAAAATATATAAGCCATGCATGCTGCCCATCTTTTGCTGCCCTTGTCCATGTCCCTAGGTTAACTAACCTGAAAGGATTTCAGATGAATTTCAAGAATTTACTACCACCTGAGCTGCCTAAAGTGCATACTTTTTTAAATATAGCCTACACTTTCCTGCCACAGTGTAAGTTTCCTTCCCCAGTATAAGTTGTTGCAGTCGAGTCATTTTTCATGACCTCATTTTGGATTTTCTTGGCAAAGATACTGGAAGGATTTGCCATAATTTAAGTATCCTATTTGAATAAAGTCTAGTCTCAGATCACCTATTCTATTTAACCTTTCATTATTTCCCCCCCCCAATCAGAATGTTATCTCTTCCTATTAAGTGGCAGAATTTTTGACTGTTTCTTATGAATCGTATTTTTTTTAATATCACTTAGTTCAGTACCTTGTATACAATGAGTATTTAATAAATATTTATTGAATTAGACTGTTTTTAAGGACTCAAATATCATCAATATCCTTTCTTAAGGCTTAGGCCTCCTGGTCTACGAATATGGTGCAACAGCTTAGCACAATGCCTTGCCTATATAAGTACTAAATAAATGCTTATTGAATTAGATTAGGCTTTTACTTATATGAGGGGAACAAATCACTAATAATAATGACTACAGCTAGCATTTATATAGAACTTTAAGGTTTGCAAAGCACTTTACACGTATTATCTCTAAGTAAGCTGCATATGCCTCAATGTCTTGAGTCAGTACTTAGTGGTTGTGGAAAAAGCTGTTAGTGCTCTGCTCTCAGGAGCTAACTGACCAAGGATCAGAGCCTTATCTTAGACAAAAGGACAAGGTTTACAGTTTCACTGCAATGACGCTTAATAAATTTGATTAAACCACTACATGATTTTCCTTTATCACATTCTATTTGCTGTGGTCTGTAAGATCAGTGGTTCAGGTTAACTCTAGCTCTGAATTTTTGTCTTGGTAGGTGAAACTTGACATTCTTTAAGTACAGTTTTTAATTAAATACCACTTAGGTAACTTCACCTGCTCCCCTTCTTCAGTGCCTAAAGAGCTTCATGTAGAGGGAAATTGACTAGGATTAGGAATCTATTTCCCTGTGCTACACATTCTTTATTCTGAGAACTACAAAGAAACCTTGACAAAGGAACAAACCTCTCTAACTATGATGCTAGCTTGTCTCGCTCTGCAGCTGGCTTCTGCAGAGCTCTTCTTTTGATCCAGTGTCTTTGGAAGTTACCATACACTGAAAAATAGTTTGGAGAAACTTTAGTTGATAAAGTTCTAGTACAGCATAAGAGAGTGGAGAGTTTTAGCTAATTAAATTTTATGTAAACCAAGTTTTTTCTTCAATTTTTCTTCAAGAATTTTTTCATCAAACCAACCCTTGTTGGAAATCCATCTAAAACATATTGGTATATCTTCTTGTTTTAAGATGGTGAAAATACTTGCATCTCTGATAATGCAAAGATTATCCACTGCCTCAGGCTTATCATTTTGAACTTAATTTCTCATTGTACATTATGCTATGGAGAACATATCAATCACCACGTATTTATTAAGCATCTATTATGTATCCAACACTGTAGTAGTTCATATTTCTAGAGCTGGAACTTTATTATATAGATGAGGAAACTGAGGAGGTAACTTGCCCAGGGTCACACAGGTACTAAGGGTCAGAGATGAGTGGTTACACCCTCATTGAGTCAGAGTTTTCCCACTATACTAAGCTGCCTCCTTGGTTGGTTGGATTGTAGAGAAAAATCTAAGTTTATTTCAATCAAGTAAATGAATGAATAGAATAGAATATTGAAACAGCATTAGTGACTCTACTTTGCCTTTATCTATCATTTTGTGAAATTAAGTCTCAATGTCACCTGAGTTTGGAGAAGTCACAAGATTACTCCCCCCCACCTCCCAAGAGTCATCTAATTTAAAGAATGTCAGAAAGGAACCACTTTTTCCTTCTCTCCTCAGTGCCTCCTGATTGTCGTCACTATCCTTTCCACTCAGCTTTCAATCTCACCTGATTGACCCTTGATCCCCTCCTTTAATAAGTAACTAGGTGTCTCAACTCTTTCATCTTATTTTTTCATTTCCTCCAAATCACATATTAAATGGGTAAAGACCAAAGTTTGGGTTTCTTGGCTATGGAAAGCCTTGAACCCAATTTGTTTTGCAACATACTGTATGCACTCCTAAATAAATCATTTGTATGATATTTTGTTTTTTTATTTCAATGTAACATAAATGTAATGGTGACTAGGTAGTACAGTGGATAGATTGCTGGGCCTGAAGGTTGGGAAGACTACCTGAGTTAAAAACTGGCTGTATGACCCTGGGTAAGTCGCTTAATTCTGTTTGTATCAGTTTTCTCAACTGTAAAGTGAGCTGGAGAAGGAAATGGCAAACCATCCAGTATCTGTACCAAGGTAGTCACAAAGGGGGTCATAAGGTGCTAGACACAACTGAAACAATTGAGCTACAACAACATAAATGAATTTTGGTATGGATTGTTATCTTAAGATTTTCTTCTCCCTTAAAAATCTACTCTGGAAAAATTTTGATTAATTAATGATTATGAATCATTGGATTCTAATTCATTAAAATTTCATGATACATATCCTATGCATACCATCTGTTTTTCTTTTTCCAAGAGTTTTCAGACATATCACATAGATTTTATTACTACTTACTTTGACATTTTAATGAGGGAAACTAACATTTTAGATGTTAGCCACACTGATACCTCAACATGGTTGTGACATTTGACTAGAATTCATTTATTATACCTTGAAAATATGAGGAATTAATTAAGTAAAAGATCACTGAATTCAACAGCACTAGCATGTCTATGCTTTATAGGTATTTCTCAATTTGTTAATAATCTGTGTTCCAAAAGTTTGCCTTTATGTTGTTTGTTTAGAACTTGTGATACATTTTCCCGTTGTTTCAATCTTATGAGTATTCAGTTCCCACTAACCACCAGTGCCTACAAAAACTGTGATGTGGCCAAACTCACAAGGATAGGGTTGCAGAAGGTTAGCTCCAGTAGTTCGTATCAAATGAGAAAAGCCTTGAATTCAGGCCCCCTCATACAAGCTAAGTGTGGAGCTATTCATTGCCAGAAATTTGTCCACCAAATGCTGAGTTTTTCAACTGCAGTTCTGGAAAATTAAAGTGCTGCTGTTTGTATTGGCACTGAGAGTACCTACCAGTCTACATCAAGGAAATCACAACCATTTCAGAGTGCCAAAACCAGTCATTGATCTTTCTTACTGTATTAATAGCACTAGAAAACATAGCTGCTATTTTTAGCAGTGTTTCATGGGAAATCTCATTCAGTGTTCCAACTCAGGACTTTGTAGAGACCATCTGGGCATCCCTCACAACCTTCTCCTTCTGCACTAGCTACAGAAGCCAGAGCAAAAGATGTAGGCATCCAAGAAAATGGAAGAGGGGCTCCTGGCCTGGGGACATTGAGGTTTTTAGCAAGTGGTGGGAAGTCTGGGTCTTCCATGGTTGACACTCTGGATCTTTGGCATTGGCACTAGAAGCGGTTGAAGTGTTTGGCAGTACGTGGTTGGTTGTCTGGGTTGGCAGGAAGTAGCATGGATACAGGGCTTTAGTAGCAGTGGTGGGGAAAAAGGGGTCAAGGGGGATAAAGAGAGAAGAGGGTCATTCCAAGAAAGTTCAGTAGCTGAGGAGGGATAGTTCTAAAAGGAAGGGGGTTTCTGTAGCCACACGAGTAGGCAGGTGAGTACCTCTTTGGGGCAGCAGATATTTTTCAGTCAGGGAGTTTGGGGCTTACTTTTCCTCATTGTGGCAGTTTAGGTATGTCAAGAACAGCCCTGAATTGGCTCCTTTTAAAATATCTTTCTGCTACACCTTCTACAAATAATATCGGATCGTGACCTGCAGACAGTGTGATTTTCTTCAGACAGCTTGATTTGGGCGGGGGTGCAGAGGTGGGGGAAAGATGCAGAAGGTGCTCAGATCTGAGTTCTTTGGTGTAAAATATTCTTGCTTATGAAAATCAGGGGGCAGCTAGGTGAATAGCGTGCCCTGCCTAGAGTCAGGAAGACTCATCTTCCTCAGTTCATATCTGGCCTCAGACACTCTGTGACTATGGAAAGACAGTTCTTTCATCTGTCAAACGAGCTGGAGAAGGACATGGTAAACCAGTCCACTATCTCTGCCAAGAAAACCCCAAATGGGGTCACAAAGAGTCAGACACAAGTGAGCAACAACTTCTGTTTAGGATCATACATCTAGATGTGGAAGGGACCAGAGTGGGGACCAGAGTGGTCATGTAGTTCTTAATTTTCAGATGGTGAACTAAGACAGAGAGAGGCTAAGTGATTCTTAACTTGTTGTCCAATGTCATATAGGTAGTAAATAACAAATCTAGTATTCTAACCTAAAGCATCTGACTCCAAGTCCAGAACTCTTTCATCTTTACAACACAGCTAAAACCAAGTTACCAATGCAGGTCAATACCCGTAGTGCAATTTATAGTCTTAAAGAGTCACCTGGGGCTTGGGGAGGTTGAATGAATTGGATAGTCACATAGCCAGAATGTATTCAAGGCAGAACTCAAATGTTTCTGACTCTGCACATGAGCTGTCTATACGTTATTTCATAGAATAGAGGAGGGTTCCCACTATATCCCTGTGGTCTTCTAAACATATAGCACCTCCTGCTTGTAGGTAGTTTCCATCCAAATACTAATCAGACCCAATCCTGTTTAGCTTCCAAAATCAGATGAGATCAGATACAATCAGGGTACTATGGCTTTACAAACTACTGAATATTTTGTTTAGTACATTTGCTGTATTATATGTTGTATACATAATGAAATGGCGTGATATCATGGATTGAGAATTGGTCATAACATCAGGAAAGCCTAGGTAAATAACCATCCCACGCTAACCCTGGCAATGAAAACTAACAAATTGCAGAGTGGTTGCTAACATGCACTGGTAAAAGGAGTTTCCTCACTGGGAGTTCTCTACATTCATGAAATCATAGGCTTGTATCTGCCCTCCCCAAATATTGCATGTCTAATAATGTAACTAAAAATGAGCACTGATTCTTCTGTTTCTTGGTTTAGTTTAATATTTGAGTAGTAAATGCTAATTTTTTTGTTAGGCTTTTTTTGAAGAAGCTTTTCTTGTTTGTCTTTTGTTCTTGAAGAGAATCAGTGAAGTTTAAGTGTAATGTGGAATAAGGTCTAATTATTCAATGATGAGGCTTCTTTATAAGGAAAATTCTTAGGGGTGAACAGGGAGTCAATGGTATTAACAGGGCACTTGGGAGGATGTGACAGAGGGATTTTGAGTGACCCCCTAGAACTGAGAAATACTGAGCATGGTTTTCCTATTTTGCCACTGCCACTAAACAGTGATTAATGCCAAATTAGTGCCTTGTTAACCGACCTCTTAGCATCCACTGCTGCTTTCTTCACCTCACATAGCTGTTTGCAAATATTAGCTTCTTGGGTCATTTCCTCTCATCAGTGACTTTCCCAGGTGATTGGCAGGTTGTTCATCTGATTGGTATTCGTTTTTTTCTTCTTGCCCTGTTATGAATGGCTGTAAGATCACTCTATACTTTTTAGAAATGTGATAATCAGTCCATCATGCTTTATCATTTCATAAAAACAGAATGACAATAGGAAAATCAGTAGAAAATGTGAATCTTCAATGTGTTTTAGCATTAAGTTTCAAAGGAAAGATAGTTTGATATAGATAGTTTGGAAGAGAAGGAAGTATGAACATCCCAGTTCCTCCTTGCTATGGGGCATGGAGTGAGGAACTACTTACCAGGAGGAATCTATTTTATGTGAATTTGCAGTAACAAAAATTTGTATTGCTAATATATTACTGCCTTGGCGTATTCATTTAAAATGCATGCAAACCTCTAATATGAAAAGCATATACTGCTTTGCCAGTGAAAGAAAGAATACAGAGAGCTGTGGGAAATTAGCGTTGAAAAGAAGCCAGTATTTTATCCTAGTGTGGTCTCCCAGTGGCTGTAATCATGCCTCAGGCCCAGCAGGGCAGTGCCTTTTATTTGCCAGTTTCCTTTTCAGTTCAGCCATAAATGGTGGGAAGCCTCTTCCGCAGCAAATATTGGATAAAGTCATTTGGATTTCCAGTAATTTCATTTCTCTTCTTAATACATTCACATTCCTTTATTGAAATTTTTGTTTTTAGAAATGGTTTATTAGTCTCTTATTTGAATTAAATGAGTGGTTCTGTTCAGCCCAAACAATTGTTAAATACACTGAGGGCAGATAATTTTGCTTTTATGTATATATTAGACATCTAAGAGAGCAGTCTTCATTTTTTTAAAGCTCTGTCTTGTCAAAACATTAACTAAATTATTTACAGTTTTGGTGCCTTACAAAGGAGACTGAGAATTGAGTCATTTACTTTTCTGATAAGAAAAGGAGTTTTAAACTGCTCTGATATAAAACTCTGTTAATTGAACATATTTACCCCCAGGGAACCAAATTTAAGCATTAAATATGAAAACCAGCAGTTCATATTAGAATAGTTTGCACGTAAGATGAAACACAACAGGAAGGGTTTTAAATCATAATAAAAAAGCAGTAAGCATTTGATTTTTTAAATGCTCAGCAGTTTAAAACCTCTTGACTGCATAATAGGTTTTTTTCTATTAGGTTACAACCCCTCCCCTCCACTAGGGAAATATTCTTGTGAGCTCTGTGTTCTGAATGAAAGAAGGACTGGGTATACTTAAAAACTTTGCTTATATAGTATAATGAAAGCCTTTGAAAATGTCCATGCTCAAGATCTCCTGTGAGAAGATTAATTAAGCTCCATGATAATTTTGAAAGTATACTATCCCTAGGTTTCACAAAAGCTTGTTGCTGCAAAGATCTTTCATTTGGATCTTTCTAGTCATCACTGTTTCTTTCCTCAAAGTGGTGAGTTCAGAAGTGCAGACATCTGAGATTGTATCAGCAGGGCTATACCTTCTACAGAAGCAGGTGACAGCCCCTCTGGAATCTCATTGGGTAATAATCAGCGCTATCACGTCAGTTAACTAGACCTTTCCAACTTGGAAAGACTTGCTAGAATTCTTGCCCTTCTGACAAATAGAAACTGGAAGGATCCAAGGTTGTCTTGTGCTGCGGAGAGCACCCAAGTAGAATTTTATTTGAGTGAATACTGAAGGTATTTACACGAGCTTACTTTCTTTCTTCCTTATAGGTGATATAGATACCCCTGATATCATGGCTCCTGTCATTGTCATCCCTCCAGGCAATACAAGTGTAGTGGCAGGAACCAGCGAAGTCACATTGGAATGCATAGCCAATGCAAGGTATTGTGGGGATTAGGGATAAGAACCTTATGTTAATTTTTCATTTAGTACTTTTCAAAAATGCAAGACAGTTTGCTCTTTTTGCGATGATAAAGAATCTTGTTGCCTAACTGCATTATGAATACAGCATCTCTTAGAAACTAAGAAGATTATTTTTCCTTGTCCAAATATGGGGCTGATACACACACTTCTCAGTCTATAAGTTATAATGGAACTTCCACATGTAGACTTTAGGAAAGGAGAGAGTAAGTTTAGGCCTTACTAACAAATGACTGATTTTCTCTCCTCTCTGACGGAGGGGGGGGGGGTGTTCTCTGTATCATTTCCATGACTGAGTTCTATTGGCAGTACCTCTTGTGCATTTGAGTTTCACAGAAGTGCTTCCTTTGAATATTTCTTTTAAAAAACATAAACCAAATCATTAGGACTTTACCTCCATTGCTACAGTAATTACCCAGTCTTATTCACTGACTCTTGAGGTGAGTGTAGCTTTGCTTCCTGACATGAGGAATGTAGAATTGTATTAGGGAATTATATCCCAATGTCCATTGTTCTTGCTGTTGAAGTACCTTCTTTGTTAAGTGAGTATTGAATAAAATGTATTCCTTATTGCTTATCAACATAATTCAGAAGGATAATTCGTAACGATTTTTGTCTTCACAGACCTATTGAAGAATTGAGCATGACTTGGAAGAGAAATGGAGTCAAAATTACTAATGGACTCCACAGTTTGGGGAGAAGGCTTACTATCACCAACCCAACATCCTCTGACATTGGAATGTACATCTGTGAGGCTGAATTAAGAGGAACTGACTTTGAGCCAGCGAGAACAAAAGCCTTTCTTTCTATCATAGGTAATACCAGTGACAGGGAGCATAATCTACCAGTATCTCCACTTAGAGTTAAAGAGTATATGGGGAGTACAATAGAAATCAAAGTTAAATATACATTTTATTGACCTTGTACTTCAACTCCTTCTGAGGAAATAGGGACAGAGGGGGTAAAATGGGGTTATCTTCCAAATTAATTAAATCATTCTTTTCTATGAATACAAATCTATTAAATATTTTATAGCAACACACTGATGCTATTCCTAATGCCTCAAGAAATTTTAATTTAATCATAAAGCTTATGAAACACAGTAGTAAAATCCTTATCATGTAATTCTCATATCTTGGCTTTTAATGCCATTAAACCTTTAGGTGAAGCCTAATTTGTATTTCTGGCTTTAAGATTGTCATCATTCTTTCTCCCACATCCTCTCCTTCCCCCAGCAAAAAAAAAGAACTATTTGACATTGCTTCTTCCTAGACTAATAATGGGGTAATGAGACCAGAGATGCTTGCTGGGAAATGGGCTAACTAATATTATAGAATCAGGAAGAAAGGGGAAAAAATAAGTCTCTCAAAACTTATATTTATAGAGTACTACTATTGGTTTTTGGGGTTTTGGTTTTTTGCTTTTTGGATGGCAGTTGGGGTTAAGTGACTTGCCCAAGGTCACATGGCTAGTTTGTGTGTTAAGTGTCTGAGGCCAGATTTGAACTCAGGCCCTCCTGACTCCAGGGCCAGTGCTCTATTCACTGCGCCACCTAGCCGCCCAGAGTACTACCATTGTTGATATTAGGCAGAATCTATACATGCATATACCTAAAGAACTATGTTGTCTATTGTCACCAAGGAAATCCTTAGTTCATTATTAGATATTGATAAGTTTAGGTTCAATTGTGAGATGATTGATTTTATTTTCAGTTACTGAAATATTTTAACCCTATATAAGTTGCTACATTGGATATTTATTATAATCTCTTTCTTAAATTTTTCTCAATGCCATAGTATGGCAAATATGAAACAGCTGCTGGACTCCCCTTCCCTCACCCCCCCCCCAATAAAGTAGATTATTTTTGAGGATATACTACTACTAGAAACTAAATATAATAATGACAACCTTAATTCACGTCCCTTCAGGAAGCAGTAGTATTGAGAATAGAATATTGTCCAAACAATAGCAGATTATTGCATGAAATATTTTTGTCTTAAAGCAGTTTTCTTTAAAGTTTATATTTTCTAATAAATTGTTTAAGAAAACTTTCTGGTATTAACATAGTGTTTGAGACAGTTTGCCTCTTCTTAAAGTATGTCTCATTTTCTTAAATCATTGAAAGAAATGTGTATTGCATATGAAACTAACTAAATATGACACTACCCAAGCCTTCACCACTTTTAAAATGAAGGTTACAACTTTTAAAAGCATGAAAAATAGCTGCTTTTGAATCATGAATCATTCCTGAGTCTACATGAGATCTGAGATGGTTCTTTTAGTGGCCATTCTCATGTACCCACTCGCTATTGATATAAATACTATATTTTCATTCCAGGCAAAGGCATTTTTGTTCATCAGAGTTCAGAAGCACACTCTAAGTTGAGCCAAAATTAAAATTTCCAATCTGCAAATCTCTACTAGACAGTCTTTATTTTATTAAACATTTTAAGGTTAATTTAAACAAAAGAAGAAACTTATCTATAAGCCAGCATGCTAGTTTAAATCACAATTCCTTCTTTAATATCTAAAGTCTGTCACGTAAACCTCAGTTTTGCAGTTACTTCCAAATAGCAAAGCAAATTTTTTTTAATTTCCTAAAGTCATCATCTCTCAGTGTTCTCTCTTTTAAATGTGAATGACTATATGTCATCCATTTTTGATAATGACTTAATTCTTTTTCTCATTCATAAGATTTTATTGTGAAAGGTGCTATTTTCTGGCTTGCTGTTATGCCTCAGCATATAAAATTATCTTTCTTAGTTCAAAGATGTGGGTTTGATTGAAACGTCCATATTATTATTTAAGGGGAAGTTATTAAGGGGAAGCTCCTTAAAGAACTTCCCTATGCCTTCCCAACAAGTCAGCAAAAGAAAGCAGAAACAAATTGGCTACCGATTACTTTTATTTCGCCCTGATAAAATCAGATAGAAGCAGGTAGTTGGAGCTGTGAACAGAGTGGTGGGCCTGGATGGAGGAGTCTAAATTCAGCCTTAGATCCTATTTGTGTGATCCTATTTGCCTGTTTGCCTCAGTTTCCTCATCTGGAAAATAAGCTGGAGAAGGAAATGACAAACTACTCTAATGTCTTTTCCAAGAAAACCCCAAGTGGGTCACAAAGAGTCGGAAACAACTGAATAACAATAAAAAAATCAGATGATCAACTTGCAGGTGTTTATTCAAAACCTAAATGTTGCCTGTTGCTATCCTTTTTAATGAGTTTTAAGTCAAATGATATGAAGCAGCTTGATGTAGAGAAGAGACTGCTAAGTTTGGAGTCAAAAAGACTTGGATTTAAATCCCACTTCTGACCCTTCCTAGCATGCCGGGTCACATACTCTCTTCAAGCCTGAGGCAACCACTTAGGACCTTAAGTTATATATGGGTGGTAATTTGTATCATTGGAGAATATTCCTTGTTTGAGAGGTTAGTTCATTAATGGAACACCCGATGTTCAAATCTGAAGTTCAAATTATATAATGAGTCATTATCTGACCAGCAGGGGAAAATATTATCCTGCAAAATGCAAATAAGATCCCAGTGGAGAGATTCCTGTTGTTGATATATCCCTCTGACTCCAGGTACTTTTTAGCATGAGTTTGTCTTTTAATTCATTTAGGCTTATTTGAGAAGCACTTAAGATGTTTCCTTTGTCCTTTCATATAAACTATAGAAAAAACACCCAAGTTAATTATTGACATTTTCTCACAGCTGTGTGAATGAGCTGCAGGCCAGTTTACCAAAGACAGGAGTTAACTGAGAAAGTAACAAGATGTTACATTTATAGAATAGTGTTTATAAAGTAAGATAGAAATCTGTGGTAAATACTACAATGAACACTCACCATCCATGGCATTTGAACTAGCTACAATTTCAGGAGTGTTTTGTAGGAGAAGTTGAGCAGGAGTTGAGCCTTGGTGGAGAGAACTGGCAGAGAAGATGTGAGAAAACAAACAAACCAAACTCAAATGGGCCCTCTTATCTTCCTTTTTATCTGTTAGTCTATCTCTTTTTGTATCTTCTTCATTCAGCTCCCTTCATGCACTATTAATGACTGCTGACGGTTAACAACACCAAGAGAGGAATGATGAATAAAAACAGCAACAAGGATCCCTTTCTATACTCAGTCCTACAGCTCTACCAGATCTCAGCACCTTAACTTTTGACAACTTTGGGGAGAAACAGAAGCTGCTTTTCTTTTATGAGTACAACTCAAAATGGTTGTTTCTGGTCATCCAGCTATCCTGGAAAGCCTTGAACAAGCGTAGACACAGAATTCATTTTTGTTGATGTTTCTCCACCAGAAAACCTAATTCTCAAGTGCTTTGAGAGTGACTGATAGAGGATTCTTAATACTACATGAGGGAACAAGAAATTTGCTTGCTACTCTTTTAGTTACCAACAGTTGGTTTAAGAGTTATAGACTGTAACTCTTGGACAGATGTGCAGAAGGCCTGAGCACAGTGGCTTTTTTTTTTTTTACAATCTTAATTTTTCACAGAGGATGAAACCCTTTTCCTGATTTCTTCATATACTTTTAACAAAGACAAGAGATGGTTCCAAACTCTGGGTTTATTAGCTGCCATTATAAATATTTCAAAGGGTAGTATGTTCATATGTTGATGGTATAGCAGATTTGGAAAGACCTGCTTCCGATTAGAAAAGGCATTTGCACTTCCACTTGCTATTTGAAGATTGGGTTTCAGAGTTTATGCACAGCTAGGCCAAATGAAAACAGATTTTCTTTTCTATTTAGCTCAAAATCTTCAAATGGTTGTTTCATAACTATTTTGCAAATAATCTTTTATTATATCACATGATATATGTGATAAGCTGAGAAATGAGCGAAAAATCATCATAACTCCTCTTCTGTTTGGTTAGAATGAGAGATGAACAATGACTGAAAATGCAGCTTAAGCAAGTTCAAAGAAAGTAATAGAATTACCCCAGGAGCTGTGCCCTTAGTGACCCATGTAACTGAGCACCCTTTGCTCATATGGGTCCTCCTCTGCCCACTGAATTCCACATAGCTGTGTGTTCTCCATGGTTGCAGCCTGGTGATTTTTAATAATGTGACTGCCCCACGTACTATAATTGAAACAGAAGAAGAGTTTTTGCTGACACTTGGAATCTTGCCCTTCATCCCAGAAGGAAGTTGCCCCAGGCTTAAAATGATTTTTAAACGGTAACCATGGAGGAGAATTTCACGAATAAATAGACAGTCTTGGTTAGTACCCAACAATAACAAGTAATTAGTAAAGAATGGCGTATAGGGAGAAAGCCTCTTAGACCAGGTCTGTTTATACTTGACTTCCTTTTCCAATCTTTGAAGTGGTCACCAACTCATTATGTAATTTTGTATGAATCATCACTCAACCTTCTCGCTTTTTTCCTCACCTGTACAATGAAAGAGAAAAGTAGGTGATCTCTAAGGATTTTTTCCAACCCCGACAGTCCATGACTCTGGGCTAAATGTTCTTAAGCTGAAATTCTCAGATCCCCAAAGAGTCCATTAAATAGATTTCCATGGGTATTTGAACTAGGATGGAAAAAAATAACATTTTTTTTATTTTTAATAACCTCTAATAGAAATTTAGCATTTTCTTCAATTATGAATGTAGGCGATAAATCACAGTTGTATTAGCAATAACTGTGACTTGGTCACCAATAGGAATTAAAGATATTTTCAAATCATATTATAGTTATTGCAAATTTCTCAAAAGATTATACTCACTAGTTCAAAATTACTGTAGTTATTAAGCCTTTTAATTTGCCTACATTATCTTATTATTAATTTGCCTACATTATCTTGTTATTCATTGTGTTAATAAGCATATATTGGATGCCCCAGAACTCTTAGTGTAGTTTTAAGCTACTAAATCTTGAAAACTGCATTGAAACCCTATAGGTTACTATATCAAGTGCAGCTAGGTGGCACAGTAGATAGAGAACTGGGCTTGGAGTCAGGGAGGCCTGTGTTCAAATGTGCCCTCAAACACTTACTAGCTATGTGCCCCTGGGCAAGTCTCTCAGGCCCGTTTGCCTTAGTTGCCTTACCTATAAAATGAGCTAGAGAAGGAAAGGGCAGACTGCTCCAGTATTTTTGCCAATAAAGTCCTAAATGGGGTCACAAAGAGTTAGACATGACTAATATGACTGAACAGCAGTAAATGTTTCTATTTCTCAATTTGTTTTTTAAGAGTTGTTTGATTCTATGCATTTAAAGGCATTGTTCTGAGGACTGCTAAAGGGATCCATGCAGGCTTTGCTATTAAATATTTAACAACTAGCTTTCCAGGACAGGCGAAATGTATGCATGACAAATTTTTCATATTATTAAAATTTTCTCCATCGCTTTCTTAAGTCTAGATAAAAACAACAGCAACAAAACAATAAATCAAGCCCTGGTTTGTAATGTTTATGGATTTTTGAGGTATTTGCTCACACTGAAAATTTAACAATTGGAACTCTTCTGGCATTATGAGCTGGCTCTAGCAAACCACCATGACACAGGAATGGAACCCTTGCCCTAAGCCAAACCTTTGTTTACCCTTTAACCAGCTATGGAGGGCCCTGACCTTTAATAAGAGTGGATAACAAGCTAATCAAAGATGGCCACACCCTTAATCCCATCTCCTGCAGATGATGAACCTGGTGGATCCTTGAGCACCTGAGTTCTGAGCTGTGGAAGGCTGAACTAACCAAGATCCTCCATTAAATTCAGCATTAATATGTTGAACCTCAGGAGAGGGAGGTTATCAATTTGCTTGAAGAATAGAGAACTGACCAAGTTGAGGAACAGAAGAAGTGAGAATTGGGGAGCCGATCACACTATGGAACCAGCTGATGAGTAGCCCCAACACTTTTCAGTCTTGGACAAGAAAAGGAAACCTGATTTTCTAGGGGAAAAAAATGTAGTAAATAACAACAGTCTTTGTTACCAAACTAAGTTCTTCTGTTACTTAGAAGAATCACCTGAATGGCAGTTCTACATTATAAACTTTACTTCTTGAGATAAAGGGTAGCCACTTAAGGGTAGTCAGCAAATATCTTATTATTTATTGTCTAGTCATTATTTAGGTTTTCAAGAATAATTGTGCATTGCTATTATTAAAACTTGCTAAACCATGGGCAGTTTGTTGATTTTTACTTTTGTATGTTTTTCATTTTCCCTTCCCTTTAAATGGATTGTGGTCACGGTTATTGACTGATTACATTCATAATGACTCTAGGAGCATGACCTATGTAAAAGGGCCTCCCTGGGATACAGCTGTTGTATAGTTAGAATATAAATAATGTTCATATCATTATTATTGATTGTAGAGGCATGTCCAAATGGCAAAATTATGAGTATGCAATGAGGATTAGCTTGAGCTAGCCAGAAACTCATATTTTCCATTTTTTTCTTTAGGCTAGCTCTATGCAGCAAAGCTAAATGGAGAATTATGCATTTAAGTAATGAATTTGGGACCACTGAGACAACCAGGGTGGATAATTCAGGCAAATTTGTTATCCTTGAATTATGTAAATAATTGTAAAATACTATCCTTAATTTTGTCTCCAGATAAAACCTTTAGGTTCTTTCTTCTTTTCTTTCTTTCCAATGATCAGTATTTGTTTCTCCCTTTCCTCTAAACTAAGTTTTTGTTTTAAGGATACACAGACAGCCTGCCAAGTTACATTATGTATATTCCACAAAATGACAATGAAAATAAGCTGCTTTGGAAGACAGTGCCCAGAAATTAATTATCACATAGAAACTGAATTCGACAGCTTTTTGTTATCAGGATAATGAAATCACTACAACCTTAACACCTGGGGAAACCCGGTCATGCCACTGTTGTGTTTCTGCTGAATAAACTGGAACTAATATGGCAATTTACTTTCCTCTGAAATTCCATGTTTAATAAAACATTTATTTATCTATTCTTATTTATTTTGCTACAGCGGCTCTCTCTTTTTAAAATTTTTCAAAAAACGTTTTAAGTGTCTGAGGCCGCATTTGAACTCAGGTCCTCCTGACTCCAGAGCCAGTGCTCTATTTACTGTGCCACCTAGTCACCCCTCACTTTTTTTTTGAGTCATTCCTTTATTTCTATTAAGTATTTATCAAGTACCCACTATGTGAAAAATGCTGTTTTAAGTTCTGAGGATAAAAATACCAAAAACAAAACGAAGCAGTCCTGCCCTTGAGAGGCTTGCATTCTACTGGGAAATGCAGCATATACAGAGATGAGTAAATACAAAATATATGTGAAGTAATACAGGATAGGGGAAGCCAACAACTGTTATTTCCTATTTATCCAACATTGTCTCCTTCATTAGATTGTAAGCTCCTTGAGAACAGGAAGAACTGTCTTTGGTCTCTTTTTTCATATCCACAACACTTAGCACAGTGCTCAGCACATAGTAGGCTTGCCTGACATCAGTAAAGGCCTCCTATAGACAAATAGCACCTGAGCCAAGCCTTGAACGGAGCCAGGTATTGTAAAAAGCAATGTTGAGGAAGGAGAACCTTACAAATACAGGTGAGGGAGGGGAGAATGGAGAAAGAGAAAAGAGCAGAAAGCAGCACTGGGCAAAGACATGAGGAGTAAGTGAGGGGGAGGGCAGCCTGTGCAAAATCACGGAATGGAGAGAGATGGAGTATTACGTGTGGAGAACAGCAACAAGTAGGCCAGTATGGCAGGAATGTAGATAGTATGGAGATGCTCTTGTGAAATCGGTCTGGAAAGATAGATTGAAGCCAGGTTCTGAGGGGTTTCGAGTGCCTAATAAGAGATTCTATACCTTAGTAAGGCAGTATCAAACCACTGAAGTTCCATGATCAGTAGAATGGCATTTTCACTTCATTTCAGGAAATACATGCAGTACATACAAATCAGTCTTGATCCTATTCCTTTAGCCTTAACTATGCTGAGATTATCTGGTAAGGCCCTCATTCCCTTTGCAAAGTCTGTTTTGCTAACAAAGAACAGTTTGGCCAGGGTAGGCATGAGGACATCAATGGCCAGGCAGCCTAAACAGACCAACATGGGCTCAGCCACCTGGCCATATTCCACACACTGCCATCTGGCCTTCCCAGGTAGATTTCCACAAAGCCTGCCTTCTTAATCTTGGGGTATGACTGTTCTCCCAGGCACACATCCAGTTGTTCTGAGGAGAGAGTTTGTTGTTATTTTGAGTTCTATTCAAGTATTAAATATGTTTTGACGAAGTTGAATTGCTAAGGCATTTACCATTTTTTTAATATGCTGCACTCCTCCTCTGATACAGGCCCAATGATGGGCTGTGGCACTTTATTTGACATGCTTCATGAGGTGGTGTTTAGTGTGGATACTGAAGCAAACTATCCTATAAAATACTGTGCTGTAAATATAAACCTTTATGAACCTCTTGGGATAGTCCTTCTAAACTGTGAATTAAGATATTCCATGATTCAAGCTCATAAACTCAAAAGGAGCCTCTGCAATGACTATTAATTTGCTGGCTGAAATCTTGGATAGAGATTGCCATTGGCTATCCTCTCTGAATTTGCAGTTTATATAAATGATAGTAACAAAGGATACAATTTTAATAATATTTCACCTATTTTTAAAGACTCATCTTAAGGTTTTCTGGGTACTGGATCTGTGGTTTGATCTGAGCAGAGAATTCTACATGAGGGAGCTCTCTCTAAAAATATAGATAATAATTACAACAACAATAGATAACACTTGTATAATACCTACTATGTGCGATTCCTTGTGTTAAATGCTTTTCAGATATCTCATTTGATCCTCACAGTAACCCTTGGGATTAGGTATAATTATTATTCCCATTTTACATTGAAGAAACAGGCCAACAGAGGACATGACTTGTCTTGAATCAAATAGCTAGTAAGTAGGGAAGGCTAAATCTGAGCTCTATCCATTACACCACCTACTTGTAGGTAGCTGTGCATTCTTTAGTTTATCGTTTTGGAGAGATTAAACAAGTTGCTTATAGCCATATCTCGAATATGCATCAAAAGGTAAACTTGATCCCAGCTCTTTCTGACTAACCCTAAATGTATTAAATAGCCATCTCTCTGTCCACTACACTTACCATTGACTTTAAGAATATTCAGAGTTTCTACCTGCTCTCTTTTTCTCCTTTGGTTTTGTTTCCTCTTTCCCATCGTTCATTCCATCCATTACAACCCTTCTTTACAACCTGACTAATGTCTAACGTGAAAGTATTTGCAGATCCTATACTTGATTGCATGCTGCCATGGGCGAGTGGAAGGAGGAGAAGGAGGGGAAGAAAATTTGAAACTTAAGGGACTGTGGAACTGAATCTTGTAAACTAAAAGTAAACAAACAAATTAATTTAAAAAAAAAGAAAAATGTAGAAGAGAAAAGAATATTAAGAATTTTAATTTTAAGGGTTTTCAATGAAAAGGATATACCTACCTCTTCAGTGATTTTTTTTCTTTCTGTTTTAAAGAGCCTCCCTATTTTACTGCTGAACCTGAGATTAGAATTCTAGCCCAAGTGGAAAAAACTGTGGATATCTTGTGTCAAGCAATGGGTAAGTTTCAAAGAATCTATTAAAAGAGTACAACTAAGATAAATGACATGTTTACTGCATCTCCCCTTGCCAAGCAGAGCTTTGACCTTCAGTCTTTTCGGAAATATGTTTAATTGTTTGCTTTGCTTTGTCACATGCTGGGTGGCAGCAGCTTTTAGTAATGTAGTTTAGTATCTATATTGGAATACTCATTATCCAATGGGTCAAATAGTCTCTATTTCTTCTCAGTCTGTGCTTTAAAGGTTGATTATCTTATGCTTTGAAACACTTTAATTGTTGATACCTGCACCACGCTTGTCAGGAGCCCAATTCTTAGTCCCTTACTACTAGCATAGGATAGATGAAGATTGGGACCTGTGTGCTAGTAATGGGTGAAGCATAGAATTAACACCTTCACATTTATAATAAAACTCCCTTATAACTCTAGGACTGGGAACAAAATAATACCATCATCAAAACCTTTCCAGATGTAATAGTGCCTACGCTGGCTCCCACTGCCTGAAGGCCAGGTATTACTTTTCATGCTCCCATAAGGTTTTCTGGTATCCTTAAAGGGTTTGGGGATGTCCAGTGTCACCCTTGACTCAAGACTCCACTGATTATGTTCCTCTAATTTTAGGGGTCTCCAGTACCCTAGTTCTATTTAACCACTTAACATTAAGATTTGCTTTTTTTGGGGGGGGGTTAAGGGTTGGATTATTTTATATACAAATGACAGTCTTGCTCCAGCTTTTTATTTCAAACACTCAGCAATATTTCCTTAAAAAAAAACCTTTTACAAAGGAATATTTACTTTAAAGGTATTGCAAGAATAAACATACACCCCCATCTCAATACCTGCATTTTGAGAGAGGCACTTTTGTCACTGCAGTCTTTGGGGAGGGGAAGGGGACAGGGATTAGGTTCACGGCTTAACTGAGTTCCTGTAGAGCATAATTCCACCAGGTTCCAAGTCCAAGCTCCCATGGGTCCATGTCCAAGCATAGGACTTGGCTTCTCAGGACATTCCCTACTAGGCTGACAGAAATATCCAAGCTGAAATCCTGGCTCCAGTTTCACATGGTTCGAGTTTCCCAGCCTAAGAACTACAGTGCTTATTTCAAGAACTGAAAATGACAAACAAAACAGACTAAAGCCCCAAGCCCTTTGACAGTCCTCCTAAAGGAAAAAGGTAGAGGTAGCCTTTTCCCCTGCTCAGCTCAGTGTGTGGTGGTGCTCATACAATGGGTGAATAAGACCTTCATTCCCTGGATCCTGCTGCAAAGAGAGAGAGCCTCTCTCAGTCTGGTGGTTTTAAAGAGTCAGCCAGTTTTTGTTATGTGGTCAATGCAAAAGGTTGTTCCCGCCCATATGGTAGGGGGCTGCAGAATGTCTTCTCCCAGAAGCAGGTCTCTGATGTCTTTCACATACATGACTCCATCTTGGGTGATCAGGGCATGTGCAAAGCCTCATTACACAAAGAAATGTAGTGGTGTAGACAGCTGGGGTATGATTTGATGAATAATAACGTGATGCAGTAGAAAGAGCCTTGGCTTGGATCCTTGATCTAGCTTGGCCATTAACTTTTGTTGTGACCTTAGGAAAGCCATTTCTTCTCTATGGATTTCAGTTTCCATATCTTTAAAATGAAAGTCTTGCATTAGATAATTTCTAAAGTCCTGCCCAACTTTAATATATGCTAGGATTGTTCTGTCTTGTATAACTAAACTCAGCCTGATCTTTTTCAGTTGGGCTTTTCTCTCTTTTTCCTTCCCCTTTTCCCTTTTTCCTGCCTAAATTCCCTGCCTGTTGTTGAACAGAGTGCAGGGTCACCCAAGTTATTAAAACTTGACTATAGATTTCATGTTAAAAGGGGCCCTAAAAACCATCTAGCCCAGAGGCGTCATACATGGAATCATCTCTGTCTATCAAATTCTTGAGTGTGGCCCAACCCATAATTAAACTGCAATTAACAAAATCAATAAAGATGCAACAGAACATAGATAACGTTAATGTGTGATTTTTCTTAGTCCATATGTGGCACACAGGAATCCTTATGTACAGGGTAGTGGCTCTTTGAGTTTGACACCACTATTCTTATCCAACCCCAGCATTTTAGTGATGAAGAAATGGAAATCCAGAGAAGTAACTTGTCCAAGGTTAGTTAGTAACTTGTCCAGTTAGTAAGTAGGAGAGCTGGAGCAGGAGCCCAGGTCCTCTGATTCCAAATCTAGCTGTTTTTCTTCCATTGTACTCCAAAGTAGGCTCTAACTGGGGAAGGAAAGAGTTACAAAAGATGAAAAAGAACTTTATAATTATAAAGATGATTAAACACTTGAAAAGGAAGGAAAATTGGGATGCTGTCATCCCTAGAGCATTTAACAATACACTAGATAGTCATTAGTCTTGAATAGTTTAGGTATAGTCCTTCATAATGTCAGAGGGCTCGATTCTCCATTCTCTTATGGTCCTTTCTGGTTCTATGATGCTACAAAAGAATGACCCCTAACATAAAAGGCTTGGGGCAAAATCATAATTTCAATTAATGGGAGGGTAGTGGCTGTTTGCCAAATCTAAGCTATAGGCAAATGGATTTTTTTATTGTTTTAACAGGAAATCTTACCACTTTTCTGCCTCAAGTCTGCATAAGGAGAACTATTCAGTTTTATGTCAACCTATTTTTCATCACTTAGTGATAATTCATGTTTGCCCAGGGGGATTTTTGACAGATGAGTTACAATCACAGTGAGAATTCACAACATTAGCATTTACACCAGCTCTATATTTGCATGTTATTTAGGTTAAGTCTACTACCTAACAATACGTCAAGCTGGACAACATCTGTATATTACCATTTCTCCTATTGTTTTCCTCAAATGTGACTAGGTAAAACTTTTAATGAATATTTTATTAATGAGTACTGCACTGTAAATTCTGGTGGAAAAAAACAATTTAAATATAGATCTAGTATTCACTTTCATGATAAATATACTTCATTTTAACTAGATAAATTTAACTTTATGAATCCAAGAGCATGGATGAATATCTTAAATTAATGATATTTGTAATACATGTAACCACAGGTAGTTATCTTTCCAGACAACTAGCCTTCATTTCTGATGATGATGAATGACATTATTTCTTCAGTGAATAATGTAGAGACCAGCATGTGACCAGCATTTCCTTTCTTAGTGTCCTTCTCTGTGCTTTGGATAATAGCATCTGATGCCCATAGGAGTTCTTCTATTAATAGCCTTGATTTCTAGATGCTTTGTCAGCCCAAAATGGTTTTCCCACATTCAATGTGATTTTGCAGAACCATAATAATTTTCTTTGTCAAGGAGTGTTCACTCTGCCCCATATTTCAGCCATATTCTCTTAAGTGGTTAGAAAAGCAGGCAGTAGCACTCACTAGGCCTTAGCCAAAATACTAACTTCCTTGGAGCTGATGTGAAAGAATGTGAGTGTGACCGAAGTGAAGTGGCATATTTCATGAGACTCTCTGTCTCTATCTCTCCCTCCTTCTGCCCTCCTCCCACTCCCCCTCCTTTGTGCCCCTTTCCAGGCCTCTTCCCTACCCCATATTTAAGTTCAGGAGTTACAGGTCCATTCACACCCTCTCATCGGCATGGGAACTTTACCCTGCTTTGTTTTTTACCTCAGCTGGTTTGCACACCTTGGGCAGTCAGCTAATGTCCTGCTCCTGGGACTTACCCACCATATTAATGCTGAACTTAGTGCCAATTCCCAGTCAGCCCTGTTTACCACAATGCTGACCATGTCACATCCTTACCCAACAAACTACCACAGTTCCCTTTTTCCTATGAGATCAGAAATAAAATCCTCTAGTTGCCAATCAAGTCATTTTACCACCCCATCCTTGTCTACCTTTCTAATCTACTCATATTTTACTCTTTACACTCTGGTGGAAGAGTGGATAGAGCACCAGGCCTGAAGTCCACAAAGACTTTTCTTCCTGAGTTCAAATCTGGCCTCAGACACTTACTAGCTGTGTGACCCTGGGTGAGTCACTTCACCCTGTTTATCTCAGTTTTCTCATCTGTAAAATGAGCTGAAGAAGGAAATGAAAAACTACTCCAATATCTTTACCAAGAGGACCCTAAACAGGGTCATGAGGAGTCAGACATGACTATAAAACAAGTAAATACTCTCTAGTCCAGCTTCATTGGTCTCCTTTGCTATTCCTCATACAAGACACTTTACCTGACTCTAGACCTTGTCACAGACTATCTCTCTTCTGACCTCCAATTCCTGTTTTCTGTGACTTCTTTCAAGTCCCAGATAAAATTCCGCCCTCTTCAGGAAGCTTTTCATCGTGTCCATTCGTTGTATTCCCCGTCAGTTTTGTCATGTGCCTAATGGATATGGTCATTAATACGGCTTCCTCATAGGATCGTTTTGAGGGTCAAATAAGATAATGTAGCTATAGTGCTATGCAAACACAAAAGAGAGCGCTGCAGAGCCGGCGTCTTTTAAACCGCAGCTTCTCTAGGCCTATACAGGAGGGGAGTTAGAAGAGACAGTCTCAGAGGGCCTTTCCATCTCTAACAAACATTCTCTTCTGAATTTTCCCTGGACCATAAACTGATTTACCGCACAAGCAAAAATGGAGTACTTGCCAAACGTGTTTTTTATTCATTCTTTGTTGCTGCTATGAATTTTATAATCAGCAAATACAAACATTTCAAAATACAAAAAAGAAAAGGAAGGAGAATTGTGCAAGAAACTATGAACTTCTGTTGATTATATACACACACGTATGTATATATGCATACATATTTATGTATATAAATATATACACATATATATTTAAATACATATGCTAAGTTTTTTTTTTAGAAATTCTATTGTCTTCCCTTCATTAACAGTCTCCAATTTATATAGTTTATTGTCTCCACATTGGACAATGAGCTCCTTGAGAGCAGGCAGAGTCTTGTGCCTTCCTTTGTATCCACAGTGCTTAGCACAGTGTTGAGCTTCATAAATGCGTATTGACTCACTGACTTAGCCCCAGCAGCTCACAGCCTCAACCTCTTCTAGTATCTGGAAATACAAATGTGTGCTGCAGCATCCAGCCCTAAAGTTCGATCTTCAGTCTGGTGCCCTGTTCTCTTGACTCACTCAACATCTTCTGATATGGAATTTCAGGACAGTGGAAAGCACCCCACAAGAAAAGGAAACGATCTGATCCTGGTCGTACCAGTAACCAGCTACATGACGTTGGGCAAGTCACAGCCCTTCTGAGTGTCAGTGTCTTCATTGTCAAAGTGAGAAGAGTTGGTGTCTATTATCTTTATGTTAGCTCTTTGGGGCTCTTTAAAAAGATGAATGCTTCTAACTCTGTCAGCCTTGGTATCTGCTCACCTCTAGTATAATAATAACGATATGGTTGCTGAAAGGGGGTATATGAATACTAAAAAAGAATCATGTCCCTTATTGTTTCTTTTTGTTCTTTTTCTTGGGTAAATGCCACATTTTATAAAGCCAACAAAACTCAGTGATTTTGAGAATATAAAAGTTTTAATGTATTCCTAATTTTGAAAGGAGAATTTATAATACTAAGGGATATTTTAGGGGATGAGATATCTATTCAGGAGTTTAAATTGCCCTAATGTAGAAATGGATCAGGCACTCAATGTTTTAATAGTAATCTCCAAATAAATGGCATTCCTAACTTCTCCTCTCATTCAAAGCATATGCTGTTTTTGCATAATTTCTTTAGGATAAATTCCTGGAAGATATCTTCTGATGGTATACACTGAGTTTGCCTTTCAGCAGAGCATTGCAGTCATACAATTTATTGCTTTCTTTTAATTTTGACAGTGTAATTCTAGTAGCATGGGAAGTGGTTATTTTTCGTGAAAGCTACATGATGTAATTGCTATTAGAGTTTTACATGAATTGGATGCATGTTTACCTTTGAAATACATGTGTTTTTTTTTCCCTTAAATTTCCTAATCTAATGAAAAGTGACAGGGAACATAATTAAAACAAAGCAAAGGATCCCACAATCCATTATCTTGAAATATTCTGAGACACCATTTATTAAAGAAAACTTTCTGTATTTGCTGAATAGCTTATGAGAGAGGTAACATGCAGTAAAGAAGAGAGGGCTAGCCTTAGAGATGGAAAGCCCTGGATGCAGTCCTGCTCCTTCCAAGCTTTAGCTGTGTGACCTTGGACAAGTCCTTAACCTCTCCAGGTCTTGGGCAACTCTTAATCTATACTTATAGTTAAAACTTCCACACCAGGTGGTTCCCACACTGATAAAAGCAGAGGAGGAGGAGGAAGAGGAAGAAGACCTGACATCTAGAGATTTCAAACTGCTTTGTGTATTTGAATTATTTCCATTTATGTTAAAGATTAAAAGCTAAGAGATAAGAGTATTGGTACTATGCTTAGATATTCATATAGTACATATAGGCTCAATACATGCACATATCCACATAGATAAAACGTAAATGCATTGCTATTGTTCAGTCATTTCAGTCGTGTCTAACATTTGTGACCCCATTTGGGGTTTTCTTGGCAGAGACACTGGAGTGGTTTGCTATTTCTTTCACCAGTTCATTCTACAGATGAGGAAACTGAGGCAGAGAGGGTTAAGTGACTTGCCCAGGGCCATACAGCTAGTAAGTGTTTGAGGCCAGATTTGAACACAAGAAGATGAGTCTTTCTGACTCCAGGCCTTGTGCTCTATCCACTATACAATCTTGCTAAAACATGTGCATTCACACATATAAAACTATATACATATTCATACCCACATGCACACATATAAGCATATAAATTTATACACATATGTAACATATTCTTATTCAGTCATTTAATCATGTCTAATTCTTCATGACCCTGTGGACCATGACCATGCTGTCCATGGTGTTTTCTTAGGAAAGATACTGGAATGATTCACTGTTTCCTTCTCCAGTGAATTAAGGCAAACAGAGGTTAGATGACTTGCCCATAGCTATTAGGGTTTGAGGCCAGATTAGAATTCAGGCCTAGCATGCTATTCCACTGAGCCATCTAGCTGCCTTTCACATATATATATATATACATACACATGCATATATACATAAACACACACACATACACAAACTTATGCATGTACACACAAACATGGCACATCTATACATTTGCATATATATGCACACACAGATGCACACAAACATACACATGCAAACATATACATATAGATTCCCATACCACCATGCTCTACCTCCCCATCCCTGCTCACATTCCCTGTACTAGAGATGTTTAAAAATGTTTTCATTTGAAAACTCAAAAATCATTCCTCAGGTGTACAGGAGGTAACATGGTACAAAAAGAATGCTAAATTTGGAATGAGAGAAGCCTTCAGATACTACTTCTGACATTTATAATCTATGTGATGCTAGGCAAGTCATTGCTCATTCCTTGGGCTCATGATCCTACACCTTGGGTCCACATCCCTGTTCTGTAATTTATTTTGTTTTTCACCTTTCGCAAATCACTTTCTCTCCGTGCCTCAGTTTCTTCCTCTATAAATAAAATGGGGGTATTGAGTTACCATGACTTTGGATGACATCTCTGAAATTGTGGACTTGTAGAACTATCATGTACCTGAGCATTTAGCCCCCAGTTAGGCCCCAACTAGCCCTGCCAAAAAAATCAAAATAAAACAAAACAAAACAATCTATGAATGGAAACCATTCAAAGTCATGGAGCTTAGTTTCTTTCCATCATCCTTCCAGTATTTGCTTGTTTGTTTATGTTATATTTATGCCCTGACCTACTTCTGAGAGTAGTGACATGATTTTATTATTGCAAATTCTAACTAAAACAAGTAATAAAGTTCTAACTATATCAATGTATACTATAATGTATATTGATATATTACTACAGTTGCTAGGTGAAGCAGTGGATAGAGGACTGGCCTGGAGTTAGAAAGACCTGATCCAGTCTCAGACCCTTACTTCCTAGTTTTGTAATCCTGGCCAAATTGCCTGACCTATCTCCTCAGTTTCCTCAACTATAAAATGGGGATAATAATAGCAACTACCTTATATGACCTTTATAAGGGTAAGTGAGATGATATTTATGAAATTCTTAATGCCTGGCACATAGTTAGCCCTTAATAAATGTTTGCTCACTTTCCTCTATATGCCTCTGAGATGAGGTTGTAGTTCTGTAAGAGGAAACTGCTTTCTAAAAGCCAATCATCTTTGCTGCTTTTTTTCAGAAGGTAACACCCAAGTCCAAGGGATTTACTTGTAAATATGTACAGCAGGACATTTATTAAGTTATCATTAGATAGGCCTTAATCTATACAAGCATAGTCTTATAAAGCACAAAGAACAAGGACATTCTTTCATATGCACAAAGCAGCATCAAAAATGTGTCATCTTTAAATGCAGAGAGAGAAACAGACAGACAAAGATGGAGGGAAAGAGAGAGAGACAGACAGAGACAGAGAGAGAGAGACAGAGAGAGACAGAGAGAGAGAGACAGAGATAGAGAGAGAAAGAGAGAGAGACAGACAGAGAGACAGAGAGAGAGAGAGACAGACAGAGACAGAGAGAGACAGAAAGAGAGAGAGACAGAGAAAGAGAGAGACAGAGACAGAGAGAGAGACAGAGAGAGACAGAGACAGAGAAAGAGAGAGACAGAGACAGAAAGAGAGACAGAGACAGAAAGAGAGACAGAAAGAGAGAGAGACAGAGAGAGACAGAGACAGAGAGAGAGACAGACAGAGACAGAGACAGAAAGAGAGACAGAAAGAGAGAGAGACAGAGACAGAGACAGAGACAGAGAACTAGCATAGTCAGTTCAAGTACTAGCATAATCAATAAGCAGCCATTACAGGCCGCTTCTTTTCAGTCTGTCAATAGCTCAGTAAGTACTTATGCACTGGCTTTCTGCCAAGCACCATATTGTGCTGTGGATGTCCATAGACCCCTCTCTCTCTCCCCCCTAAAAGTCCTTGCCCTTAAGGAGCTTGCATTCTATCAGGGTAAATAACAAATATATGTAAATAAGTGCTTTTTTCCAAATTAAAATATTTTCTAATTTTCCCCTTAGACAATATCCTGCTTGTGACTCACATTGACTGTGTGATGTTGGACAAGTCACTTAAGGTTCTCAATGTTCTAGGCAGCTCCCTAAGATTTTAATTTGTAGAACAATCACAGGTTTCAACTGATAAAAGAGACTCCTTCAGTCACAGTTTCACTAATGAAATGACAGGTCTGATCCAAAAATGATAGACAGATAGATAGATAGATAGACAGACAGACAGACAGATAGATGGATGGGTGGATGGGTGGATAGTGGCTGGGGTAGGATTTGAACTCCTGTCTTCCTAATCCCAGGCCCAATGCTCTATTCAACTGTATCTCCAACTGCCTCTAGTTACATGACTGTCTCCCCTTCATGAAAGTGAATAAGTAGTACCTTAAAAAAAGCAATGGACACTTAACTGTGTTATATATGTATTACCAATTTTCAAATTATTGTACTATGCTAATATGTTCTTCACTCACTAAAATGGTTGAAAATAATCACTCTTAGACTTCAGTATCTGTCACTTCACCTGGAAGCTGGATGAGATTCTTTTACTTTAAGCATCATTCTCATATACCTATAATATAATTTGTATCATGTGCCTGTCTTGGTATTTGTATCTTTGTACTTGTATTTGCTTTTCTGCCTGTTTTATCTGAACAATAACAAGCACAGTTTGCCACTGATTCCACTGATTCTTCTTTGTATTTTCTCAGTACCTAGTATAATGCCTTGCACATGGTTGGCAGTTAATAAATGTTTATTGAATTAATGAATAAATGTCTACATTTGGAATCATTTGAGCCACTGCTATCCTCTACGAGCACAGATAATCAAGAATTAGTTGGATGTGATCAGAATTGTGGTTTCTTCCTTTCTGCAGGATTACTTTGTTTTTTATTCTTGATAGCGAGTAAAGTTTAAAAAATAACTTCAGTATTCTTTCTTCCATACGTAGGAGTCCCAGTCCCTAATCTTGAGTGGTATAAAGACTCTGTCCCCATCAACAAACTCCGGAATTCTCGTTATAAATTGCTAGTGAGTGGAGGTCTACGAATCCAGAAGCTGCATCCCAATGACTCTGGTATCTTTCAGTGCTTTGCAAGAAATGAAGGTGGGGAAATAGAGACACACACCTATCTGGATGTAACCAGTAAGTATGGGATGTCAGGAACACCCAACAAGAGTAATGCACCCTTCCTTCTCCAACTTGTTTTATATATGAGGAAACTGAGTCAAACAGGGCTGAGTGACTTGCTGACTTGCCTAGGGTCTCATAGCTAGTGTCTGAAGCCAGATATGAACTGAGATCCTCCCAACTCCAGGACCAGCACTCTATCATCTGTGCCACCAAGTTGCAAAGATAGTTCAAGAATGTTTAAAGCTGTGAGTTTCAGGCCTATGCATTTCAGACAAACCAGAAAAAGTATTACCTCCCATTAGGTTGTGATCTCCTTGAAAGCAGGGACTATCTTTTGTCTCTCTCTCTCTCTTTTTTTTTTAATATTTTCTTTTTTTTTTTCTTTTTATTTATTTATTTATTTTTTGCTTTTTGGAGGGCAGTTGGGGTTAAGTGACTTGCCCAAGGTCACACAGCTAGTTTTTATGTTAAGTGTCTGAAACCGTATTTGAACTCAGGTCCTCCTGACTCCAGGGCTGGTGCTCTATTCACTGCACCGCATAGCCGCCCTTGTCTCTTTTTTACATCTCAGTACTTAGTATGGTGCCTGGCACTTAGTAGGCAGTTTGTAGAGGTTTATTGACTGACTGACTGGTGGATTTTGACAAACTAAAGGTCGTTAAGATGACTAAGGATCAGTGTTTTTACTGCAGTCTGGAAAACGAGATACTAATATCAGCAGGCCTAGATTTAAGCTGTAGATAGATTCTTAGAAACTTGTCAGCCTGAATCTTAGCAAATGAGATCATTTAAATTTAGGTTTACGAGATTTATAACTTGTATGATCTTAGACAAAGCACTTAACTTCCCTGATCCTCAGTTTTTTAAAAAAAATTCATTTATTTATTTTTTAGTTTTCAGCATTGATTTCTACAAGATTTTGAGTTACAAATTTCTCCCCTACTGCCCACCCCAAGATGGCAAGCATACTGAATACTCCTTTCCCTAATCTACACTCTCCTATACCCTCTCTCCACACACCCCCTTTCTTTCTTGTAGGGCAAGATGGATTTCTATACCCCAATGCCTGTATTTCCAATGGGAAATCTTATTTCCCAACTGCATGGAAAAACAATTTTTAACATTTGTTTTTAAAACTCTGAGTTCCGGATTCTCTCCCTTCTTCCCTCTGTACCCACCCTCACTGGGAAGACAAGCAATTCAATATGTTATACATGTGTAGTTACACAAAACATTTCCACAGTAGTCATGTTGTGAAACACTAACTATATTTCCCTCCATCCTATCCTGTCCCCTGTTTATTCCATTTTCTCCTTTGACTCTGTCCCTTTTCAAAAGTATTTGCTTCTAACTACCCTCTCTCCCAGTCTACCCTTCCTTCTATCATCCCCCGTTTTATTCTCTTTCTCCCTACTTTCCTGTAGGGCAAGATACCCAATTGAGTGTGTATGTAATTCATTCTCTTTCACCTTCCTACTCTTCCCCTCCATTGTAACAGCTTTCTCTTGCCTCTTTTATGTGAGATAATTTACCCTATCCTACCTCTGCCTTTCTCTTTCCCCCAATATATTCCTCTCTCATGTCTTAATTTTATTTATTAGATACCATCCCTTCATATTCAACTCATCCTGTGCCCTCTGTCAATATATACACGTACACACATGTCCACACACACATATACCCATATATGTATATGTACATATACATACATATATACATACATATATATTCCCTTCAACTATCCTCATACTGAGGAAAGTCTCATGAGTTACAATATCACCTTTCTATGTAGGAATATAAATAGTTCAACTTTAATAAGTTTCTTATGATTTATCTTGCCTGTTTACCTTTTCATGCTTCTCTTGCTTCTTGTATTTGAAAATTAAATTTTCTTTTCAATTCTGATCCTTTCATCAAGAATACTTGGAAGTCCTCTATTTCATTGAATATCCATATTTTCCCCTGAAGTATTATACTCAATTTTCCTGAGCAGATGATTCTTGGTTTTAATTCCTGCTTCTTTTACTCCAGAATATCATATTCCAAGTCCTTTGACCCCTAAATGTGGAAGCTGCCAGATCTTGTATTATCCTGATTGTGTTCCCACAATATTCAAATTATTTCTTCCTGATTGCTTGTAATATGTTCTCCTTGACCTGGGAACTCCAAAATTTGACTATAAAATTCTTAGGAGTTTTCTTTTTGGGATCTTTTTCAAGAGGTGATCAGTAAATTCTTTCAATTTTTATTTTGCCCACTGGTTCTAGAATATCAGGGCAGTTTCCCTCAATAGTTTCTTGAAGGATGATTTCTAGGTTCTTTTTTTGATCATGGCTTTCAGGTAGTCCAATAATTTTTAAATTGACTCTCCTGGCTCTATTTTCTAAGTCAGTGGTATTTACAATGAGATATTTCACATTGCCTTCTAATTTTTAATTTATTTGGATCTGTTTTATAGTATCTTGATTTTTCATAAAGTCATTAGCTTCCATTTCCTTCAATCTAATTTTGAAGGAATCATTTTCTTCAGTGAGTTTTTGAAATTGCTTTTCCATCTGGGCAATTTGGCTTTTAAAGGCATTCTCCCCATTGGCTTTTTGGGTCTCTTTTGCCATTTGAATTAGTTTATTTTTTTTTAATTTTAATTTATTTTCTTGGTTTCATCATACATATCCACAAGGTTTTGAGTTACAAATTTTCTCCCCTTTTTGTCCCTACTCCCCAGCCCAGAACATTGATCCCACTGTAAGACCCCTCCCACAATCTGTTCCCTTTTATGCCCTCTTCCAACACCTCTCTAGCTTTCTAGCAAGGCAGGGAGGGGCTCCCTGCCCCCATCCCTGTATGTATTATTTCCCAGTTGCATTTAATTGTATAGCTTTAAATACTAGATTCTTGCAATTCCTCCCCTGTCACCCACTCCCACTGGGAGGAGCAGCAATTCAATACAGGCTGTACCTGTGTAATTACACAGAACATCTCCATGGTGGGCAAATTGTGAGAGGTTAATTGTACGTCCCTCCTTCCTATCCTGCACCTCCCCCCTTGTTTTCTTCTCTACCCTGTCCCTGTCCCTTTA
>CM053599.1:190025875-190041388 GCA_028646575.1 Pseudocheirus occidentalis
TTCTGTTCCAGAGTCACTTGAGTTATAGATTTTTCTCCCCTTCCTCCCCATCCCCCACCTCAACCCCCCCCATGGTGGCATACAATCATGTATAGGATCTGCAAACTCCTTCACATTGTAAAATAGTCTGGTTGTATAGGTGTTATAGCCAATGGAGTGAACAATGAGAAAAGAGAAACAAAATATTGCCCATATTCTTAAAAAATAAGAAATAAATAAGAAAAAGAAAAAATATGTTTCAATCTGCACTCATCAGTTCTCCATCTGGAGATAGGTAGCATTTTTCATTATGAGTCCTTTGGAATTGTGGTGGATCACTGTATCTATCAGAGTTACTCTAAATTCTTCACAGTTGATTATCTTTGTAATATTGTTTCTGTGTAAATTGCCCTCCTGGCTCTTCTCATTTTACTTTTCATCAGTTCATATGTCTTCCCAGGCTTTTCAGATCACATTCACATACCAAAACCTGCTCAGTCATTCCTCAATTGATGGGCATTTAGTCTTTCTAGAATGCAACTTAGACTAATAGATGAAGTGTAGGACTTAAGGTTAGGAAGACTTGGGTTTGAATTGTGCTTTGAATATTTACCACTTCTATGACCATATAGGAATCAACTTTGGCTCAGCTTTAATTTCTTCATCTGTAAAATGGGGATAATAGCTTACCTTGTAGTGCTGTTATGAGGATATAATGAGATAATGTATGTAAAATGTTTGGGGTGTCACAAAGGGCTATAAACATGACAACAATTAGCAGATGCTTTTGGAAGTAAGAATGGATTTTTTTTTTTTTTGAGAGCAAAAGTCAAGGTCGCACAGCTAGTTTTTGGGTAGAGTGTCTGGGGCTGGATTTGAACTGGGGTCCTTCTGACTCCAAGGCCGGTGCTCTATTGACTGCGCCACCTAGCCGCCCCCAAGAGCAGATTTTTTAAAGTTCATAACAACTTTTAGAAATTACTTGCAAAGTTGCCCCAACAACATAAAACGATTATGAAGTTCTGGCTTTACTTTTCAAAATTATATAAGTAGTTGCTTATAGAGGAGAAAAAATTTCTATGGGTAACTATTTGTTTTAATCACTGTTTTTCTTTTCACCAGGATCATCAAATTTTCAGTTACTACAAGCCCAGTGTAAATTCAAAGAAAGGTGAAAAACTCCCTATGCCTTGATTCAAGTTTCGTCATTCAGATGAAGTTTTTAAATGCCTTTTCTTGTAAATTCATTAGAGAACTGTGATTTCCTTTCTTCCAACTTTCCAGACCTTTCCTCCCCTCATTTTGCTATGAAATATTCCTGGGAGTGCAAGGAGATTCTTCCTGGGTATTCCATAGTCCCAGAGTAAACATTTCTGAAATCCTATTCAATCCCTCTGGATTTTTCTCTCATTAACTATCAGCTTCTGACAAGTCCGTTTTACAGATAGTGTATTAACCTTGGCAGAAAAATCATGAAAAGCTGTATTGAAGTCATGAAGTGGAACATAGCTCACTGTAAATAATACATAAGGCTGAAGGAGAAAATGGGATTTGGGTGATTAATGATACAGCCTACAATTTTAAGATACAGCAATCAGAGGTCTACAACTACGGTCCTGGTTCCTAAAATTCCTCTTCAACTAATGACTTAATTTTATATGGCCATAGAATATTAAAAAAATACAATACACAGACAAAAAGCCACAAATGCAAAAATAAACAAACCCCAAGAACAACCGACTATACTAACCTGATAGGAATTCTAGGATCATGAATTGCTCCACAGTGCAAAGTGGCTGTTGTTCCCTTAATAACAATTCTGTCCTCAGGAGGGTAGACAATAAAAGTACGATCTAAAAGAAACCACAAGTCAGAACTCAGACAAAATTGCAATCGAATTTCTACCTTTGGGGGTGATGAGCTGATTATCTGGCTTTGAGAGTTCTAAGTTCTGTTTTATGTTGGGAAAAAAAGTATAAATGGAAGATCTCAGAATGTTCCTGGGAAATGAAAGCAGGTTATAGAATTAAATCATAGAGCTAATGAATTTTAGAACTTCAAGAGACCAGAGAGTGTTACCAAAACCACAACATTAAAGTAAGTTGCACACACAGGTCAAAAAGTGATAGATCGTGGAAAATTAATTTCAGCTCTTATACATTAACATACATTATTAAAGATACTATGCAAATGTATTTGTGTAGCTACAGTGTCAAGTACAAACCTACATATTACAGTGGACAGATTTCTGGCCTTGGAATCAGGAAGAGCTGGGTTCACAGGCTGCCTATGACATGTACAAGATGCATGATCACAGGTAAGTCATTTGACCCCTTTGAGGTTCAGTTTTTTCATCTCACATAAATGAAGTTGGATAAGATGGCCTCTAGGGTCTCCTCCATCTCTAAATGCATGATTCAATGATCTTTTAAATTCTTGTCGTTTTATAGTGTATTTTATAATGTCCTCCTATAGAAATATAGGAGGATGCCCATAACACCTATTGCTCATGTAAAATATATATGAGAATATAAAGTAAATTTTTCAGATGAGCACAATGCTGAATTTCACAAAAAAAGATGAATAGTTCCAGCAAGTTTCCAGGTCTCTTGGTTATGAGAATTCCAACTTCATAGGCCCAGTTTTAACTTTTTTTTTTAAGGTGTTAAGTGAATTGCTCAGGATAACACAGGTAATAATTGTCAGAGGAAGAGGCAGAACTTGAACCCAAGTCTCCTTAATTCCAAGGTCAAGTCTTTAGCCAATATGTTGTACTGCCTCCATAACTTAACCTTCATAAGGAATAGAATGTGGGTTGGAGATGCATATGTGGAACAGCTATCAAAGAGAAGACTATTAGCATGAAGAAGGGGCCAATTAAGCAGTAAGGAGGTCCCAGAGAGGAAGTTGGAATTTGATTTTGAGAGATTTTATTTCACTATATACTTGTACAGTATTTTTAAAATAGAAAAGAGAGCAACAGTCAAACAAGCTTCATACAAAATGTAACGGCCCATTTTTAAAAGGGACCCTTAAATAAGTCACAAAGTATGTTAAACCACTGTGAAATAAACCACAATTCAGCTTTTTAAAGAAGTGGATTCGAGTTTTTAAAATATTTACAAAATCATAGGAGGAACTGAAAGGGTTTTCAGTGATCATCTAGTCCAAACTCCTCATTTTACAGATGAGAAGACTGAGGTTCCAAGAGGTTAAGTAATTTGTCTAAGGTAAGGCAGGTAGTATATACCAGATCTGGGAATCAGGTTCTCTGACTTGAACTCAGTGTTCTATTCAAGTTAACCATCACTTGAACAGTACAGCTGCTTCTATAAAAATACTGTGAGGTGATTTGGCTTCTGTTTCCTATTAAAAAAAGGAATTTCTGTAGCATATGTGCTTGGACTATAGGACAAAATGAAGTATATATAGACACTGTGCATAAAATATGACCTCTAAAGAATGGAATAATTTTGGATTATACACTCTTCTTGTAGAATTAAAAGTATTTTGAGTTTCAGAAGAGAAAATAAGGACAGGCAAGAACTGACGATGAGTGCTCTTATAATAATTACAGGGAGCTGTTTTTTTGGCTTAGAATCAAGAAACAATAACAGCTTCATTATTTCTCTATATTCCAAAAGTATCTTACTTGATAATTAGTTGCCATAATGAGGAATATTTTTATAAGTATTTTAATTCTTAATTTAGTTTTCTTAGGTGGCTACTGCTATAAAGATTAACCAACAAATCAATTTTGTCTTGGTGTGACAGTATGGATATTCCTTCTCCATAGTTGTTTCATTAATTTTTTAAAATCTATCTATTCTATTTTTTAGAACCTGAAAAATTAAGGTAATTATGCAATAGATTTTACTAAATTAGTTGAAAAAATAACCATTTTCTTTTGATTAAATGAGAAATGACAAGGGCATACTAATATTTCCTAAGCAAAAATGACACCCTGATTAAGCTGTGATTAATGGAAGATTTCACATAAAGTGTTATCCATACTCCACACAGTCAGCATAGCGAATGCATTTAGAGATCCTTCAGAGTTGACCGCGTAGCAGGTGTAGTTGCCAGCATCCTGGAGAAAGACTGGGGTTATCTGTAGGCCTCCAGACTCAAGAAGGATAAATCTAGGAATCTGAACCGAGCCACTGGCCAAAATCTGTTTCCCTGAAAAATGACAGAGAAAAGAAACAAGAATAAGCCAACCATTTACACTTCTAAAATATAGTATCATTTATTGTAACAAAATTCATAAAGCCATCATGTCTCCAAAAAGAGATCTTTTCAAGCTAAAAAGATATCTAGATTTGGTGAATGGTTGCTAGTCTGCTGCAGGGTATATTTAAATGAACAAAGTCAGCAACTCCCATTTTTAAAAGTAAGCTAGACACACTTTTAGAAGCTTTAGTAACTCTTTCCAGTCACTAAAAACTCAATTTAGGAAATTAATAGATTACCTCACATGCTCTTCCGAAATACACTGCTTCCATTGGGTAAACACTGAATGACTCAACAAATATTAGTTAGTAAGGAATCAAAAGAATATCTGCTCCTCCCCTTGCAGTATACAAATTAAAAATACAGGAATCCTAGATTCCTTTTAAGTCTCATTAAGGCTTATAAAGATTAAACCTTGTTCCCATTTTCCATAAACTAGTCATTAATCTACAATTTCTAAATGGCTGCCCCTCTGAAAGTGGAGACTGAAAGAATTAATGTAGCTGCTAAAAGTGTCTAAGTCATACTCATACAAAACTTCACAGACATTATTAGTTAATCCATGTTCATTACTTCAACTTAACAAGTATTTATTGAGCACTTTCTATGTTAGGCAAATCAATGAATCAATCAAAAAAGATTTATTGATCAAGTACAAGTAATTTATTGAGTACAAAAGAAGTGATCAATAAACAGTTTTCTTTTCAAAATTATATTAGCTGATAAGCAAATAAAGTAGGCCTTACTTTATCACAACAATCTTTACACTGAAGACCAGATTTCACACGAATTACACTAAATAGAAATGTATTCTCCATCTCTCTCTCTCCAACACACATACATTCACATGAGAAAGAAATATTTATAGTGGGACATCTGTATATGTGATTTCATTATGATAGGGGGCCCTACTTTCATAAACTCTCTCTACTATAGATTTGCAACTTCTCTGTAACTTATGGGGGTCTGGGAGGTTAAGTGACTTCTGTTCATATAACAGGACTATATATCCTGAATCCTGGTCTTTCTGTCTTTAAGGTAAATCCCCTATCCACTATGGTGCAGTGCCTCTACCTCTCTTTCTCTCCTTCACCCCATTGCCCCACTAATAAATTAACATGAATGAATTAGTAAATAGATATCAAATAAATTAACAGCTAATAATTAATAACTCTCCCTTTCTCCACGTTTGTATATATGTATGTGAATTATATATACATTTTTCCTTTTTCTATGTGTACATATACATATAAATACATTTTAAATGTGTTAGAAGAAAAATGAATACCCCTGACTTCACAGAATCATAGAACATTGTGGCTGGTAAGGACTGCATATAAATTTATCTAGTTTTCTCTTTTTTTCTTTTTCTTTCATGAAGATACAGTATGGCTTAGTGGGTAAAAAGTGGGCCTCCAAATCAGGAAGACCCGAGTTAAAATTCTACCCCCATCACATATGATTTCTGTGATCTGGGGCAAGTCATTTAGCATGTCAGTTTCCCAGGCCCTCTACCATTTTAAATTAAAGAGGAGTTTCTAACCTGTTATCAGTAGAGTTTCTACCACTTGAGTTCTCTATGCCGATGAAATCACAGCCCAGCCCATTACCATACCACCAACCCTTCTTTCCACTTCCACTCCCCAAAAAAGGGTTAAAAAGAACTCAAGGTGTAAGAGTAGATTGCCCAAGGTCAACATCCATTAACAGTTCATTAAGAGCCTCCTTGTCCAAACTATAAGGTACTTAGATGAAGCAGAAAGAGGGTCAATGAAGAGAAAGCTCATTTCCCAAGAGGTTTACAATCTAGAATGACATATATATATATGTGTAATGGTGATGTCTTAATAGGGTCCAGACTAAAACTCCAACACAAATGCAAACACATACCTCTTTTCCATGTGATAGCTGGTTTTGGAGCTCCCGAAACTTCACAGGTGAGCACTGCTGTCATTCCATCTGTAACGGTGGTATCCACTGGACGCTGAGTAAATGTTGGGGCAATATCTGAGAACAAAAGTGAAAATAAGGAACATCATTAAGAGATATTCAAGATACCCCCTTACAGTATTTCACATTAATTTTTATAAAATGAATCCAAAAAATATACAACCATTTAAAAAAAAAGGAAAGAAAACTTTGCAGAAGTGACTGTAACCTTTGATTATTTATCTCCAAGGAGATGCTTTACTTCATTTATTGCTTAAATGAAAATAAAACTTCATGGTGTTCACAGATAAAAAAAATTTGAAAGAGAAAAAGGGAAAAATATTTAGATAAACTGAACAAATTGCTTTAATCTTCTTAAAAAGCTAAGGAGACTTTTAAAAATAGTCAATGTGACTATCAAACAAATGAGATTCACAAAATATCAGAGGTAGGAGAGATCTTAGAGGTCATCTACTCTTGATTTTATAGGTGGAGAAGCTAAGGTCTTGACTCAAGATCACTTGACAAGCTTAATGAAAGAACTTAGGCCCTAGGACTCCTGATTCATAATTTAGCTCTTTCCTCTATATAATAAGTTCACATTTATATGGAACCCCATTCAGATTATATATAACATATATAATACATATTATAATAATATAATATAATAATAGCTAGCTGGTACAGTGGGTAGAAAACTGATCTTGGTCGCTAAGACCGCAGTTCAAGTCTTACTTTGCTCGCTGTTTGACCCTAGGCAACCCACTTAATCTTTCTTATCTTTATTTTCCTCAGCTATAAAACAAGGAAATAATAGCTAGTAGCTCATAGGGTTGTTGTGAAAATGAAATGAGATCACATTTGTGAGCCACTTTGGAAGCTTAAAGCATTCTAGAAATGCTAGCCATTATCATTAATTGCCCCTATTATTTCACATAGTTGAAGGATTGTGACATGGAAGAGAGGCCAGACTTGTTTTGTTTACTCAGTCTCAGAGGGCAGAAGTAGGAAGTATGGGTAGGAGTTATAAGAAGGCAAGTTCTGTCTAACATAAGCTTTTCTTCCCACCCTCCTCACATTTCAGGGATGCTATGCTACCAAGAGTTATAGACTCCCACAAGTGCCAAAGACTGAAAACTGCAGGTGACCCAAAGACCTAGCAGAGGTAGGCTGTAGTCCAATATTAACAAACGCAATCCATGCAGAAGAGCAGTACAAACATCATCAACCAGGAAACAGGTGATCAGGAAAGGAGGATGCTGCTCACATAGCAACACGAATGGCTAACAATGGATAGTTCATGTCTGACACTGGTATCCATAGAATGGAACATGAAAAGAAACATGCTCTAGTGCACTGGGGAGATGTTTTATGGAAGATGTGTAGGAGAACATGGACAAGAACAGCACGAGAAAAACGTATGGATTCATCGCAATTTGCACCATTAGAGGGTGTTCCCTCATCAAGGAGATCAAAGACCCACTGAAGTATGAAGTATAGTTTTTTTAAGAAAAAGAAATATGACAAATGATTTGAAGGAGATTTAAACAAAAAGCAACATTTGAAACATGTCACAGGTCCATTACAAATTCAGTCCAATTCCTGTTCCTTCTCTGCCCACAGTATTATGCTCTAATATTTTTACTTCTTGCACAGAAGTGAGCCTTGGGAAGATGCAGTTGCCTATTTACAGTCACCATGGATTTTTCTTCACCGCCTTTCTGATCATTTGTAAGCCTGATTCTTCAGGGACTATGGTATTCCATAATTTAAAGCCCCAAAAGTTTATTTAAAAAAACATTGGCATTAAAGAGACATGTTTTGTAGGAGATAGCTGGTATTGTTGGAAATACTGCAGGTTTTCAAATACCACCCAGTCAACTTTCCTTCTATTCAATTCTGAGATTAACTTACTCTCTATCTACACTGCCAGCCAATAACAAATGTGCTGATAAACTAACTCATTGGACTGCTCAACCAGTGTCATGCTATACTCTAGGTGACAGGCATTCTTTCTCCTGAATGGATTTGAGTCTGATATCTTTTGAACAGTCATATGCTTTGTGAAAAAAGGCCTCCTGGGGAACCTCATCATCTATAGGGCTTTCTCTTCCCTAAACACCTCATAAATGCATTCATTTTTTCACCAAGCCTTTATTAAGTACCTGCTATCTACTAGGCACCGTACTAGATGCTGGGGATATAAAGATTATGCCCTCAAGAAGTTCGTATTCTGTTAGAAGGGACCAACACAGAATTATAGTCACTGACAGACCTCGAGCTAGAAGCATTCTCAGGAGTCAGTTTGTTCAACTCCATCATTTTACAGATAAGGAAGCTGAACACCTTGGAGGAGAAGGGACTTGCCCAAGTCAAACATGCAGTAAGTATCAGAGGCAAGATTTGTAAATAGATCTTCTGGTCCCAGAATCAGCATTCTTCCCATTGTACCTTGCTGAACAGAGATAAATAAATATAAATTATATAGAAAGAAATTTCAGGGGGGGGGGCGAAGCCAAGATGGTGGCGTAGAAGCAGTAAGGTTTCGCAACTCCCACATAGCCACATAACCTCAAATACTCATAAAATATGACTCTAAACAAATGTTAGGGCTCCAAAACTCACAAAACTACAGAAAACACATCTCTTGCAGAAGGCAGCTCAACAGGTGGGGCTCATCACAGCAGGCTGGGAGCCGAAACCAGCCCAGCCTGAAACCACAGCTTGGCCCCAGGGCAGTCAGGACGAGCTGCAGCTGGCATCTTCAGGAGAATGGATCAGCGGTTGCTGTGGCAGTTTCCAGATTTATCAAGCCAGAAGAAATAAGGACTAAGTGAAAGGTCAGTGGAATTCAGCTAAATTTTGGGGAGAAAAGCTGTCTCACCAAACTGCCCCCAGAGCAAGGAAGCAGCAGAAGTGGCAGAAGCAGCAAAAGCAGCAGCTGCCTCCACCTGGCTGCTTCAGAGTTCCCGGCCTGCAGGCTACAGGGAGGCCAAGAGATTGTTCAAAGGCTAAGTGCTCTTGTATTGAGCAGCCTAGATCCAGATGGTGGTCTTGGGGTGCATTTTCAGTGAGCCAAAGCTGGTGGGGGCTGCAGCAGCCTCTCAATAACTCCAGCAGTTGTGAAAACGCCAGTGATTTGGGACAGAGCTATTCCCCCCTGGAAGCAGAGTTCCACAGAGCTAAAAAGACAAATAATTTACTGGCAACATGAGCAGGAAAAGGAAGCAAAGTAAGAACAGCAATAAAACTCTAGAATCCTTTCCTGGGGACAAAAAGGATCAAAGCATGGAATGAGAGGAAGATAACACAGTCAGAACTCCCATACCAAATGCTTCCAAGAAACATGAAGATTGTCTACAAACCATAGATCAGCTTAAAAAGGACTTTGAAAACCAAATAAGAGAAGTGGAGGAAAAATTGGGAAGAGAAATGAGAATGATGCAAGAAAATCATGAAAAGAGAGTCAACAACCTGACTGGATAGAACAACACCTTAAAAAACAGATTAACTCAAATGGCAAAAGAGGTCCAAAAAGCCAATGAGAAGAATGCCTTAAAAAGTCGAATTTGTCTGATGGAAAAAGAATCTCAAAAGCATTTTGAAGAGAATTAGAGTGGAGCAAATGGAAGCAAATGACTTTACGAGAAATCAAGATGCTATTAAACAGATCCAAACAAATGAAAACATAGAAGGCAATGTGAAATATCTCCTTGAAAAAAACCACGGACCTGGAAAATAGATCCAGGGGAGACAATTTAAAAATTATTGTACTACCATGATCAAAAAAAGAACTTAGGAAGCATCCTTCAAGGAATTCCCAAGGAAAATTGCCCTGATATTTTAGAATCAGAGGGCAAAATAAAACTTGAAAGAATTCACCAACCACCTCTTGAAAAAGATCCCCAAAAGAAAACACCTAGAAATATTATACCCAGGTTCTGGAGTCCCCAGATAAAGGAGATAATATTACAGGTTGCCAAGAGGAAGAAATCTGAATACTGTGGAAACACAATTAGGATAACCCAGGATCTGATAGCTTCTACATTGAGGGATTCAAGGGCCTGGAATATGATACTCTGGAGATCAAGGGAGCTAGGATTAAAACCAAGAATCAGCTACCCAGCAAAACTGAGCATAATCTTCCAGGGGAAAATATGGTCATTCAGTGAGGGGGAGGACTTTCAAGCATTCTTGCTGAAAAAACCAGAACTGAACAGAAAATTTGATATTCAAACACAAGAAGCATGAGAAGGTAAACATTGGAAAGAAATCATAAGGAACTTATCAAAGTTGAACTATTCACATGCCAATATGGAAAAACAATAACAGTAACTTATGACACTTTTCTCAGTATGAGGATAGGTGAAGAGAATACAAATATATATCCACAAACACACATGTATACCTACACATATGTAGGGTGTATAGGAGGGTATATATGCTTATGAATACATAACTGAGTATGTGTGTATACGAGTTCATAGAGGCCACAGGCTCAATTGAATAGGAAGGGATGATACTTTAAAAGGTGAAATTCTGAGGAGGGGGAGGATTAGAATGAGAGGAGACAGGGAGAGACAGAATGGGGTTAATCATCCCATATAGAAGAGTCAAGGGATAACTGTTACAATGGAGGGGAAGAGCAGGAAAGCAAAAGGGAAAGGGTCAACTTTACTCTCATTGAATCTGGCTTAGGGAAGGAATGACATAAACTCTAAACTGGGTATCTTGCCACACAGGAGAGTAGGGGGGATAGGGATGAGAGACAGGATGATGGAAGGGAGGGCAGGAGAAGGGGAAGGATTGCTGGAAGTATACACTTCAGTAAAGGGACAGGGACAGGATAGAGAATAGAACAGGGGGGGATAGGAAGGAGGGACATATAATCAGTCTCTCACAATATGTCTTGCATAATTACACCTGTACAGCCTGTATTGAATTGCTTGTCCTTCCAGTGGGGGTGGGTGATGAGGGAGGAACCAAAAGAATCTAGAATTTAAAGTTCTACAATCAAATGTTAAAAAATATACATGTATATTATTATTATTATTATTAACTACATGGAACTGGGAATTAAGATATACAGGCACTGGGATAGGGAGACCCATCCTGCCCTACTACAAAGTTAGAGGGGCGATGGAGGAGGACATAGGAGAGATCAGATTGGAGAAGGGGCTTTATAGTGGGATCACTGTTTTGGGGTTATAGGTAGGGGAAAGACGGGGAGAACATTTGTAACTCAAAATCTGGTGGAAATGAATGATATAAACAAGAAAATAAATAAAATAATTCAAAAAGAAAGAAAGAAATTTCCAGTTGAGAAAGGCAGTAGCAACTGGGGGATCAGGAAATGCCTCCTATATGAGATGAATTTTGAAGGAATTTAAGGATTATACAAAGTGGAGGACTGACTACATTATAGTCCACTGAGACAATCTATGCAAATGAATGGAGATGGGAGGTGGAATGTTATTTATATTTGGATATAAATGTGATATATTGGATATAGCATCAATTCCTTAGTACTAAGCACATTTTTCCTCACTGTAGGTAGGTCAGTTCAGTAGGAATGAAGCATGTGTGAAGGAGAGTAATGTACAATAAACTTGGAAATGTTGACAAGCTTCTAGACTAGAGTAGAGAGATTTAAAAGCAAGACAGAGTAATTGTGTTTTATTTTAGAGGCATCTGGGCAGCAAGGTGGCACAGTGGACACTGGGCCTGGAGTAAGGAAGTTGTATTTTCCTGAGTTCATATCTGACTTCAGACAGTTCCTGGCTATGTGACCCTGGGCAAGTCACTTAACTCTGTCTGCCTTAGTTTCCTCATCTGTAAAATGAACTTGTGGAAGAAAGGGCAAATTACTCCAATATTTTGCCAAGAACCCAAATATGGTCATGAAGAGTTGGACAAGACTGAAAATGACTAAACAATAAAATCTGTTAGCTACTAGAGCCTCTGGAGGCAAAGAATGACATGAATGGATCTAGGTTTTAAAAATACCAATTTAGCAGCTGTGTGGAAAACGGATTAGAGATAAAAGAGACTGGAGGCAGAAAGATCAATTAGAAGGTTATTGCAGTAGTCTAAATGAGAGGTAATAAGGATTTATAGTCATGGTAAAGATCCCAAAACACCATAGGAACTTGAATATTTTTTTGCATCATCTTAGAATGATTATATTTGATAAGATCTTAGTGAATGCTATGGTTATTTTGTTATAGTTACAGTAATTTGAAAATTATCCGTTTAGAAATGTCAGAAAAAAATTCACAATTTTCTTTTTTTTGAGGGGTGGAGTGAAGAACTATTTTCATTTATGTATCTTGAGATCACTGGACTCTAGGGGTCAGTGGGAAAAGTAATACTGAAAGAGGAGTTAAGAAAGAATGGAATTAATAAGAAAGATCATTGGTTCATAGATTTAGAGATGGATGGCGCCTTAGCAACCGTCTAGTCCAACCCCTTCCTTTTACAAATGAGGAATTGAGACCCAGGGAGTCTCAGGAACTTGTCTGGATCCATAAGTAACTGAGGCCAGATTTGAACCCCAGGAATTTTCCTACTTCCTGAGCCTTCTCTCCACTAAATCAAAAGTCTGAGTGGAAGCACAATATGAGGGTCTTGCTGCTTCCTGTTGCTTCCTTTTCTATGAGGAATGGGAGACAAGTGTAGGATGGGGGCAGTGTAACTGAGCGTATGGGCAGAAAATAGCCGAAGAGATTATGATGTCCAAGATCTACAGGTAAATCCTAGTTTTCTATCGACATTATATGGGAGGCCAAGGATATGTGGCATAGATAGTAATTCCCAGTTAAAGAACATATTAAAGAAATTGTACCATTCCTTTCTCAAACCATGTTTGATGAATTGAAGAAATATTACACTTCTTTTAAGACTTTTCCTAAGAAGTTTTTATTTCCTCCTCCAAATTCTATTTTCATTTTATTACAGTAAGGTAGCCTGTGAAGCAGCATGATGTAGTGAAAAGAGGAGTCTAAGCAGAGGAAAAGGAGGAGGAGGGAGAAAGGTCTCCCAGGGCTTGTCTATTAACCTCCTGAAGTCTCATTTTCTTCATTTGTAAAAGGATAATGTGAGCATTACCAGCTTCACAAGTGGGGTGGAAAGCATTTTGTAAACTGTAGAGTTCTATGTAAATGGGAGCTATTATGAGGAAGATAGAAATGTCAGCTATCAGAGCATTTCTCTGTACTAAATATGTTTTTCTTCACCTTTGGAATGCCCTGCTTTAAGAAAATCCAACAAGCAAAACATCTGAATGTATAAAAAAGGCAGGTAAATTAGTCAATTACTACTTGTTTATGAAAGATTACTATTTTATAAAAGAATTTAGGGCCATTCATAGACATAGAAGGGCCCTCAGAGGTCATCTAGATTAATGCCCTCATTTTGCAGATTAAGAAACTGAGGCAGGGGTGCCAAGATGGCAGAGTAAAAGCAGGAAATTGCTGCAGCTCCTGCTCCAGCCACCTCTAATACCTGTAAAAAATGCTATCAGAGCATTTCTCTCTACTGAATATGTTTTTCCTCACCATTGATATGCCCTGCTTTAAGAAAATCCAAATCTAAATACATTTTAGAGCCACAGAACCCACACAAAGTGAAAGAGAGAAACAAATCTCTCACTGAAGGCAGCTTGGCAAGCCAAAAGGAAGGATCTATCATACTGGACTGGGAGCAGAGAGCAATCCCACATGGACTGCGCTGGCGCAGACCTGGGGCACAGACGGGTCAGAGCAGACTTCAGGGGAGTGAATCACTGGCAGCTCTGATGGTTTCCAGACTTCTCAATCTATAAATGTCAAAAAGAAAGTAAAATACAGTGCGAGAACTCGATTGGAACTGGGTGAGAAAAGAATGGGTCCAGCCCTTGCCTCTGGGATGGTAGAGGTAGCAGCTGTCTGCAACTGCTGCCCTGGCAGCTGGTTGCTGCTTCAGGAATTCCTGGCCCACAAATCTTGGGGGGACCAAGTGGCTGACCAGAGGGCAACTGCTGGAACCTCTTTGATGGTGTCGAGGAAGGATTCTCTTGCTTTGCGCTGCTTGGATCTGGGTCACCGTCACAGGCTTGGTCCTGGGGTGAGGAGTGCTAGAGTGGCAGAAGCTGTGGAGAGGCAGCCATTCTCACAGTCCTGAGGCAGGTGCCTAGAAAAAGTTCTGACAACAGCTGCACAAAATCCCAGAAATTTAGGACACTGCACTCTCTAATCTGGAAGTAGAGTTGTACTGTGACAAAGAGCTCAAAAGTCAGGTAATTGGTTGTCAAAATGAGCAAGCAGCAGAAGTGCAATCAGACCATAAATTCCTTTTCTGGGAACAAAAAATATCGAAACATACAACCAGAAGACAGCAAAATCAAAACTGTTGCATCAAAAGCCTCCAAGAAAAATATAAACCAATTACAGGCCGTATTGGAGCTCAAGAAAAATTCTGAAAATCAAGTAAGAGAAGTAGAGGAAAAATTGGGAATAGAAATGAGAATGATGAAAGAAAATCATGAAAAGCAAGTCAACAGCCTGCTAAAAGAGATTTAAAAATACTGAAAAAAATAATACCTTAAAAATAAACTAATGGGGCGGAGCCAAGATGGCGGCGTAGAAGCAGCAAAGCACCACAGCTCCCACACAAACACGCTAAAAAACTCATAAAATGGGACTCTAAAACAGATTTTCAAGCTCCAAAACTCTCCACAAGACAGAAAGAACATCTGTTGCTACAGGCAGCCGCAGCAGGCGGGGCTCTTCTCAGCAGTCTGGGACCCACGGCCGAAACTGGCCGGCTCAGGCCCTGGGGCATTGCGCAGGGAGCCGCGACTACAGGAGAGCAGATCGGCTGCACTGGAAGCACAGTTACCATATCTATCAGGCCAGAAGACAAAAAGGCTAAGAGAAAGGTCAGTGGATTTTGCTAACTGGGGAGGAGAAAAGCGGGTCTGGCCAAACTGCTCCCAGGGCAAGGAGGCAGCGGGAGGCAGCTGTAGCTGTAGGGGCTGACGCGATCCATCAGGGACAAGGGCTCTTGCACTGAGTGGCCTGGATCTGGATCGGGGTCTTGAGTGGTGGTCCTGGGGTGCGCTTTCAGTGAGCCAAGGCTGGGAGGTGGGGCTGCAGCACCCCAATAAGAGCTCCGGCAGCTGTGAAGGCCCTAGCAATTTGGGACAGAGCTTTCCCCCTCCAGGAAGCAGAGTTCCACAGAGCTAAAAAACCAAGCAATTAATAGACTGGCCAATATGAGAAAAAGGAAGCAGGCTAGGAACACCAATAAAACTCTAGAATCCTTTTTTTATGGGAAAAAAAGACCAAAGTATGGAGCAGGAGGAAGACAACTTAGTCAGAACTCCCTCACCAA
>CM053599.1:190041888-190079924 GCA_028646575.1 Pseudocheirus occidentalis
AATGTGAAGGAGTTTGCAGATCCTATACATGATTGTATGCCACCATGGGGGGGGTTGAGGTGGGGGATGGGGAGGAAGGGGAGAAAAATCTATAACTCAAGTGACTCTGGAACAGAATCTTGTAACCTAAAAGTAAACAAACAAGTCAATAAAAAAAAAAGAATATGGCCAATACAAAAAAAAGTTTTATACAACTTCATTTGTATAATTTCTTGTCTTCTCAGTGGGTGGTGGAGACAGAGAAAGAGAGAAAATTTGGAACTGAAATGAAATAAAATTGAATGTATTTTAAAAGAGTAAAGACTGAGTGAAGTCATATCTCTACCAACAGTGCGTTAATGTGTCGAATAGGCAGTTTTCAAAGTGAAAAATCCAAGTTATCAATAATCATATGAAAAGAATCTTCCAAATCACCAATAATTAGGGAAGTGAAAACTGAAGCAACTTTGAGGTTCAACCTCACACACATCAGACTGTCAAAGGTGAAGTCCAAAAAGAACATGACAATTGTGGGAAGAGCTACAAGAAAATAGGCCCATTACTGTATGACAAGCGGAGTTGTGAATTGGTCCAGACATTCTGGGAAGCAATTCAGAACTATGTCCAAAAAGTTACTAAGCTATGCATATCCTTGGACTCAACAATATCACTACTTCCAAGAGATAAAAGAATATTTGAAAAGGACACTTATGTGGAAAACAATCTTTCTTTAGCAGTTGTTTTTGTAGTGTCAAAGAACTGTCATTATACAATGACTGAACAAATTATGGTATGTGAAAGTAATAGAATGCTAGTTTGCTCTAAGAAATGAATAGGATCATTTCAGAGAAACCAGAAAGGACTTGTATGATCTGATACAGAGTGAAGTGAGAACAACCAGGAAAACAATTTATGAAATAATAGCGTTATGAGAAAAACAATTCCGAGAGATTTAAGAACTTTGATCAGTGCAATAAGCAAGCATTCTTCCAGAGGACTAATAATGGAGCATGCTACTCACCTCATGAGACAAAACTGATGGACTCTGGGTGCAGAATGAGACATATATTTTTGGACGTAGCCATTACAGGAATTTGTTTTTATTTGTTAGAGGAGTTTTTAAATTTCTTTTTTCATCCCAATAGGGGAAGATTGGAGAGAAAAAAATGCTTGCTAATTAAAAAAAAGAAAATATACTAAAAAGAAAAAGAGAAATATCTTTCACCAACATAGATGGGCAACTCCTTGACAGTTCATAATCTTAGGCAATTATTTGGAGTTTTGGGACACTGAGTGGCTTGTCAGTGTCCTAAGCAGGACTTGAACCTTGGTCTTCTTGACTTCCAAGCTGGTCTCCTACATAGTATGCCAAATTTTTCTCTTACAATGGGTAGTAAAATGAATAAAGCTGAGACACCATATTTTTCTTTTCAATTAATTACCCTAATCAAGTAAGAAAATGACCAGAAGGACTAACAGATTTTTCTGGACCGTGGAAATGAAGTGTTTCTCTGATTCTTACATTTAAAGGAACAGGAACTCAGTTAGCTAGAGGAAGAAATGAGACAACTGAACAAATATGAAAAAATGAGCATATGACAAAATTATTTATCTTGCCTACCTAGCTCCAGTTTTTTTCCAGCATGTAAAATCTTACCATGAATCGAATTTAGATTCAAAATAGTTTAAAATGTTAGAAACCATAAAGGGGTAGATAGAAGAAGTTTAAAATTACTCTGAAGAAGTTGAGAAACTATTAGCAATGTGCATCAGGAAAACAAAAGGATTAAATTGTTTTAAAATGTTTTTTGGTGTGACTTCAGAAAGTAATAAGGATGGCTAAGTCTGTCTTTCCGCTTGTCTGATAGCAGAGAATTCCCTTTGATTTTCAGAATATTATTATAGCTTTTTGGATGCGATTAAACATACCCAGCTTGATCCTATGAATGAGAAGGGAGAAAATTAGCCACTTTGGGCATCCATTAATGTTTTCTTGCTACTGGTTTGCCTTGCACTGGAGGAACTAATTTATTCGGATACCATAGTTACTGGTGTAAGTGAAAGCTCCTCCCCAAAGGAGCAATTTACTCATTTCTTTCGGGTAGAATCAGGCCCATTATGTCTCAGGGTAATTTCAGATAAGTAGTTTTGTAAATGTCTGGGCTCTGTGCATGTTAAAACTTTAAAGCATGGGGCATATTTTGGAAATCAAATCAATTAATTTTGAAAAGTAAAAACAGCACTTTCATCCCATGCGGCGATGCATATTGGTCCCTCCCCATAGAGATCTGAAGACTGGACAGGCTCTTAATTGATTCTATATTTGAAAAGAAAATGTGCTAAAATTGCCATAGATAAAGATTAAAAGAGAAGGAAATGTAATTTTAAGGACAATTTGCTATAATGGTTAGATTTTAAGGAAAGCAGGTTTAGGAGACGTGATTTTTTTTTCTCTCCAAGACTTATATAGTTCTATTTGGGAGCTTTCCCCCTAGTTATCCACAGTATTTTATGTGGCTTCTCCTAAAGGTTAATCTGCCTTTTCAAGAAGTCATCCCAGGTCAGACCAGCTGAATTATAGTTTTGCACCTTGGAGTGCCCAGTTGCTCTCATGACTTTTTTTTTAAGTTTCTGATTCTGAAAATACCGGATGCCATTTAATTTTGTGTCCTCAGTTTCATAATCTAGTTTGGGGATATTTTTGCTTTGTCTGTTTGCTTATTTGTTTATTTTTGTCCTTTATGATATTTGAATTTACTTTGATAACTGATGATGACAATTGCAAAAGCTGTTCCTGGTTTTTAACCAGTCTTTTAAATTGCTGTTCTGTGGTTGGTTGGATATTTGTTTGACCTAATTAATATTTTGAAACATTTTCACCTACAGATATGTCTGGAAGAAGGACAACATCATCATAAATCCAGCTACAAGTTCTAGAGTTGTGGTAGAAAAAGACGGTTCCCTTCTCATTAGTCAGACGTGGTCAGGTGACATTGGTGATTACACCTGCGAGGTTATTTCTGATGGAGGGAATGATTCAAGAATGGCTCGATTGGAAGTGATGTGAGCATTGTATCTGTTAAGCTTTATTGATTCTTGTCTAATGATATGCCTTTTTATATACAGTGATGGTTATTTTGAACACTTAATTTCATACTTCTCCCCACATGTACAATCAGTTGCTAAACCTTGCTTCGTCTACCCTCAAAGCATTTCTTACATCAGACCCCCTCTCTCCACTCATAGTTATTAGATTATTTCAGCAGCGTCCTAATGGGTCTCCCTACCTCTGCCTCAAGTCTGTCACTGCTCCAACCCATCTTATGCACCATTGCCAAGATAATTTTAGTGAAATGCAAATGACTCTCTGACTCAATCAACTTCCATGGCTTCCTAGGATAAGACAGAGACACAGACTGACAGCAGACCAATAAAGCATTTATTGAGAGCTCACTAGGTGCCAGACATGAGGCTAAGCAATGGGAATACAGATACAAGGAAAAAAAGGCAGTCCCTGTCCTCAAGGAGCTCACATTCTAGGGTGAAGACAACCCATGAGAAGAAACTGGAGGAAAAGGAGAGGGTTGGGGAGAGTAGGAAGATGCAGTATGTGAAAGTTCAGAGAGTTAAGAGTAGAACTAAGAGAGAAGTGAGCAGGAATGGACTGAGGACTTTTTAAAATGGTAGTCCCACGTAGGAGTTCACTAACTGGAAGAAGGGGCCACAGGGATGATAGGCTCTCCAGGGTAAGAACATTGTTGGGAGCAGAGATAGAAAATAAGATAAATTAAAAAAACATATATGTAGATGTGTGTGTATAATGTACTTTCTCACACATACACACACACATATACACATAAAGAGATACAGAGATAGAATCCTTTGTTTAGTTTTTCAAGCTCTATAACAACTTGGTCCCCACCTTTCTTTTCAGCCTCATTGTACATTATGTATTCTCCTGTACTCTGTAGTCTAGTCAAACTGGTCTTCCCTCTGTTCATCACATTCTTATCTCATCTCCATGGCTTTGCACTGGACTTCCCAAGTGCCATTGGTTAGTAATATTTTTGCTGTTGTTCAGTCATGTCTGACTCCCCGTGACCCTGTGGACCACAGCACACCAGTATGGTCCATGGGGTTTTCTTGGCAAAGATACCAGAGTGGTTGAGCATTTCCTACTGCAGTAGATTAAAGCAAACAAGTTAAGTGATTTGCCCAAGGTCACAAAGTTAGTGAGTGTCTGAGGCTGAATTTAAACTTAGTTCTTCCTGACTCCAGGCCCAGTATTCTATCCACTGAGCCACCCAGATGCCTTTTAATTAGTAATATAGCCTCCTCACCTCTGATTCGTAGAGTCACTTTCGTGCTTTAAGATGCAGCTCAAATACCCCCTTCTTCATGAATATTTTTGTGATTCCCTAATGCTAGTGTGCTACCACAAAAACTAATACATACACACACATATATATATATAACATAAGAATATATGATATAAATATATACATATAAACTAATATTTATTTCATTCTATGTATTTGTATCCCCAGGTGCTCACAAAATGCCTGGCATATAGTAGGCACCTAATATGTACTTGATTGATTGATTGATTGATTGACAATGTCCTGGATTAGCATTCATAGTCCATGAATTGTACTGAGTATCCATATCCTTAACAAAGGCTTCTTAAGCAATTTCAAGAAGTACTTTAAAAGTTTCACTATTAGATTAGTTGTCTTGTTTATTGATTATAAATCTATTGATCAATATCTTTTTGTTAGTGCCTCCCATCCCCTTTCTTCTCACTATAAGTCTCTACTTCCAGGGCATAAAGCTTAAATATCCAGTACGGTTCTTTATTCTTCCATCCCTTATTTATTTATTAGCTTTTTTTTTTTTTACAAACTGTACCCTCCTAGGAATTGCTTCAGGGCACAACTACAAAATTAAAACATGAAAATAGATGAAGCATGGCATTATAGTAATTAGGACAGCAGTAAACAAAATTGCATATTATAAACCATCACCTCTCAATTTTTTAAATGCCACCCCATTAGGAAAAGCCAGACAAGTCTCACTGGACTCTGCTGGACCTTGAATCAGAAAAAAATTCCTACAGCAGGATCTTACAATAAAAAGCATCTTCCCTCCTCATTCAAGGAGTATATGAGACATAAAAAGACGTTACAGGAGTCTCCCAGCAGCTCTCCATCATTCTCATGGTCATGATAGCAACTGTTAACTGACACTTAGGCAGAACTTTAAGATGCACAAACAACTTTCTTAGTAACAAGTCATTTTTCAGTCGTGTCTGACTCTCTGTGACCCCACTTAGGGTTTTCTTGGCAAAGATACTGGAGTGGTTTGCCAGTTTCTTCTCCAGCCCGTTTAGCAGAGGAAGAAACTGAGGCAAACAGGGATAAGTGACTTGCCCAGAGTCACACAGGCAGTAACTGTCTGAGGCTGCATCTGAACTCAGGAAGATGAATCTTGCTGACTCCAGACCCAGGACCCCTGTGCCACCTAGCTGCAATGACGATCTTGAGAAGTAGGGGATACGAGCCTTTTTATCCCCATTTTATAGATGAGAAAACTGAGGCTCAGACACATGAGATAATTTGTCTGTGTCTATAGAACTCATAGTAGCAATAAGAAAAACTCACATTTCTACAGAACTTGAAGGTTTATAGAACAAATCTTTCTCACAGCAACTCTTTGGGAAGGGCTGTATTAATATTTGCATTTTACAAATAAATTGTTTGGTTTGAGTTCTGATCCAGAATTCTTGATCCTGCCATTCTGCCAAAACAACTACCTATAGTCCTGGTTTTTTTTTTTAATTTTTAAAAAATGTACCACATTGCCTTTTTCAAAGATAAGATTAAAAAGTCTTTCTGTCATTAATAGGGATTCCCAGCTAAATGATCAGGAAACCCAGTCTGTCTGTTATGGGGCAGCCCATGGCAAATCTTTCTCCGATGCTTCCTAAGTATGTGGCTCTTGTCACGTCCCTTAACTTCAGTCTGCCTCAATTTCCTCATCTGTAAAATGGATAATAATAGCATGAAGTATTGATATGAGACTCAAATGTGATAATATATGTAAAGGGTTCTATAACCTTACATCACTACATACATGTTAGAACTGATGTAAAGACATCAAACAATAAAAATCGTTTGTTGCTGTTAATCATCTCAAAGCTTTGGGGAAATAACAATGTTCTGATGCCCTGGGCCAGGAGCCTTTCCCCTTGTTCTCCACAAAAGTCTCACCTTTTTACTTGCCACTTGCCTGTCCCTTCACTCACTAGCCATGAGGTAATGCCCATCCCCAGGAGGGTCACTGCTTTACCGAAAGTAAGAATGTTTTCCTTTCCATTTACTAAAATAGTTGGACTCCTTTTCTCTCTTTTGTTTCTCTCTCACTTGTCATTTACTACTTTCTATTTTTAGCATTTGCCCAAAGCATACTAAAGCTTCTGACAGTGGACCCCCTTTCGTAGCTATTACCTTATCTCCTATATTTTACTTCTGACTTCTTCTTTAGGAATTTCTTCCCATTATGTTAATATCTTGGTGCATAAACAGTAAGTTTACACAATGTTTTGTGTTTTTCATTAAAAAAAACTACCTCGGTACAATATCAGATCATCTGTCATTGATATCAAATAAATAAGTGTTCGCATTTCATAAAGACTCTGTCAGCAGAAGCAAAATTGCATACTTTCAGTGTGATGCATTCTTTTCCTCAGTAATATTTTCATGTTCAACTGATTTACATACCCTCCCTACTATTTGCTTATTCAATTTCTTCTAAGCAAAATACATTTTTAGTAAATGTTTGTTTCTAAAAAATATAGGCTTTTTATTGCTAAAATACTTCATCTCTAAATATGGAAATATTTCCCAATTTGAGATGCTAATCAGTTTAGTGGCTACTTAGCTACAGGAGTGATTTGGAAGACAACAGTGACATCATGCCCTTTATTGTACTACAAGGTTAATAAATCCTCCAGGTTCCCCAAACATGAATAAAATGAGAAGATTAGAAACTTCACATGGGTATTTCTTTTGGCCAAATTCAGTTGAAGCCATCCTGTATCAGGAATGATAATAATATTAATAGAGATTTTTGCTGTTCATAGTACTTTTCCATGCATTATCTAAATAATAACTAACATTTCCACAATCTGTTCAAGTATAAAATGCTAACGCAGAGTTGTTCAGAAAATAGCAAGGAATAAAAAGCTCATATTTCAGACCTGAGAAGGACTTACACCTAAAATGGTATCCTTCCAAAGTACCTCAAAGATTTTTTTCTCTTGCTGTTCCTCCTCAGCTTAAAACTACTTTAATATAGCCATTTTACAAAATAACAAAAGTACCCTTTTTTAAAAAAGCAGGAAATTGTGTTTGTTTTGGCTACATCAAAGATACCAGTAACTATTCCCCATTCTTAGATGGTATAAAGAAATGGTTCATCCTTCCTTCTTGGTGGAAAATGACACTATTATAACTGAATACGTAATTACCCTGGGGTATTATGAACTAGTTTGACCTTTAGGCAAATAATTGTGATAGAGGTAGTGACTTGTGAGTTCTGAACCTACAGAAGTTAGTGGAGCCTTGCAAATATAAAGGATTTAAAGAACCTGGAAGACTAGTGGGGAAAGAGGGTAGTCATGGAGAACATCGAAAGGTACAAAATCTTTGAAGAAGAAAAGACAAAGAATGAAGTCTGTGTTGGGGCAGGGGGGTGTAGCTCAGGGGGAGTGAAGTCAATGAGAAGACACACAGGGAGGTACGGATTTGTGTTTTAGTTTTTTCCATCCTAACCTAACACTTTCAACATCACAGGGTTTCTTGGGATGAGATCGCTCTGTAACCCATCAGAGTTTTATTTTACCTTCTTTCCCTTTAATTGCTTGTCCTTCCAAAGGACTGGACAGGTGGTCAGCTCAGCATGCTGAGGGGTTCGAGGAGAACATAAAAAATGTTTATTGTCATCCTTTTCAATCATCTTCATCTCTCAATAAATCCCTCCCCAATCCTCTATTTAGAAACTTGTTAATTAAGATTTAGGGAGAAAAGAAGACAACAGAAAACAAACCAGTTTATCCAAGCTAACAGACACACCAGTCAAGTCGCACTGTATGTGCAGGATTCCGCACTCCTTGTCCTTTCTCTGCCAAGAAGGGAGGGAGGGACATGCATTCTTTTATCCAAGAGGGAAATTTCATAATATTGATAATTATTTTACAGTAAGTCGTGATGTTAAATAGAAGGATAAAAGCTTTTTGTGGACAGTAATTAATTATCACCCATATTTCTCCACACATTCCTTTCCTCATAAGGGATTCATTCCTCAGTCCCTTGTCACCTCTTTAAGGTAGTCATGCGAGAATTCTTACCTATCTTTTTTAAAAGGAAGAACCTGGAGCTCAGAGAGAGGAAGCAACTTGCTTGTGGTCACATGACTTGTAAGTGGCAGGGTCATATTTGAACTCCACTTGTCCAAGTTCAAAGCCAAGGCTCTTTGCACTAGAGTAAGTTCCATGTTATTCCTAGGTTACACCTTTCAGGTGAAGGGTACTTACCTGATTTTCAAGCCTTGTTTACTGTCAACAAATGCCTTGTTCCAACTTTGTTCAGGAGACATGAACCCTGAAGCTAAAGGAGGGAAAGGTTACCACCACAGGAAGGTACAGAAAGGGCTTGCCATTGCAGGATCTTTGGGGCATCTGTGTCCTCACCACAGAGGCAAAATGGCCTGAGTAATGTAGCATGGATAGACAAGGTAGAGGACAGCTTTTCTGCAGCAGTTGATGGCAGGCTGAAGGCAGAAATAGTGGAAAGGGAAAGCAATGGGAAGTGAGAACCTGCATAAAGTCTGGATGAGGAGTGAGCAGGAGTCATGACAAATCAGACTGACATACAAAGAGATACAGCTGTTGGTGGCAGCAGAAAGAATGTTAAAACAATAACAACAACAAAATCCAGACTGAAGCAGAATGCTGGCACGTTTGAAATGCACAGTTCGAGTTGCTCATGCATCTGGCCATGATCTCTGGGTTTTAGGGATCAGTCAACCCCAATTCATTTATACTGTAGGATTCCCCACAGTTGCACCCAGGAAATACAGAGCCAGTATAGGGAGTGAAAAAGAGAGCAAAAAGCCTGTGTGGGCCTATGACAGGAGCATAGTAACTGACTCTCTTCCTGTCTCAAATCTAGGCCTCCATAAACTGGTGGTATAAAGAGAACCGAGAACTATCCTTCACCTCATGGAGTGAACCCAGGGAGTATTCCACTCAGTTCCATAAACATTTATTAAGTACCTCATATGTGAAGAGCAGTGTGGCATAGGAGACAGAGTCAGAAAGATGTAGATTCAAATCCCATCTTTGATACCCATCAGGCAAGTTATTTAACCTCTCAGTATCCCTCGACAATACTAAGAACATAGTTTGCAGAGCAGGCAGAGATCTTTGTTGAAAGACAGAATTTCATACTGAGACCCGCTCACACTGATGCAGTAACAAATCTGGTAAAAAAAAAAGCGCACACATGTATGGATACATATAAATGTACACACATACATTCTGGGCAGCTAGGTGGCACAGTGAAGAGAGTACCAAACCTGGAGTCAGGAAGAGCCTAGTTCAAATCTGATCTCAGACTAGCTGTGTGACCCTGAGCAGTCACTTAACCTTGTTTGCTTCAGTTTTCACATTGGTAAAATGAGCTGGAGAAGGAAATGGCAAACCCTTCCTGTATCTCTACCAAGAAACCCTCCCCCCCCAAAAAGGGTTGTAAAGAGTCAGACATGACTGAAACAACTATATATATTACAAGTAACTTGTAATTGGAAAGGCATAGGTGTGACAGACGCAACCAATCAAAGATGGTGCTGGTTCAACAAAGGGAATTCCTATGCTACCTTTGGGGTATCAGACTACATGGCATAAGCCTAAATTGTGACACATAATGGCATCGGGAGGTTTTCACAGGTGTAGCCCATGGGCTGGGGTGGTAGGACATGCTCACAGATTTCCCCAATTCTGTACAAGCTTGAGGAATGCTTTCCTTCAAGGAAAAGTTTACGTGGTCCTATTTTGTTTTTGAGGGTTCATAGTATGTGTTTATGATGAGGCTGTACTGATAAAGTGGAAAGAGCACTCACTGACTCAGAAATCAGAACTGGATTCAAATCCTGGCCTCTCTGACCGTCAGTTTCCTTATCTATAAATTAGGAGGTTGAGCCTGTAAGTTCCCTTACAACTCTAGCTGGATAAACTTAGGATGATCTTATTTTTTTCCATTCCTTCTAAAACTACAAATAACAACTCAAGAGAAGAAAATACATCATTTCACAGGTGACTAAAAACAGAAATTTTATATTACAGTCGATTTTCTGTGTGTGTGCTTACTTTACGGGAAGTCTGATAACATTTGTTATTTAAGATTTCACCTGTGGCAACTGATAATTCTCCAGGGTGCCTCCGAACCAAACACCTGCAAATTACTTAATTTCTGAAGTGAGATGGAGCATAAAAATTACAACCGATATAATAGCTGAAAACAAATGAAGGACCTTCCATACAGATCCTTTCACCCAAATTTTTACGTTATCTAAACAGGACTGCCATTGGAAGAGTGTAATGAGTGTGAATATTTTGCCTCAGTGAGAAGAGAGAACAGGGAATCTGAGGATGATCAGCTTCAGTTATCTCTCTAGAAGAAGAGATTTCAGTAATTCCAAATTATTACATTATAACATACTTATAGTTAGAGCTGTTATTAGTATGACATGATCAAGGCTTTACTGCGAATGCAGGTATTTAAGGATTGACTGTTTCTGAGAGTAACTAACATCCCTGTACCCCCACTTCACGGTCCCACAGAAAGCCAGTGTGTCACTGTGTGCAAGATGGGGTGCAAGGCTACACCACTCCCAGGGTCCGGTCTCTTTATGTTATTCTTTCTTCCATTCCTGTTTAAGGGTACATAATGGTACATCAGGGGAACTGTCTGCCCCCTCCCCTGACATACATATGCCCATATGCACACTATACTTTGCCCTACTCTGTTACATTCTTCCCACAACTCCCAACTAAATTTGTCTTCGGTACAAGAAGTCTTAGTTATTGCTTTGCTTATGGTAACTACCACATGACTTAGTATTTGAATATTCCTTGTTTATTTTAGTCTTATCTCCCTAGCTAGTTTGTAAGCTTGTGTTTGTGAGGGACTTTGACAACCATATGCTTTTCTTTATTTCCCACAGTACTTGGCACAGTACTGAGCATATCCAAATCATAAATAAATATTTTTGATTAATATATAGGGCCATGTAAGATTTCACCTTCTCTTATGGATGCAAACAGTAATTCCTATGTGCATGGAGTTTGGCAAAAGCCTAAATTATAAGCCTTACTGAAAAGCCCTGGCCCTTAAAGGGCATCAGAAGAGTTAAAGACACCTCTCAATAAAACCATTCCTGACAAAACCATAATAAAAGCTAAGCAATTTCATAGTTTCTTGAGAGTTATCAGGGCCTTAAGTTGACCCATCATCTTCAGAGTGAAGACATAGAAGATAGGTTTGACCAAGTCATCTATTTTGAGTTAAGGGGGCAAGCTTTTTATATAGAAATAATGTTGTGTTTGATCACCCCTGCCATAGCAATTCACCTTCAGCTACAATTTTACCAATTACTTCTTCTTGAGCCTTTTTCAAAAATGTTTCTCCTAAACTTCCCTAGTTTGTGCTCCTTCATAAATAAGTCATTTTAGTTAATTTTATATTATAGTATCATTCGTGACATTTTTTTTCCTTTTTCTCTCCAACAGGTACAAACTAACACAATGCCAAGAAAGTTTTTCTAACATTTTTCTCTTGAATGTTCTTCATTTGTTACTATGTTTTTATACATCATGCTTTCTATGAGTATTTCTCCCAGTCTTTTATCTCCTCGCAGACTTTCTGGCAGAATGCCTAGCTGAAGTAGAAGCATTATATAACAAATCACAATTGATGTGTATATAGTATTTTAAGATTTACAAAGTGCTTTCCCAACAACAACTCTATGAGAGAAGTAGTGCAAGTACTATTCTCTTCCCAGTTTAGAGATGAGAAAACCCAGGATCAGAGAGGGTGATTTTTCAAAATCACAGAGCCAGGAAGTGTCAGAGTTGAGATTCACAGTCAAGTCTCTTGGTTCAAAATTAGAACTCTTTCTATGTCCCATGCATATACCTTAATATAGACGGACACTTCATTATTCTGGCATCTTTGAGGAATGAGTTGCTTTGCATTACTGAAGCTTCCCAATTATATGCCAAAACTATTATTTTAGTTATTTTGAACATGGGCATTGTACATTAAAATTTAGTTCATAATATCTGCTTTTGGATCTTCTAAGATATTCATGAATTGAATATATATTGAAAGCAATTTTAACTTCTTCATGACTTGAGACCGTTGCTTTTTCCTCCATTTATCTCTTTTGTTCTGATCATTACCCCTCTTTTAAAATAAACATCTGGTCTCTACAATTAATTTTGTTTACGTTATTTTGATGCTCTTCTGCTTTGAGGCTTCCACACACCTTCCCTTTTATTTATTATCCCAAATTACTTGAATTACCTTAAATTGTTACTTTACCTTTTACATTTTATTTTAAAATTCCTCCACTTTGAAACTTACTTTTCCCCATCCAGATAGCGATGTGGTTCAAAATCTTGTCTGTCTTCTTCCCAACCTCTTAGCATAAGAAATATTTTTCTATGGTGTCCTTTTCCAAGGAGTTTTTCTTTAGTTTATCCTCTTTCATAATTCTATTTCCTTCTTATCTATTTTGAAGTCTATTCTCCCATTCATGATATTGATATATAGAAAGATAGTAGATGAGCAAATTAGGGGTTTCCCCTAACCTTCCCCCTTGCCCTTAGCCAGCTTGTGCAACTCTCAATTTTGTTATCACCTCCCCTTCAATATAGTGATTTGCTTCTAGGGGATTTAGGCCATGGAATATTAATTTTATTCATATTCCTTTGATTCCTGACTTATTACAAATGATTTAATTTTTTTTGCTTCTTAGATTCTTTTTGTCACTTGTTGATTTCTTTCTATTCTTTCTTGTACTCATTACCCAGTTTCTTCCTTTTTGAAAAATGATAGCCTGGAAACATGAAAAAAATCAATACACTGAATTATCCTATCTGATTAGTATAGTTACTAAATTTTCTTGTGTTTCTTCTGTTTGTATAGCTCTGAGTAATCCAGGTAACCTTTCTGGTGTATTTCTAAATTTGTAAAATTAGGGGGTTGGAATCCTGAATATCTAAAACTCCTAACAAACTTTTTCCATGGATGATTAGGCTCAGAATTGCAGATTTGGGGAAGTGGTGGTTAATATCATGAGTTCCTTTCATTTTTAAAATATACTGGAATGAGAATACTGTCCTATTCTTTTTGCAGATTACTCATAACTGAAGAATGGTGTTGGTTTTTTTCAAATTGTTATTTCATATCTGAAAACCTTGCCCCAAATATGTTGTTTCACATTGACATTCTAAAATTTAACAGCTACATGGCTTGGAGTTTCAAGCATGGGTTTTTGTTTTCTCTGGCAGTGATCTATAGATTCAATCAATAAGAACTTTTATTGTTTGTGTTCAAAAGGTCAAGTACTTTACTTATACTTTTGCCTTCACTATGTTATTCATTTAAAAAAAATTTTTTTCTGTGAGTCTGGAGATCTTTAAATTATCCCTGTGTCTGTTGTTTTTCAGAATCATGCACTTCAGCATGTATAGGATTTGTATTCATTTAAATATTCTGTTCTGTGTTTCTCTTCTACCAAATTTTTGTCCACATTTATATTTTAAGCTCCAATTATATAATTCTCTTTTTCATAACTTCTGATATTTGGAGAATTTTTCCATTGTGAATTTGAAGTTGTCTGCTTCTACTGTTTATCTTCAGTAATTCATATTTGAGACTTCTGATTTCCAACCTCATTTCCATTCTAATAACTTGCTTAAAAGTATATTTCTTCTTAGAACCAATCTGGTGTCACTTGTGGTGTGCCATGACTTTTTGGGAGTTCTTACAATGTTACTTTTCATGGAAGGTGTTCAGTTTATTTTTCTTCACACCATAATACTTAAACTAATATGTCTTTTTTGAATTATTTTCTCAGTTTTTACTCTGCTTTTTACCCTTTCAGGTTATGGCTTTCACTGTTGGTTTATCTTCTTGGATGCTATACCTTCTCAAACATTGTGTCTTAAAAAACATTTTTCCCTGTATTCCTAGTAACTTGTCTCTGGCTTTGTGACTCACTCTTTTGTTCCCACCCTTCTCATTCACTGCTGTTACCTGTTTTCTCTTGCACAACCTCTGAAGCCATATATGCTCAGCATCTTTATTTAAGGACTATTTATTTAGGGAATATAGGAGACCAGCTGTTTCCTTGCCCAAAGTAAATTTTGTGGGAAAAATACTCTCCCTTTCTAGGTTTTTTGTCCTCTCACCCTAACTGGTTACATCCTGCCACATCTTCCACTGCCATATCTACCCTTGATTCTTTCTTTCTTTCTTTCTTTCTTTCTTTCTTTCTTTCTTTCTTTCTTTCTTTCTTTCTTTCTTTCTTTCTTTCTTTCTTTCTTTCTTTCTTTCTTTCTCTTCTTCTTCTTCCTCCTCCTCTTCTTCTTCCTTCTCCTCCTCTTCTTCTCCTAATTCTTCTTCTTCTAATTCTTCTACTTCTTCTTCTTCTTCTTCCTCTTCTTCCTCTTCATCACTGCAGTGGATGACAGGATCCTGAAATACAAATCTGGGAGGTTAAGTATGTTGACTACCCTGCACAGGATATATTGGGGGAAGGGGGAAGGAGGAGGAACTTTATGTATTTAATTTTGCCAATATTATTTCATAAGGTTTCTATTAGATTATCTTCTACATCCAACCTTAATTACTCCATATTTGTCACATATTTCCTTCTTTTGAGTCTGTTAGGTTGGAGGGGTATGAGGAATACACTCACTTCATCATCTTGGTGACCATGTAACCAAGATTATCAATATAAACATCATTTTAAAGTCAGTAATAATAGGAAACTTGATTATAAAATAATCAAACTAGTTTCCGTGTGTTTTTGTTCAATTAATTGGCAAGCGTTTATCAATTGTCATGCAAATGTCAACAGATTAACAAGGAAATGTTCTTTTCCTGTATCATGGACCCCTTTGGCAGTTAGGTGAAGACTGGGTACCCCTTCTCAGAAGAATATTTTAAAATGGACAAAATAAAATATCTAAGATTACAAAATAACCTAATTACATTGACATATAGTTATCATAATATATATGTTAAAATTACACATCTCAGGTTTAAGAGCTTTTGGTCTAGGATGATTTGCCTCTTTGTTAAGTGTCCACTGCTGTGCTTTTTCAGATGTATGTATCTGTTTTCCACAATTTTCTTTGTCTTTCCTTATTTTCAAGTTATTAACAGCCACACTTGACACTTTGCTTGCCTGAAGTAGGATCACTGTGCCACAATTTAACTTGTTACTACCATTCTCCTGTTGGTAAATAAACCAAATTAGAGCCAGCTAGATGGTGTGGTGAATAGAGCACCAGCCCTGGAGTCAGGAAGACCTGAGTTCAAATCTAGCCTCAGACACTTAACACTAGCCATGTGACCTTGGGCTAGTCACTTAACCCCAGATGCCCTGCCTTCCACCCTCCAAAAAGAAAAAAAAAAGCAACCCATTTAATCATAGAATCTCAGAGTTGGAAAGTAGCTTGAGGGCCATCTAATCCAGCAAGTAGCTCATCAGGATTCCAGTCTCCAACCTCTGAAAAACCTTTTAAGGCAATCCGTTCTACTTTTAACAGAGCTCTATTTCATAGTATTTTTTTTCCTTTTGTGCAGCTGAAATCCATCTCTGTGCAACTTCTACCCGTTGCTCCCAGTTTACTCTTTTCTGAGGCTAAACAGAATTTTCAATTCTTCCATATAGTAACACTGCAGGTACTTGAAGACAACTTTTGTCTCCCTCCCATTCTCTTATTCAGTTAAAACATACAAAGTTTCTCTAGTTGATCTTCCTGCCAGATAATCTAAAGCCTCTCCCCCACTCTGATCACTTCTTTCCACTTGCACTTGAGCTTGTTAATGTCTTCCTCAAAATGTAGTATTCAGATCTGAACGTAGTATTCCAAATGTGATACGAATGTATTTGGGGAGGAGGAATTAGCAGGGACTTTAGTGTCACACAGCTGACGCATTAATCTTGCAGGCTACCAAAATCTCTAGATCATGTCCTTATAACCGTTGTCTATCCCATCCTATCCCTAATTTATTTTAATCCAAGGACTCTACATTCATCTATTACAATTCCATCTTATAAATCAGTCTGTTTTTTCTAGCCCATCCAGATTTTCTTGGTTCCTCTGTCTGTGATCAAATATATTGACTTTTTGACTAATTTAATGCCATCTTCAAATCTGATATCAACTTTTTCTTCTCAAGTCATTGATGAAAAAACAGGACATGGCCAACTCTTGTCTTGAAACCATTGCATTAATATCTGCCCATTAATAACTAACTAGTTTTGGGGTCCGGGCATTCAAACCATTCTGAATCAATTTAAATTTATCTGTATTCTTCTCTTTTTGTCCAAAAGTATACTATGAGAGATATTTATCACATGTTTTTCTTAAATCTAGATAATGGCATCTATAATATTCCTGTGATCTTACAGTCCAATGATGCTGTTTAAAAAGGAAAGAAGGGATAACTAGGTGGTGCAGTGAGTTGAGCACTGGCCTTGGAGTCAGGAGTACCTGAGTTAAAATCTGACCTCAGTCACTTGACATACTTACTAGCTGTGTGACTTTGGGCAAGTCACTTAACCCCAATTTCCCTACCTTTCCCTCTCCAAAAAGCCAAAAAATAAATAAAAAAGGAAAGAAGCATTTTTGTTTCCCAGAGTTCAGGAACTTTCAGGATCTGGGTAACAGAGATCTCTTGCTCAGAGGCTCACCGAAATGCCAGGAACTGAATAATTGCAAGAAAAGAAGGACTTGCAGAGTTTGCAGTTGTAAGTTCCATGTAGCCCCCTTGGGCCCCTGAATGCTGATCTCTGGGGTTCAAAGCCTAGATCTAAAACCCAAAAGGGAATATCTTTAATCTTTCTGATCAAAGGCCAGCACTGAGTGATTCATTTCTTCCTTTGGTGCTAATACCTATTACAGTTTCACTGGAGGAAAATGTGTACACAGTGATGGTGTCAGCTAGTTCAAGTTCCTTGTTGCAGTGGTGATTTCCTAGACCAGTGGGAAGGATGGGCTTCTTCCCCGCTTTTAGTCAATTAAGTACATACATAATTCACTATTCTTATTATTATTAAATAATAAGCTATACATATATTGAGATCAATTATAATATGAAACCAACTCTATATAGGATCTTTAACAAAATATATACTAGGTGTTTTTATCAGCATTGGAATAGAATAAAGAACTAATTAGAGAAGAGCATAAGAGGGTATGAAATTTAATCATTGGTACAAAATAGAACACAAGGGAAAAAATACATATGGTATTCTAAGCAAAGTTTAACCGATCATTTCTTGGCTAGCATAGGCACCACTTCATGACCTAAGTACATGATTTTGGCCCACTGAGACAGAATATATTCTACTCTGAGTATATAATATGCAGAGTATATCCTGAATTAAGCCATTTGCCTTTCTGCAGTTCTGCAAAACCCTTCCTATTCTCAGTTTCAATTTCAATCACCTTGATTGAGTAAACATTTATTAAGCTCTTTTTATGTTCAAAGCTCTATGCTTGAAAGTGAGGAAACAAAATTTAAAAACACAACAGCTTCTGCCCTTACAGAGAATTATTCTACTGTATACAACATGTACCACCATATGTAAATACAAGGTCACTTGAGAATGGAGAGAGCTCCATAATAGGGGGAATCAGGGCATTAGTAGAAAGCTTCATGAAAGAGGTTATATGTTAGCTGAGCCTTGAAGTTTTCTGACAGTGAAGGTGCGGAGAGAGTGTATTCCAAGAGTGGAAGATGGTTTCTGGGACTCCCTGGAGGTAGGAGATAATATGTGGAGTTCAAGCAGTAGACAGCACTCCAGTTTGGCTTAGAAATAGAGTATGCGAAAAGGAGTAATGTGCAATAAATTGGAAGTGTTGATAGGAACCATGTTGTGGAGGGTCTTAAATGTCAGACAGTGAAAATTTTATTTCATTCCATGGGATTCTACTTATTCTTTCTCTGAACTGCTTGAAATTCTCTCTCTTAAAATCTAGGATTTGTGTCAATTATGCCCTGCCTTCTTCTCTATCATACATTCTAAAATAGAATGGCTACTTCCCTCCCAAGGTTCCCATCATTACTAATTCAGCAGCCATTTCCTCTTTATTGATCCAAATTGTGTCCATAGTAGCATTTCTCTGTCTCTTCCTTCACCTTTTGAAGAACAGCCAATTTGGGTAAGGGCCTTTTTAATGAACAAAGCCCTTGGCCTCTAAACATATATTTCCAATAACCCAACTGGCCAGACAAATGATCTCTGGTTGGATAGGCATTATTACACAGACTATAAATTATTTTTTAAGTCAGCAATCCCATCACTGAAATTGGACAGTTCTAATCCCAACTGTGCCCTTTTTTAGTCTGAAAAAAGAATGATCTTAAATTATATTGAGTCATATGTGCAAGAATTCAATGTTCTTTGGCTTAGGTGATTACTAAATACTTGTTAGAGAATCAGAATCAGACCTGGTATAACTCACTTAATAAATAACTACTTGAGTAAAAAGACCTCTGTACTATTCACAACTATGGATTTTGTATTTCAGTTCCAAAGGCAGAATCTCCACATTTCTATGAATGCCCTATCAGTCCTTATAATTTGTAATATGAGAAACCTGATGAACTCCTTGATAGAACAGATCTCATAATCTATTTTATCCTGCCTATAAATCAGTCCACAAACAATCCTATTTCTTACTGTTCACTCACAACTCAAATAACCTCCACTTGAGTCAGTCTGTCTGCTCCCCCAAAAAAGTACTTATCATGTGCCCCAGAGATGACATTTTTAAGATAAGAATTATTTATCTAAACCATCTCTGCAAAAACCATAACTACAACAAAATGATAATGATAATTATCGTTACTATAGCTAGCATTTATACAATGCTTTTAGATTTGCAAAGCGCTTTACAAATATTATCCTCACAACCACCTTATTGTGATTGTTATAGAAAATCAGCATTTTTAAAATCTTTTGATACAGGTAAAAGAAATTATTTTAAGGTTCTAAACAATATTCTGGTACAGAGTTATGGTATATGTTGCTGCTGTGGTAGGTATGTCTGTTGCTGCTAGAGTAGTGGTCCTAGTTTCCTTTAGTCATTCACATAGGCAGATGGGAGAAGATTAAAAATATGTTTATGTAACAGAGTATGGTTAACACCTCCCCCATGGGAAGGGCTTATTTTGGATTCTGAGGCGAGAATAGAAGGCTGTCCTTGGTGTCCCATGAACTGTTGCAATTTCAAGCAGACATTCAGCATACCACTAATCAGGAAGTATGACAATGTAAGTGGTAGTTCTTTCTATTCTCTCACAGTCTTTATTACTATGTCTCTAATAATTTATTTATAGTCTTATTATGATTGTCAATAATAATAATAATAGCATATTTGCTAGAATTTTATATTTTATAGACAGCTGTTCTATAAAGGTTCTAAAATACTTGCTTAGAATTCACTTTCATTTAACCAAACCTTACTCTTCCTTCAAGGTCTGTCCTATCTCCTTCACAAGATTCTACATGGCTACTTCAACTCCCATCTCCAAACTCTTTCACCACTCATAGTCGGCTCTATAGAATATACTACTTCCGATGATTACTTTCTCATGTTTGTACATCTTGTCATCTTGTCTGGACCACAAACTCCTCAAACTTGCTTTGTATAGGTGGAAGAGAAGGGTATTTCAGGGTACTATTTAAAAAAACTTGGTTCCAGAAAGAGTTCTGGGCAGCTTACATAGAATTTTTCTCTCTTCCCACCTATGCAAATCCCACCTGTCCTTAATGATATCCCCCAAATTCAAATTTTCTATCCCTTATATCACCCAAGATAGTACTGTGTGCAGGGGAGATGTTGGATGTTAATTCTTTTTACCAAGTTCATATACATTTATCCATTCAGTCAACAGATTGAACAGCTACTGTGTACAAGGTATAGTCCCTGATTGAATGAATGGATGCATGAACAAGAGTTCAAATGTCATTGAACTCATTGAAGAAGTATTTCTTGAGCACTTCCACTATGTGAGGTACTAAGGGAAGAAAGAAACAAATTAAGGCATGATACTGTACATGTTAAGTATGAAAACTTGCATGAGAGAAGTAGTATGTTAAAGATATTATTTAAATTTATTTGATCAAAAGTAAGATAAGCCAGTCATGTAGTGAGAAACAATTGATAGACAGCCCAAATAATGTATTAACACCTCAGAGAGATTGAATTAACAAAAGCATGTGTTGTGTAGATTCTATACAAAGGATTTGTGGGAAAATACGGATGAGAATCACACAAGATCAGAATGCACAGAGAGTTTGCAGCAGGATCCTAGAAGGAGAGCCCATCATTTACAGAGCTTTCAAACTACCAAAGTAATAGGATAATCCCTCTTGAACAGCTTTTCTAACAAAACATTAATGTGTTTTTTAATCCAAATTGGTTCTACTCTTCCTTAGTGAGGACATTTTTCGTTCGCCATTTTCCCCCATTTTTGTTTTCCCCCATTTTTTAGACATTTAAATGGTCAAGCTTCCGAGTTATGTGCATGATTATACATTTCTGTCCAAGGACGTAGGTCTCAAAATATTATCTATTTCTTTGGGATGATGATAGCTATACATCATAAATAAAGGGAACTGGGATTATATACTGCAGGAATTGAAAACATCTCTTATGCAGACACAGTGACCCAGAACATTGATTAGCTGCTAATTTCTTCAAATTGATGTTCTTGGTGTCAACAAGTTGCATAGCTTAAGGGAAGTTCTAATTCAATACATATATTTATCAGGGATATATTTGTTTCTTCAGTTCTAATTTGGGTTCAGCTGTGACTACTTCAGTAATTTTAATTTTGTTATGTTGAAGATGAGACTGATTTATATTGGAAAATAATAGAAAATGCAATACAGGAGAAGTAGAATAAAGATTTTTATCCTAGCATGTTCTTTACCTTAGGCTTAATCAGAAATCTAAGTGAGATCAGGTTACTGAAGACCTCAGATAGGAAGAAGAGTTCTTTTTCTGGTTTAAAAACAATTTATGATTAAAGGAAAAAAACAAGAACATAGCTCAAGCTTAATTTTTTTATTATATTAAAGTCTCAGTCAATAATGGAATACCATATAAGTAGTATATGTGGGCTAGAGGGCATTGTGTTTCTTAGGTAGCTCTAACTATGTTGCAGCTTAATAAATTTAAAAGGGTAATGAGTACATTTTTAATTAAGGAATCAAGTATAATTATGGCTTCTTGTTCTGACCTATGTGGGTCAGCAATAATTGATGTCTGGGAGAGAATCAAAGACTGGTTAGTAGATGGAATGAATGGATCAGACCCAGATAACCCCTTCTATTCTCACTGCTGGGGACCATTTCGAGAAGATGCAGCAGCCCAGAACAGCCAGATAACAAGTATTGCTCCCATATTTATAAAATGCAAAGGTTAAATACTAGACCTGTACTTGTTATGATTTTTGTCCTGGTTGCAATTTAGGGGCTCACAAGACCAGTGGCTAATGAAAAGAGTATGGTTGAGGTTTGCCACCCAATCCCTAGTAAATCCAAGGGAAAGTCTTTCCTATGAGCAACATCTATTCTTAGAATTTATGCATTTTAATTGCATTTCAGTTTTATAGCATTTCTCATGGGTTTACTGTCAGCATCTCAACTATATTTTCTACTTGAATCCTTCCCCCAAAATCTCCATTATCCAAGGGAGAAAAAAATCACCCAATGACAGCATAACCTCTCATCTGTCAATAAATCCAACAACTGTTACCTAAGAATAAATATGGTAATTTTGATGAGCAACTCTGTATGGTTAGTGTCATGTTTTCTGCTCACCTGAGTATAAAAAATTTTGCATTAAATCATATCTCCCATTTTTGCTGTGCGTGTATGGATTTCTGCTGTTGTGTTATTAAAATCTAGGTGTTAAAAATATTGCGTAAGTCATTAATTTAGAAAAATACTGTTGGAATATTGACTTTTTCCACATTAAATAACAGTAACATTAAATGTTTGGTTGCCTGCTTTAGGAACTTTAATACCAGTTTTATCTCATAATAACATAAAATTGTGAATAATGCAGTTTATAAAAAGGGGCATTGCATCTGGACAAAGTGTCATGCATTTATGGGCACCAGTTATTTCAGTGTGATGTATTAGGTCTATGTAAGTTAAGCTGGTAAATGAACAATTCATTGCTTCTGATGTGTTTGTGTGTGTATATATGTGTGTGTGTGTTTCTTTTCTTTCATTTTTTAAGCGAACTGCCTCATTCACCTCAAAACCTCCTGGCTAGCCTGAATTCTTCCCACAGTCGCACTGTGATGCTCTCCTGGGTTCGACCCTTTGATGGAAACAGTCCTGTGCTTTATTACATTGTGGAGCTATCTGAGAACAGTAAGTAGAAGAAAAAAATTACAATTTTGAAAAATTATCAGAATTGTTTTTGAACTTTTAAAATTCTTAACCTTTACCTTAGACTGTAGACCCAGGAACAAGGGACGAGATATTACTTCCCTTGAAGAACCCTAAATTGAAAACTAGCTGTTGCTTAGGGAAAGGTAAAAGAAAAGAGATCACAGTACCTATAAAAGGAAACAGGAAATAGTAACAGGAAGGGACAAATGTTAGAGAACGGACAGAGTTGAGGCCCAGCAGGATTGCCATCTATCCAGTTCTGTTTTTCTTAAAGAAAAATTCCTGGCATGCATAAAAACCGTGAAAAGACAAAGAAAAAACAAATAACGTCATGGCCCTCAGGCATGTCTCTGGATAATGAAAACGGCCGAGAAGTTTTCCTGTACATGTTCTGCTCCCTCTTCAGTGCCAGAAGAATTAGCAAGGAGACAAAGAGAACACTGCTAAAGGTTGAAACTATTCATTACAATAACCGTCTTTTGGAGGTATGGGGGGATTTTTGTGCATTTGATTTATCTATGCAATTCATGACTGCAATTACCATGGACAAATTGAGAACTGACTATCACCTATTTGGAGAGTTTGGCTGATGAATAGCTAGTTGATGGTACAAAATAATAATAATAATTATAATACTGATGACGATGATCTAGGTTTCATTGAAGTACTAAAACCAATAATAAGTAACAAAGCTCATGTATATATAGCTCTTTGAAGCTTACAAAGTGCTTTCCTTACAACAATCGTAATAGATGGGGAATGCGTGTATAACGACCCCCTTTTTACTTACGAAGGCCCTGGACAGAACCCAGAGTGGTCAGGTGGCTTGCCCACCATCAAACAGCTAATGAGCATAAAACTCAAGACTCAGACCCAGGCCATCAAACTCCGGGCCTAATACTCTTCCCACTATATCACAATGCTCAGTCTGGATGTTTTCAGGATATAACCCTTTTAAACAAAAATTTAGTGGCACTCTTACAATTAAATACAGTTTTTTTTTTTAATAAATGCTCATTAATAATAGAACCAAATTGTTGTTATTCGGTCATTTCACTCACATCTAGCTCTTTGTGACCGTATTTTAGATTTTCTTGTCAAAGATACTGAAGTGGTTTGCCATTTCCTTCTCCATTTTACAGAAGAGGAAACTGAGGCAAACAGGGTTAAGTGACTTGCCCAGAGTCACACAACTAGTTAGTGACAGAGGTCAGTTTTGAAATCAGGAAGGTGAGTCTTCCTGTCTCCAGGCCCAATACTCTATCCACTGCATCACCTAGTGCCCTAAAACCAAATTACATATCAGTATTATTCCTAATCTAATAATATTACATTTACTTACCAAACTATATATAATGGTTTGTTGTTGACAAGTGTTTCATAACTGAAAATAATAAAAGATGTCATAGTTCACCTTACCATTTACTTCATTACAACTTTCATTTTCCCTTTCCCTTTTACTCATATGTCAGTATTTGGGAAGACTAGAATGGTAAACTGGAAGCATATTATTGAGGAGCTTACATTATGGGACCTCTCATTTTTACTTTATCCAGTAGTTAATAAAGAGCCACTGAAGTTTGCTGAACACAGAAGTGTCATGATTAACAGCAATGTTTTAGGAAGATTAATTGGGCAGCTGTGTAAAGGATGGCTTAGACAGAGAAACACCGTAATACCAGTTAAGCTGTGTTAGAGATGAGAAAAAAATGCTGCCTTAAACTCGTCCCCACTGAATAGGAGAGGGTAGGTATGAGAGATGTTGTAGGTATGAGAGAATTAGTGAGATTCACAGACTGCTTAGATATCCTATCTGTGACACTAGGAATGTGACATTTGTAAAATGAGTTAGATTGGCATGACTGTCAACTGAAACAATGTGTGTAAAACATAAAATGCTGTGCAAATGTTTAAATGTCTTCTACAACATGTCATCATCATCATCACTGTGTCTCAGAACTTATATGCCTATTTGGGAGGATAAAAGAGAGAAATTAGGAGGAAAAATTACACACAGTACACCAAGACCAATTCAAGAAAAGTATTAGATATCCTGTAATCATGTAGCTGCTCAAGGAACATCTTCTAAACAATCTTTTCCCTCAACTACCATTGTTGTCCCTCTGAAAGAAGGGTTTTTAATCTTTTTGTGGGTGTGTCACGGATCCATCTGGCACGATAGTGAAGCCTAGGAGCCTCTTTCCAGAATAAAACTTTTAAATGTGTAAAATAAAATTCATAGGATTAAAAAGGAAACCAATCATATTGAAGTACAATCATCAAAATGTTAAAAGTAAGTTCATGGATCCCAAGTTAAAGATGACTACTATGAGACAACCTTGTATTTAACATTTTTGTATATATTTGAATTTATTAACTTTACATTTATGCTATATATATTTTCTATGTGTATTTGTTGTCTTCCCCCATTAGACTGTTAGTTCATGGCAAGTAGGAATTACTTCAGCCTCCATACTTGCATATTCTGCACTGATAATGGTGTGTGGCATGCAGTAGGGGAAGGCAAGAGAAAGGAATAAGCATTTATTTAGCACAGTGACAGAAACTGTGTCCAGAATACAAATACTATTTAAAAGCCTAAAAAAAAACCCTGAGTGGTAGGTGGTGTTATCTCCATTTTATAATTGAGGAAACTGAAGTAAACCGAGGTTAAATGATCACACAGCTAGTAAGAGCTGGAGGTCAAATTTGAACTCTCATCTTCCCAGCACCTAGCCACTCTAAAACCTAGATGCCTCAACAGACATAGGAGAGCCTTAATAAAATTGATTAATTGATACATGAATTTCTTCTGCATTGGAAATTTGATACACGGACTAGTTTTTTATATGAATGTAAACTTTGTATTATTTTTTTTTAAGTTATATGAGAGGGGGGAGAGCTAGGTGATGCACTGAATAGAGCACCAGCCCTGAAGTCAGGAGGACCTGAGTTCAAATCTGGCCTCAGGCATTTAACACAAAACTAGTTCTGTGACCTTGGTCAAGTCACTTAACCCCAATTGACCTACCTTCCCCCCTCCAAAAAAAAAGCAAAAAAAAATTTTTAAATAAGTTTATCCCAATTAAAATTACAAAAAAAAATATTTAAAAAAAGTTATGAGAGGGCTGGCTAGGTGGCACAGTGAATAGAGCACCAGCCCTGGAGTCAGTAGGACCTGAGTTCAAATCCAACCTCACACACTTAACACTAAAATTATCCATGTGACTTTGGGCAAGTCACTTAACCCCAATTGCCCTCCAAAAAGCAATAATAATAATAACAATAGTAATGAAGCAGGAAGGAAAAGTTCATCAAATTACTCTATCTAGTCAATAAATATTTGTTGACTATCACTGACTAGTCAATTCACCTTGGATGTCGATTTTCCTTTTTTAAGAATAACAAATGACAATGTAACGCAGGAAATATGAAAGAGTCAAGGCAGGGGTAATTATATGTAATTCAACTCAATTTGACAAGGATTTTTATTTTTTCCTACTTAGTATTTTTTTTCAATTAGGTGTAAAGACAGTTTTCAACATTCATTTTTATATGATTTGGAGTTCCATATTTCTACTCCCTCTTTCGCTCTCCTTCCCCTCCCCAAGATGGCAAGCAATTGTATATAAGCTATACATGTGCAATGATATTAAACATATGGTCATGTCAGTCGTGTTGTGAAAGAAGAAAGAGAACAAAAGGGAAAAACCAAGAAAAAGACAAAACAAAAAATAAAAGGGAGAAAATAGTGTGCTTCAATCTGCATTCAGACTCCACTGTTCTTTCTCTGAATATGGATAACATTTTTAATCAGGAGTCTTTTGGAGTTGTCTTAGATCCTTGCTAAGAAGGGATAAGTCTATCAAAGTTATTCATCATACAATGTGACTGTTACTATGCACAGTATTTTCCTGGTTCTGTTCCTTTCACTCAGCATCAGTTCCTAAAAGTTTTTTCAGGTTTTTCTGATATCTGTCTGTTCATCATTTCTTATGGAAAAATAGTATTCCATTATATTCATATGCCACAGTTTGTTCAGTCATTTCTCAATTGATGGGCATCCTTTCAGTTTCTAATTCTTTGCCACAACAAAAAGAGCTGCTATAAATATTTTTGTACATGTGGTTTTGGGATACAGACCTAGTAGTATGCACATTTTTATACTTTTTTGCACATAGTTCCAAATTGTTCTACAGAATGGCTGAATCGATTCACAACTCCACCAACAATGTATTAGTGTTCTAATTTTCCCTTATGTTCTCCAACATTTATCATTTTCCTTTTTTGTCTTATTAGTCAATCTGTTAGGTGTGAGGTGGTGCTCAGAGCTGTTTTAATTTGCATTTTTTCTGATCAGTAGTGCTTTAGAGAATTTTTGATATGATTACCGATAGTTTTAATATCTTCATCTGCAAACTGCCTGTTCATTTCCTTTGATCATTTTTCAATTGGGGAATGACTTTTGGCAGGCATTTTTAAAGCATGTATAAAGGAATGAAAAAATCATTTTAAGTACTTTCTGTGTCAATAACTTTGCAAATACTAAAGCAAGACATCCCTACAGACAAAGACGTTGAATTCCTACAGGTGGAATGTATATCATATAAACATATAAGGAAGAGTGACATGACCTCTGGCCATGGTGCTGACAAATATTAATTAAGAGGCTGTGTAGTAGTTTAGGCATATCATGACCTGAACTAGGATGGTGAAAGTTAAAAAGGAACAAATGTGAGAAGCATGAGTCAAGAATATGGACAGATGTGAGAAACATGAATGAATAAATGGCAGAAGTTGGTGAGTTTAAGACAGTTGATGGGTTTAAGAAAGGAGACAACATAGAAAGGGTCAAAATTTTTTAACATGCAAAATGAGGGGTGTGGACTGACTGACTTCACAGGACCTTCCAGATCTGAAACATTGAAGTTCTGACTCCAAAGTGTATGACCTTTAAAGATGGACAGGTTTAATGTTAAACATGATGGGTTTGAAATGGGTTTTTTCCCATAAATCTTTACTACAAAGCTGTACCTGGCACATTTATTGAATTTTATTGGTGTTTAGTACAAGTTAAATCTGAAAAATCAGTGTAAATCTTTGTGGAAGAACAGATATGAATTTTTCTTTAGCTGTGGAATCCTAGAGCTTTTCTAATATGTCCTGCTTAGGTCCTGAATGATGCTGATGTGTGATTTGTCTTGTTGGAACAGTTAGCCTTACATGGCTTGGATTCATGATGTAAAGTCTATGTTGTTTCTCATAGAACATTTTCAATTATTTCAATTTGTCTTTCCTTTTTTTGATGCAACTAGTGTCTTTTTTCAGGGGCGGCTAGGTGGCACAGTGAGTAGAGCACCAGCCCTGGAGTCAGGAGTACCTGAGTTCAAATCCAGCCTCAGACACTTAACACAAAAGCTAGCCGTGTGACCTTGGGCAAGTCACTTAACCCCAACTGCCCCCCAAAAAAAAACAAAAACAAAAAAAAACAAGTGTCTTTTTCCAGTAGAGAATCTATTGGGAGTCTTATACATCCACTTCATGAATTCATTTGCTTTGATTTAAAGGATGTTTTTGATTGTCACACTATAATATGTTAAGCATTGTCATTCTTATTTGCTATTGCATGCATAAAAGTTGATGGACTTTGTAGTGTTTTCCTTAACAAAATGACAAACTGTTCTTCATGTGTAAAGAAGTTTTAATAGTGTCTTAAACTGTATGTGTATGTATATATTGTTGTCAGTCATTATAATTACCATGAAATATTTTGTTTCGTTCTACTTTTATTTGGATTCCTGTCAATTGAATGTTGTTTTCAACAATATTTCTTACACTTTATTCAGAATCCAGAATGAAAAAAATGCCTAAAAAAGTATCTTAAATCCCAGTGTTGGTCATTTTCCTTTTGCTGCCTAAATCAGAGCTAATTCACTATGTAACTTTCTGATCCAGCATATTTAGTGCACCTATTTCTTTTATCCTTTAACTTTTTGTGTTTTTTTATATTATTTCTATGTTTCTTTGTACTGTTTTGTACTTTTTTTTATCTTTGTATGCTCCCTCAAATCCTTTTGAGAAGTAGGCAGGGTATAAACCACAAATGAAACTATAGATAGAAAGGAAGAATGAATGAGTCAAAAATATCTGCTAAAGACAGATTATTGTATGTGTTTCAGATCTAAGGGGAAGAGGATAAATGGAGTATTTAAGGAATTATTCCTGATTATCTAATCATACATAACATAGCATAATAAGATAACAAATACACAAACTCATTCATGTAGCCTGAACTCAGATATAAGTTTCTGTCTTCCATTTTAGTGCACTTTAACCAATAGCCTGCAAATAGGGAAGAACTTTCTCAAAATTTTTCTTGAACTAAAATCTACTTTTTTAACTTGGAAAACATCAGCTTACTTTCTATTTCCTATATTGTTGGCAGTTTATGAAGTTCTTTGACTGCTTTCCATCTCAGGCACAACAAAATCCCAGTGTCCTTTCAGACTTCTCTGCCTAGATGACTTCATACTACCCTTCCAGTATGGAATTGGGGTTGGGACAGGTCAGGAGATTTTTGTCATTCTTCCTTAGTTCTGTTTTTGTGCATTCATTTCAGGCATGCTAAAAGCTATAAGCCATGGCCCCTCTAGATCGGTGGTTCTCAACCTTCCTAATGCTGCGACCCTTTAATACTCGTATGTGGGCCTGTCTGCATGTGGGTGGGCCTGCCTGGAGATGGATAGAGAAGTGGTGTCTCGGTTTCTAAGACCATCAGAAATATGTGTTTTCCTATGGTCTTAGGCAGCCTCAAAAGGGGTCACGACCCACAGGTTGAGAACCACTACTCTAGATGACTTCTTAGCCACTTCTTAATATTGTAGCTTGTTCTCTAATAACATTATAGCTACGTACTCTGTAGCAAGTTCCTCTTAATACAACTTCAAGTCCCAGGACTGTATAACGCATAGCTTTAAAAAGTAATTTCCTACTTGATACACTAGATTGTTCCACAGGGTTTTGGTGTACTGCTCTATGCATTGTGGGGAATAGAGTATATTCATTTCATGGGACTAACTTCTCTGTTAACCTATCAGTTAATGGCCAAATGGGTCCCATTTAAACTCAGAGAAAAAACATCTCTGTATTTGGACATGCCTATGTTTGAAAGGTCAGGCTCTTCCTGCCCAAGTCTGAGTAATTCAGCTGACATACCACCAAAAGTTTAACTGCATAACATTTTAAAATACTGTTTAGCTCTGTAATTATATGCAAAAGTTCATATGAGCTCTATAAATTGAGGGAACTTTATGTAGAGAAGTTCATATTGAGCGTTCTACCCAACCAACTATCATAACTTTTTAGAAGATCACAAAAATAATAGTCTGAGTTTCTAAGAAACAGGAAATAAATGATAAAGAACAATTTTTAAGCTATTGTGGCCATTTTTTTAAAAAGCAACAAGGTCAGAGATTAGGAAAGAAGATGAACAGTAATGCAGATGTGAAGTTTTCTCTGTACTGACATGCCTCTATCCCCATCTCCTCTCTTAAAGAGCACCTCTCATCCTTCAACTCCCCTTTCCTTCCAGTTAGTTCTTCTGGCAGGTCACAAAATGTCAGAGGACTATCTGTGGATGTACATGTTTCCAAACACATGTACCACCACATATTTTGCTCATTTTGAATGACCATTTTGGATTATATGTTACATTAGTTTTGTTTATTTTTTTTTCTTTATCTGTGATTCCATTAGTTTGGAGAGTTATCAGTATTGACGTTCTTGCTACCAATTCAAATCAACAAATCATCTGAACTTATTTTAGGTAATGGGCTAGAACAATGAAAGGGTAAGAGACTTGCTGTGGTAAAGTAGGCACTGTGTGTCCATGGCAGGATTTGAATACAGGTTTTTCCTTATTTCAAGACCAGCCTTCTCTCCATTATACAAGGGATTCACCAATATAGGGGTGCTCCAAAGGCTTAGTGCAGTTTTAAACTTAAGTAGTATTATTTATTATAGTATTCTTAATATCATTAGTATAGTAATGTTATTTAATATTGTTATTGATATTGTTTGTATAGTATTATTTAAAGCTAATCTATATGAAACAATTAGAAAATAATCAGTAGTCTGTGTCTGGACTGCCTTGACTGTGTTCTGAGAGAGGAACATCTTAATTTCTGGACTTTTAATGCGGATAAGTGCCAGTCAAATGGTAATTTTATGTTGTTTCCATTTAACTAATCCTTCTATTTTACTTAAAATGTCAATAAGATCATGAAGACATTCTGTAAATGCCACTCTGGACCTAACTATGCCTTTAGCTATAAATCAACTCAAGAGATTTGACCTAGCAATTCACACAGGAAAAACCAAAGAGACAAACAGTGCCTCTTGTTTAGAATATGATATGTAGTTGGGAGGCTAACCAATTAAAATGGTCTATGAGTACATGGCCTACATCAGAGATAAAGAAAAAGAACAAGCAGGAGAGAGAGGTCTTGATTACTTTTTGGAAAAGGTGCTAATCTTTCAGTTATCCTAAGCCACCCTCTGATTCAAAAGCTGGTTTTAGCACCAATGTTCTTCCATTGATGGAGTGAGCATGAATATACAACACTTCTGTGTCCAGGTAACTGAATTTGTGAATGACCCAAATGGCATTGGAGGAGACCTATGGTAGATATAAGGCAGTAACTTGTTACCAATGATAAATAAGGAATGTGAAAGAGAAATCAGCTAACTGAAAAAAATGCAGATTATCCTTTCAAATCAGCCCCACCTATATTGTTCGAGAAATCATTGTCCAACCCATAATTTGATCCATTTCTTTCAAAATTGGTATTTGTCAATGGAACTAACTAAATGAAAATCACTCAATTATACTAAGCATCCTGAAAGGATAAATACTGATGCCTTTAATGCACCACTGCTCTCCTATAATAGTGATATTTTGTTCCAGAAAAAAGCACCAGGTCTACAAAATGTGCCTGGTTTCTAATTTGCCAGATCTTCAGTTATCCTTAGTTCACCCCTAGAGGCCAGGATGATTTTGAAGGGCTACATAGTCTAGAGCAGGCAGTAACCAAGAGTATGATCATCAGTCCATAGATTTGTTAGGTGTTTAATAACCGCCATGCTCCTAGATATTGAAAACTGTTTTTATTCCTGTCTTCGTCCCTTTAGTGACTAGTACCAATACTTGGCACATAATAGACACTTAATAAATACTTGTTGAATTTAACTGAACCACTAACATCTCTGTAGAATTTGAAGGTATACAAAGCATTTTTCCTCACAACCATCCTGTTCTGTTAGAGTGTAAGCTCCATGGAGGCAGGAACAATGGGTTATTTAAACTTTATCATTCCCCTGACACTTTGCATTACAGTGCTGTACACACCAAAAATACTTAATACATTTTTGAATTCCAAATGAATGTATGTATTATTAGACATATTTTAATAACCATAAAATTAAGGGTCATGGGAGTGAAGTTAATTACTCATAGGCCTACAGCTACTAAATATAAGAGCTGGCACCTGAACCTGTGCCTTCTGTCTCAGAGTACCATTTTTCCCCCTACATAACACTGACATTTAAAGTATTTTCTAGAGAGCAATAACCAGCAGCACTTGCATATCCAATAACTTCTTGAAATCTGTGTTGGAATATGAATATGAGCAGTTGTTTTCCAGTTAACCTCAGGTAGTAGCTGAGGTGCTTGTCTTAAATGCTCAGCCTTGGAATATTTGCATTTTAATGTTTTGTTTGCCTCCTAAATAGCTTGATCTCTGCTTAGAGAACTAAACCTAACTGATGAGAAAACTAAAAAAAAATTTTCCCAGTTTATATGTATCCTCATTTGGACTGGTAGATTATCATTCTAGGCTTGACCCTAGCAGATATCTCCAACCAAGAGGACACATGGGGAATCCCATTTGGGGGCAGTGGTCATTAAAGTCATTTCCATCTGTCTCACACTGAATGCTGCTGCACCAAGGTGACATCAAGTAGTTTACCATGAGCCCAACGCAAGTTCTTTTGACAATAAGAATCCTGGGACCGGAAATAACAAGTATAATGTTGCCTTAAATTCACATACATCCCTAAACCAACTGCAACTACAGAAATAAGCTTATATAGTTCTAGATGAAGCCAAGATTCTTCATGGTGCCAAAGATACTTTTGGCAGTGTGGTATTCAAATTGGATATTAACATGTTCAAATTGGAACCAGATTTATGATTCCATTGATCCCACGATTGGTTTGAAAGGCTTTTTTCCATTTTGTGAAGAACTAACTTGCCTATATTAAAATTACATTCTGTATGTTTTGTTCTCACAGTTTACCTTATCCACTCATCTTATAAACATTTGTAATTGGTTGTAAGGTGAATATCTAAGAAAGCATGTGGATGGACATGACCAACTTATGAATGTTTATTAAATAAAAATATTATCATCTTATATGGAACCTAGTAAATGACTCTGCATTTACTAAGGTATTTTAAAGTACATCCAAAGTATAGTCACAGGTAGTGGTGTTCATTTTCTTAAATAATATTTCTATAGATCCAATATACATTGGCCTCCTGGGTAATTGCATCTTCCTCCACTTCACCATTGCATATGAATGCATGCCTCCTTTAACACTAGGAATTAAATACTAAGCAATTTCAGTGTATAGGTGAAAAGAACAAAGCAGTGACTTATATAAGTTTATTTTGTCTACATAAATCAAAATTCATTCATCAAGTATTGATTCATATTCCCCAAATGCGCACCTGCGCGCCCCCCCCCCACACCATTTCTTACCTGATTATTCTCCAGGTCTCTAAGCAACTCATCTTTCTGTACATCAGCTCTGAAACTGACACCTTCTCAGTACCCCTGAAACTGTGATTGCTTTTCCTCCCTCTGATTGGATGGACGTTGGTGAATGCCTCCCAGATCGTTCAAGTAAGGTGCTCATGGCAGCATCTTATTGTTTCCCAAGACTTCGTCAGGCATCCGCACTAAGCGCCTGTGCTCTCCCTACAGTTTGTGTTGTCTTCCCCCATTAGACTGGGGACTCCTTGAGGACAGGAACTGCTTTTAATGCTTTAGGGCTTTTTAAAAAAATGCTTTATACCACCAGTGCTTAGTACACTACCTAGCACGTGTAGGCACTTAGTAAATGTTTACTGGTTGAATGGCACATATTTTCTCACTTGCTCACTCAAATAACATTAGCCTCTTTTTGACGGCATTGTCTTCCTTCAGCATCATGGAAAGAGCCCTGGATTTGAAATCAGAGGGTTTGAACGTACATTCCAAATATGATAAGTTATTGTGTGACCATTCAGCTAGTCTCTTAGCCTTCTTATCTATAAACTGAGGAGTGACCTAGATAAATCAACTTCAAGTTTCCTTTCAACTCTTTTTTCTCCACTCAATAGTATTTTTTGTAGTTACATATAAAGATAGTATTCAACATTCATCTCTGTAAGATTTTAAGTTCTAAATTTTTCTCCTTCCACCCGTTCCTTCCCTCCTCCCCAAGACAACAAGCAATCTGTGATAGGTTATACATGTCAAACATATTTTCACATTAGTCATGTCATGAAAGCCACGAACAAAAGGGAAGAACCACAAGAAAGAAAAAAAAAGTGAAAGTATGCTTTGGTCCTCATTCAGACTCCATAGTTTCTCTGGCTGTGGATAGCATTTGCCATCATGAGTCTTTTGGAATTTTCTTGGACCATCATATTGCTGAAAAGAGCTAAGAATGTAATAGTTGATCATCATACAGTGTTGCTGTTACTGTGTACAATGTTCTCCTAGTTCTGCTCACTTCACTCAGCATTAGTTGACATAAGTCTTACACATACACTTGCTCATCATTTCTTAAAGAAGATTGGTATTCCATTACATTCATATATCACAACTTGTTCAGCCATTTCCCAATTGATGGACATCCCTCAATTTCCAATTCTTTGCCACCACAAAAAGAACTGCTATAAATATTTTTGTACATGTGAGTCCATTTCCCTTTTTTATGATCTACTAGTGGTATTGCTGGATCAAAAGGGTATGTGTGGTTTTATAGCCCTTTGGGCATCGTTTGAAATTGTCAACTAGAGGGGGTGGATCGGTTTACAATTCCACCATCAGTGCATTTATTTCCCAGTTTTCCCGCATCTTCTCCAACATTTATCAGCCAATCTGATAGATGTGAGATCATAAGTACTTCAGAATTATTTTAATTTGCATTTCCTAATCAATAGTGATTTAGAACACTTTTCATAAGACTATAGATAATTTTTTCATCTGAAAACTGCCTGTTCGTATCATTTGACTATTTATCAATTGGCAAATGGCTTCTATTCTTATTACTTTGACTTCTTTCTTTATATATTTTAGAAATGAAGCCTTTATCAGAGACCTCGGCTATAAAAATGGTTTCCCAGATTTCTGCTTTCCTTCTGATTTTGGCTGTATTACTTCAGTTTATTCAAAACCTCTTTAATTTAATGTAATTCAAATTATGCATTTAATCATGTTCTCTATCTTATTTTGGTCATAAATTCTTCCATTCTCCATAGATCTGACAGTAAACTATTTCTTGTTCTCCTACTTTGCTTATGGTATCACTCTTTATGTTGAAATCATGTACCCATTTTGAACTCATCTTTGTATGTGGTGTGAGATGCTGATCTATGCTTAGATTCTGCCATATTTTTTTTTCAATTTTCCCAGCAGTTTTTGTCAAATAGTGAATTCTTATCACAGGAACCGTAGTCTACTGTTTATCAAATAGTAGATTACTACAGTCATTTCCTACTGTACTTTGTGTACGTAACCTATTCCACTGATCTACCACCCTATTTCTTAGCCAGTATGAAATACTTTTTGTGAATGCTACTCTATAATATAGTTATAGAGCTCATATAGTCAGGCCACCTTCCTTTTCAATTTTTTCCCATTAATTCTCTTGATATTCTTGAGCTCCTGTTCTTTAATTTAGTTATTATTTTAAGTTCTAAAAAAACTAGTTTTCTAGTTATAGTTCTAAAAAATGATTTTTGGTAGTTTGATTGGCATGGCAATGAATAAATTAATTTAGGAAAAATATAATTTCTATTATATTAGCTCAACCTACCCATGAGCAATTGATATTTTTCCAAATGTTTAGACTTTACTTCATTTGTATGAAAAGTGGTTTGTAACTATATTCATATAGTCCCTGGGTTTGTCTAGGCAGGTAGAGTCCACAATATTTTATATTGTCCACAGTTATTTTAAATAGAATTTCTCTTTCTATCTCTTGCTGATGGGCTTTATAGAAATACTGATTATTTATGTGGACTTGTTTTATATCTTGAAATTTTACTAGTATTGTTAATTATTTCAAGTAGTTTTTTTAGTTGATACTCTAGGATTCTCTAAGTTTACCATCACATTATCTGCAATTACTGAGTTTTGTTTCCTCATTACATAATCTAATTCCTTCAATTTCCTTTTCTTCACTTGTTTCTAAAACTAACATTGCTAGTACAATATTGAACAACAGTGGTGATAATGGGCATCCTTGTTTCACCCCTGAACTTATTGGGAAAGCTTCTAGCATATCTCCATAACAGATAATGTTTTCTGATACTTTTAGATAGATACTACTTGTCATTTAAAGGGGAAAAAATCCATTTATTCATGTGCTCTTTAATGTTTTTAATCAAAATGGGTGCTATATTTTGTCAAAAGATTTTCTGCATCAGTTGAGATAATCATGAATTCTTTCTGTATTATTATTAATATGGTCAGTTATGCTGATAGTTTTATCTAATACTGAACCAGCTCTACATTTGTGATATTAACCCCATCACGGTCATGTGGTGAATTGCTATAATCTCTTTGCTAATACTTTATTTAAAATGTTTGTGTCAGTATTCATTAGGGAAATTGTTCTATAATTTTCTTTCTCTGTTTTGACTCTTCTTCGTTGAAGTATCAGCACCATATTTGTGTCATAAAAGGGAATTTAGTAGGACTTCTTTGACTATTTTTCCCAAATAGTTTGTATAGTATTGGAATGAATTATTCTTTAAATGTTTGGTAGAATTAATTGTAAATCTATCTATCCCTGGAGATTTTTTTCTTCAGGAGTTTATTGATAACTTGTTCAATTTCTTTTTCTGAAGTGGCTTCATTTAAGTATTTTTTCCTCTTCTGTTAATCTGGGCAATTTGTATCTTTGTAAATATTAATAAATTTCTCTCAGATTGTCAGATTTATTGGCATACTGTAGACAAAAATAGCTCCTGATTAACATTTTAGTATCTTCTTCATTGGTGATGACTTCACCCTTTTCACTTAATGGGTATATATTGGTTTTCTTCTTTTAAAAAAATAAAATAAACCAAAGGTTCATCTATTTTATTGTTTTTTTTAAAGACCATCTTACTTTTATCTCTTAGTTCAATAGTTTTCTTACTTTCAATTTTATTAATCTCTCCATTGATTTTCAGAATTTCTAATTTGGCATTTAATTGGGGATTTTAAATTTGTTTTTTTCCTAGTGTTGTTAGTGGCATACCCATTTTGTTGATCTCATTTTTCTCTGTTTTATTCATGTATGCATTTAGAGATATAAAATTTCACCTACAAACTGCTTTGGCTATATCCCATAAATTTTGATTTGTCTCATTATTGTTGTTTTCTTTGATGAAATTATTGATTCTATGATTTGTTGACTCATTAGTTAGTTTCCAACTAATTTTTAGTCTAACTTTCCATGAAATTTTATTATATGTAATTTTATTGCATCATGATCTGAAAAGGATGCTATTAATTATTAAATGCCTTTCTTCATTTGACTGTGGGGTTTTGATGCCCTAATACATGGTAAATTTTGCGTAGGTACCATGTACCACTGAGAAAAATATTTATTTATTTCTATTTCCATTCATTTTTTCCAGAGGTCTGTCAATCTAACTTTTCCAAAATTCTATTCACCTCCTTCTTTCTTGTTTATTTTGTAGCTAGATTTACCTAGTTTTGAGAAGGGGATGTTGAGGTCCCCCACTAATATAGTTTTGATTTCTTTTTCTTCCTATAAGTCACTTAACTTCTGTAAGAATCTGGATGCTATACCACATCTCACCAGTCAGACTGGCTAAGATGACAAAACAGGAAAATGACAAGTGCTGGAGAGGATGTGGAAAAATTGGAACTCTAATGCATTGTTGGTGGAGCTGTGAACTGATACAACCATTCTGGAGGGCAATCTGGAACTAT
>CM053599.1:190080424-190096523 GCA_028646575.1 Pseudocheirus occidentalis
AAGAGCAGAACCAGGAAAAATTTGTACACAGTCACAGATACATCATATGTGTGACGACCAATTTTGAAAAACTGGATGTTTCTCAGCATCACACAGTTAAAAGACAACTATACAAGTCTCAGGATGGAAGGAGATGTCTACATTCATTTACCCTCTGGTTCTGGGATATCAGGGTAGTCATTCTTGATATTTTCTTGAAAGATGCTGTCCAAGCTCTTTTCTTTTTTTGATCATGGCTTTCAGGTAGCCCAATAATTCTGATATTATCTCTCCTAGATCTATTTTCCAGGTCAGTTGTTTCTCTAGTGAGGTATTTTACATTTTCTTTTATTTTTTTCATTCTTATTATTTTCTTCGATATCTTGATTCTTGATATCTCATATTGTCATTAGCTTCCACTTACTCAATTCTAATTTAAGGAATTATTTCTCCAGTTAACTTTTTAAATCTCCTTTTCAGTTTGACCATTTCTGCTTTTTAAGAAGTTGCTTTCTTCAGTGGATTTTTTTTTCTATTTGGTCAATTATATTTTTTAGGGAATTGTTTTCTTCAGTTAATTTTTGTCCTCCTTTTCCAAACTATTGGCTTTCTCTTGCATACCTCTTGTTTCTTTTCCAAATTTCTTTTCTGCCTTTCTTGTTTGATTTTGTAAAAATCCTCTTTGAGCTCTTCCAAGAAGGCTTTTTGGCTTGAGACGAATTCATATTCGCCTTTGAGGCTTTGCGTGTAATCATTTTGATATTGTTGTCCTCTTCCAAGTTTGTGTTTTCATCTTCCCTGTAACCATAGTAGCTTTCTGCAATAAGGGGTCTTTTTATTTTTTTACTCATTTTTGCCTGTTTTGTGACTTTGAAAGTTGAGCTCCACTCCTGGGCATGGAAGACGCTGTCCCCAGCTTCTTTTGCTGAGAGATAGGGACCTGGTCACTGGCTTTCTGTACCAGGAACTCTAGGGCTCATGGCTTGCTCACGACACCAGGGTTGCTCAGCCTAGTTGTGCCTGTTGTTCCAGAGTTCTAGGTCTGACAATTTGACTTCTGTGCTTGGGGTGGAGGCCTCACAGCTGATCTATGGTGCCACTAGTTTGCTGAGCCTGGACCAAAGGCCTTCAGTTGCTGATCTGTGCTGTGGCTAAGAGCCTCCCACTGGCTTGCACCTCCTGTGCCGGCCTGTGCTCCCCTTTTACCCAAGTGAGATAGACCTTTTCTGAAGTCTTTCTAGGTTATCTTAAGGTAGAAAATTATGTCACTTCATCTTTTTGCATGTTGTTTTGCACCCTCCTTTCAACTCTAAAATCTGCAATAATAAGAAAAATAAAGGATTCCCTGAGATGGAAGATGACTTAGATTCAGGATGGACAGTATTTTATTGTTAAGGGTTCCCTGGTCTGGGCTCCTATTCTTGGAACTGAGTCAGATAAAGCTGTATGTTAGAATTCTTGAGTATATTGGGATTGGAAGGCACCTTAGAGGCTAGTTCAACCCTTTCTGTTTTCTGATTGGAAAACTGAGGCCCAGAGACTTGAATCCATGCATACAGTAAGGAGCAGAATTGAGATTCTAAACCAAAAATGCCTATATTTATTTACTCATTTCTCCACTAACTCTATCACTACCAAATACTAAGTACTTAGCATTTTGAATTGATTTTTACTATGCTTTATTAAATATTGTACTTCATATAAGCATTATTTCATTTTAAAGAAAATTGGTAACATTTTTCTGTATAGTTTTACCCTTTTGTGAAACTCCCATTTATGGACATATAACCCTTTTGTCAATCAGAAAGAATACAGGAAAACAAAACAGTTCTAGTTATCTGGAAGTGCTCACCATCTTTTTTTTGTTGTTGTTGTTGTTGCAATTTAGTAATTTTGAATTGGGTCAGGGTGGGGTGGGGAGACAGTGGAATTTATTTTTTTTTTGAGGTTACCAGGACATTTTAAGAAGATATTCAACCAGAAGGATCTTTATAACCAACAGCAATTACAATGGAATACTCATCAGAGCACAGAATAAGTTCTGAGGAGATTAAGCTAAGTGGAAAAATTAGCACTGCCTCTTCTGAGTAAGAGAAGTTTTATTTAATAGTGGTACCGGGAAAATATTTGTCACTGAGCAACTTCTCCAGGCTTTCTAGGTCAAAGAAGCAAGTATAATTCCTGAAAAAAAAGGAAAGATGTTGAAATTTTTATGGAATGGCTTCCTTTATCAAAGGTTCCTCTACAGTCTACCCCTTAAGATAAACATCTTGCATGACTCTTTTGTGAGGACTGGAAGAAAAGTCTTTTAAAGAGTTTTGTTTATTGATTGTCAGGAGAAGACTTACTATTTAAATTTTAAAATGCTCCACAAGCTCCCTGAAACCAGGCTAGTGAACAAGCCAATCCTTCCTAAACTACTTTTCTGTACAAATCAGAGTGCCCAGGAGATGAATAGGGTTCGTTTGTATTAGCTTTCAGTTTAATTTCTCTTCCTGCCAGATCTTTTATCTTCCAGTAGGAGAAGACAAAGAATAAATATTCTACTGATGCTGCATGAGAACAGAGTAGGGCCCCCAAGGTGGAGAGGAGATTAGTAGGCTCTGTTGTCAAATCAAACTATTCACTAGATTGAAATACTTGGATGAAGCACTCTCCAGTGATGTTTACACTAGCAATAAACAAATGGTATTGAATTGGTAGCCATTAGTACCTTTAGGGATGTAAGGTGTTCTTATTAGTGTCCTACTCTTTGCCTTTGTGGATTAACTTGCTCTAGGTAGCTGACTAAATAAACTGTCCTTTAAATCTTAAACATTTGTAAAGGGTTTTTTGTATATGTGTGTATACACACATGCATACATATGTGTGTATGTATGTGTCTAGAAATATATACATATGTGTGTATATATGTGTGTGTGCGCGCACACACAGAAATATAACATGCTTTAGAAAACATCAATAAGTTCAGTTATTGAAATTTAGGCCTTCAGAGTTCTAAAAAGGTAAGGTTCTCAGGCTGAAAAAGTGAGTAAAGAATGCATTTGTGTCTTCCATAGTTAATAGAGCATGTTCTCCCCTTCTATTTATCTTAAAGGGGATGTAAAGAAAAGCACATTCCTAGATCCAGTGTAAATGAACAACAGGTAAATAATGAAAAGGTTTTCAGGGGATAGTTTACTTATAAAATCACCCACAGCAAAAGCACATATCTGTAGTATGTGGTAATGAACCCTTCTATCAGTATGAACATCTTGGATTCTGATTTTTGATAGTGTGAACTGGTTCCCTCCTAAACAGCATTGTTTCCTGATGATGCATGGAAGGTTCTCAGTGAGAGAGCCAGCAGTGCATGTTCACATTGCCAAAATGTGTCTTCTGGTAAGTCCACTGCGTGATGATCCTTACCTTGAAAAGTGCATAGTCATCTCAATGACTTTGGCAACCAACCTCTTTAGGAAAATATTGTGGGATATGGGCACCACTGTGCACTGGAAGAGGCCTTGAACTAGGAATCTGGAAATTTGGGTTCAATATATATTTTGGAGATTGTCTAGTCCATCCTTTACTTTGACAGAGTCCCAGAGAGGTTGTAACTAGCCCAAAGTTACACTGGTAGCAAGGCAAAGATGGAATTTGAATGAAGATCCTTTGACTTGAAATCCAGCGTCCTTTCCACTGTGCCATGTTGCTGTTGTGTATGAAGCATTAGACTGTATAATTTCTTCCAGCTCTAATAGTTTATGACTCTGTTGCTATATCTACCAATTAATGATGCACTACAGTTGGACTTGGCTTCCATCTTGGACTTATAACCACTTAGAGGTTTGGGTTTTTTTTCTACTTTTCATTTTTCTTATTCTAAATTTGACAAATACCAATAAACACAAGCATTTCCATATGTAAACAACAGAAAAAGTATTATATATGAAACTGCAAATCTCTGTTAAGCGCAGCTTGATTTTTAAAAAGTATATATTAAGTTCAATGTGATAAGCCATTCTGCTCATCTTTGTTTCTCTTGTAATTTCCTGCTTTTCTCTTCTGTACGTTTAAAAAGGGACAGCTACATGGCAAAAAGAATAGAATACCAGACATGGAGTCAGGAAGGCTGATTTTTTTCCTGAGTCCAAATCTGGCCTCATACACTTTACAAGCTGTGTGACCTTAGGCAATTTGCTTAACTCTGCCTCACTTTTTTCTGTAAAATGAGCTGGAGAAGGAATTGGCAATATCTTTGCCAAGAAAAGATGTTGCTGGTGTCATGAATGGGGTCCTTGAATGGGGTCATGAAAAGTTGGATACAACTAAAACAAAACAATTAAAAGCCAATTTAAAATGCTTCAGTGATACTCTCTTCTTTCCTCTTGCCAAATACCCAAATGACATTTTTTTAAAGCCTTACCTTGTAACAACCAAGCACAGTCAAATAAAACAAACCCATACATTGGCAGTGGATGAAAATGTCAGTCTTAAGCATACTTCATTGGTGATATAGTTATGGCTATTTATTTCATTGAACAGTTTCTTAAGTCTTTCAAAACTGTTTTTGTTTATAATCACCATTATATAGACCAGTATCCTGGTTCTTCTTTACTCTGCATCAGTTTAGAGAAGCTTTCCCAGGTTTCTCTGAAACTATCCCTTTTATCATTAAAGCTACAATAGTATTTCATTATACTCTAATTTTTTCAGTCATTCCTCAGTTGATGGGGAACTCCCTTAGTTTCCAGTTCTCTATTACAGCAAAAACTATACATACACGCGCACATATGTGGGCATATACAGGTGCATCTATATATTTATGTGCATGTATACATGTGTGTACATATGTATTTTACATGTGTGTCTTTTTTCTCTTTCATTGATCTTTTTTTGCCCATTAGTGCTATCACTGGGTGAAATGCACCATTTAGTAACCTTTGTGTAGAGTTCCACATTGTTTCCCAGGTCTGCAAGGCCCGTGCTAGCTCCACCACCAGTGTGTTAGTGTGCTCATATGGCCTTCTAGGAATGCTCTTACAAATACTGGAGTAATCCAAAGAATATTAGCAGTAACACTCTGATATGATGCAAATCTAAGGCTTTACAGTTACATGAGTAATTATAACCACTTGATACCAGGTGATAGAAACTACTATAACAGATTTTGATTGTCTTTCCTCATTGATTTTGAAAGGCACGCCCTCCAAAGGTGGTTCTTCTTGTAAAATGTGTACTCTGAATTCTTGATTCTTAAAGGAGAACATCAGTATAACCTCCTTTGGTGTGAGCAGAGATTGGTGTGTTTGAGCTGATCTGTGTGTGTGTATATGTATATATAATATTTAAATTAAATTATATATATATATTATTTATGTATTATATTTAAATTCTATTTAAATATTCTATATTTAAATTAATTTATTATATAGTCTACTGAGCATGTTAACAAGATCTCTTTGTCTAGGTGTTCTCAATCACATTGGTATTAGAAGATGCTCTTTAACAGAATTATAGGATTTTACTATCGGAAGGGAGCTCAGAAATCATCTCCCTTTACTTCTTTCTGGAACATGAATCCTTTTTGTAGCATCTTCAATAAATTGTCTCTGCCTTTGCCTGAATGCCTCCAATCATGGAGAATGTATTGTCTCCACAAACCACCCATTTAATTTTTTGTGCTACTCTCTCTAATCATTGGGATGTTATCTCGTAGGTAGGAAGCAAAATCTACCTCTATCCATCTATCCTTTTGTGACCCCTGGAGTCAAGTAAAATAAGTCTACTTCTCCCTTAGAGATTATTTCAGCCAATTTTCTTTTTTATAGATTGGGAAAATGAGATTCAGATATGAAATGACTTATCTAATATCTCATAGGTACTAAGTAGCAGAGCTAGTTCTTGGACCTAAACCCTATGATTCCAGATTAAATCTGTTTTCTTGTCTATGAACCTCCTTTTTTCCCCATATGAACTAGTTTCTAACCATGTCTCATTCCATTTTATCACAGCTGACTTTTGAACTTGAATGTAAGTCTTAACTAATTATCACTATTAATGTTTACTTTGTTATATAAAACTCCTTGTTTCACTCCATAAGTCTTTTCAAAACCTAATTTTGTCACCTGGTTTATTAAGTATCATACCCAACTATATGCCACCCACAAATCTGATAATCATTCATGTTACCTTTTTCTTTATCCAAGACTCTGCTTAAAGTGTTGAAATGAAACCAGTCAGTAGTTTGAGTTTTATGGCATTCCAATTGAGAATTTCCTTGAGTTTAACATAAATCCATTATTCCATCTAACCTAACAATCTTTGGGTGTGCATATTTAGTTCCTTTTAAGATTTTGTTAAAGATTATACTAAAATCCATGTATACTATGAGAATATTTCTTTCATATCCCTATGACAAAGGAGATAAAGTTAGTCTGGGATAATTTAAATGTAATAATTTAATGATTACTCACAGTAGTTCCCTCCTCCCATAATAAGTTCTCACAAACCCTCTAAAATAATATATTTCAGAGGTTTTTTTTCTAAAAATTGATATCAATATCATTGATCTAAAGGTTGCAGAATCTCCCTTTACCTTTTTGTTTTTTAATTAGAGCAATGTTCATCTTTCTCTCATGATTCATCATTCCTCAGACATCACTGACAAGTATCAGTGATAGCATCTTCAGGTTCTTTCAGTAACTGGGAATGTTTGGTTCAAATCATTTGAATTCACTTAGGGGCAGGCACCTTGCCCATTATTTCTATCTCTTCACCCTTAGATTTCAATTCTGTTCTTTACAATTTGAAGATATTTCTTCTTTATTAAGAAATCAGAAGCCAAATGGAAGTTATATAGTTTTATCCTCTCTGTTGTCATTGTCCCATTCACACTAGTACTGGGCCTGTGTCTTCCTTAGTATTCCTGCCCCATTGAGGGCATGGCTTCAAAAAGCCAATTTTGTTGTCTTTCATAATATATTTGCTTGATTCATTCTAAACCTTATTTGGTTTTCCCAAATTTGGATTCCTGGTTTCACTGAACTTTAATTTTATGTTTATTTATAAATATATTTATATCATATTTCATATTTACTTTCTGTTTTATGTTTTTGCTTCTTTCTCTTATACATATCCTTTAAACATAGAATGACCAATGATTGGGGAGGCTAGGTGGCACACTGAATAGAGCACTGGCCCTGGAGTCAGGAGGACCTGAGTTCAAATCTGGCCTCAGATACTTAACGCACAAAAAAACTGGCCATGTGACCTTGGGCAAGTCACTTAACCCCAATTGCCTTCCAAAAAGCAAAAAAAAAAGGTGTGAACAATGATTTAGTCTTACAATAGAAACTTTTCTTGAACCACTATGAATGCTTAGTTTAGCTCTTTCAGGAAACATTGTTGGAGGACTTCATCATTGTTCACCATTATACATACAGCCCTATAACATGCCATCTAACAAATCCTCAGTGTTGTAGTGTTGAGACAGATGACAACAGCAAATGGAATAATATCTTTATAATACTATTAATAATATTTGTGAAATGTAACCTTAAATAATGACTAATGGTGTTAAATGTGTGCTTTCAGTAATTCTACAAGTTCATCAAACGTTTTCATCTTCGGTGAATCAGGAGTAATAAGTGACTTCATCCTAGCATGCACTTGACCTGGAAGCATACACTTCCTAGCTTTTATTCAGCATGACACTTTTTGTACTTAGGCTTTTAGAAATATGTTGTGGTTATTGGCATCTACCACATGTCTCTCTGTGGCTCTGTGGGTCATTTTCATCTTTGATTCATCACCACCATTCAACATCACTGTAAGAACATGGGTTTTAAAAATCATGTGTAAGAGGACTGCTGGGGATTGTTAAAAGTACTACTCTTTCCAAAAGAATCCCATACATTCATCTTTAGTACCTGTCCTAGGTTTATGTATTGATTTACTGATTCAATGAATTGGCTATTCAGTTATGTGTTATAGTCTGGACAATAAGCATATCTGTCCATTTGTTTTTCTCAGATAGATTGTTAGGCTGATATCTTTTATGTAGTCATTTCTCTCATTGAGGAGACCATGTAATGTTCTGAGGCTTCATAAAATCAGCACTATGTTTTTACCAAAGAGGAGCATTTGGAAGACTTACCATCTGTCGGAAAAGGACCCATTCATTTGGACACTATTCAAGATCAAAGAGTGGTGAATACTTTGGGGAACTGCATGTCTTGATACTCACCTTGTTAATAAGTAGAGGATTATTAAGCAAAGTTATCTCCTTGGCTGCATTTATCAGATGGCATGAAAGATTCTTTGTTGGAGGAGAGCCTTTAAGGCTGAATTTTGTTCTACTGAATGAAATGTTTTTTGGTAGTCAATAAACAATAAACTCGGTAGGATTTTGTATTCATACGTTTCTCATTTCACTATGGGACTGTCATAAATATGTAGTATTCTGTAGAAAATAAGCTACAAAAAATTATGTGTTACCAAAGCATTATTGGTGGAGTTGTGAACTGATTGTGAACTGGGGGGGGGGGGGGCGGGCACAATTTGGAACTATGCCAACAATTTGGACTATAAAACTGTGTATATCCTTTGATTCAACAATACCACTACTAGATTTGTATTCTAAAGATATTTTTGAAAAAAGAAAAGGGCCTTTTTGTACAAAAAAAATAATAGCACTCTTTCTGTAGTGAAAAGAATTATAAATTAAGGAAATGCTCATCAATTGAGGAATAGTTGAACAAGTTGTGGTATATGATTGTAATGGAATATTATTGTGCTATAAGAAATAATGAGCAGATTAATTTCAGAAAAAACCTAGAAACTTACAAACACTGGTGCACAATAAAGTGAAAAAACCAGGAGAACATTGCGTACAGTAACAGCAGTATTATATGACAGCAAACTCTGAATGACTTAGCTATTCTCTTCAAAACAACAATCCGAGACAATTCCAAAGGACTCATGATGAAAAATGCTATCCCAATCTAGAGAAAGAGGTGATAGAGTCTGAATGCAGATAGAAACCAACTATTTTTTCGCTCTTTTTTCCCCTTTGGGTCTGTTTTCTTTCGTAATATGATTGATATCAAAATACATGTTGCATTATTTCACATGTATAAAAGATATCAAACTGCTTACCATTTCAGGGAAGGGGGGAATGAGGGAAGGAGAAAGAAAATTTGGAACTCAAAAAAAATGTTACTGAGTGTAAAAAATTGTCTTTACATGCCGTTTGGGGGCAATGGAATATTATTTCAAATAAATAAATATTCTTACAGAAAAAGGCAATGTGTTCCAATATTTTCATCAGAAACGCCATCAATATATGTATACTTCATTGTATATAGGTCATGCTCAAAGAGATCTGGTTCAGAGAAGGAAGCAGATGTATGATTTAGTAGGTAATGAAATTTTCTTAATTACCATTTGAAGGGAGTAATTGCATCTGTTACCTTTTCTTTTGAAATCTTCCTCTTTCCTCGGCATCTTGTAATGTTTCACTGCTTTCATTCCAGTACCTACTGGATCTGGTATCACTCTTCCCAGGTGGTCAGGAGTCATAGGTGGCAAACTTGAGAACTGTGCTAGTGTGTACAAAAAAAAAATGTTACAAAAGAAAAACTAGGGAAAGACATCTAGTAAATTATCGATTTTGGTTTGCTAAGCTCTTTTGGAAAATATGGGCAAGAATCTCACAGGATGAGAGGGAATGGATAGTTCATCATTTATACCAGTGGAGGAAATATACATATTGATAAAATCCTAGATCCATGTAAAGTAACTTCTTGCTCTGTAGACTGTCAGTAATTCAGAACTTTTTCTCTTTGAAAAACCTAGAAAATAGTTTGATTTATGACAAATTCTATACCACAGTTATTTTAAGCACAGGTAAACCCATGTTTCCAGGTAGATTGATAATGGCCAGGAATAAAGTTATGCCTGTGGCTGCCCAGTGTTGACTGGATCCCTTACTTGTTGCCCTAATGGTTGCTGTCTTCCATGTTAGTACGTGGGACAAATAGGCTATCACATAATACAAATACGCTAGCACAAAATTATTTGGTAGCATATATTTTTGAGAACACAAGAGGAATAAGCCTATTTAAAAAGCAAAGAAAATAACTAACATCACACCCAGTGCCCCACCCCTTCCAATGGCATCCATAACAGTCTTCATCAATTTAAAACTGGATTATCCATAAAACATTGAAAACAAAAGGCCAAATAGCATTGTAAAATCTAACCAGTTCAGAAGATTCTAGCTCCAAAAACCATTTTGGGAATCAATTTACTTAGAATAATTAAAAAGATAACAACCTTTGTAGCTCAATTGTCATTATGCCTCAGAGTAACTTAAATTCTTGTCAAAGAATCTAGCTAGCAAACACTGAATTAGTGATTTATATCTCTGTGTGAAGTTTAACAGAGTTTTGCATTTAAAATGTCTCATTTTAATTTTTGAGCAGTGTGTGGCTCCATTTAGTTGACCTGTATGGGGCAGGAATGCATTTCTGATGAGCTCACAGGAATAGACATGTTGTGAAAACCCTTAGTTAGGTCTTTAGGTTATTTTGAGAAGCGGGTGCGATTTTGAGTGTGGTACATGAACACAGCTGGGATTGTCTAAAAACTGAGGAAGTTTCTCAAATCATAGCCATGGTGCTGTAGTGAAAATCCAACATCCTCTCTCTGTGATCATTGCACAGGCAAAGGGACTATTTTATACTGCCTCAGAAAGATGGAAAAGCAGATTTGGTAGCCACACTCTATGTTTTTCCCCCTCTTCTCTTCACCAATAATTTTTAAATGAATGTCAAACATCAAAGAAATCAGAATGGGAACGGACAGCGGGAGCTTGAAGTTTTGCCAGGTCCTGTTCGTTCTAAGAAATGATTAGACTGAAAAGTATGCTTAAGCTCAGCAGAAAACATACAGAGATGGAGAATCCCCAGCAGAACCTTCTGAAGTCTTGAAATGAAGAGATGATTTGGCTGACAGAGTCACTCTTCCACACCTGCTTGAAAGCTGGATGGAAAGATATTCCAAACTATCTATGAAATTCATTACATCTCTTCAGCCAAAGCCACTCATGGGTGTGGTGCTATAATGGACTGCCAAACAGATGGGTTGTGAAATACACAGCCCATCTGTCTTTATCATGCTCATTTCCTCTTTTATTAAAATGTTAATGAATATAGTTTTTATTTATTATGCAGTGACATGTGCAGCATCCCTTTCTAGGAGACAAATAAGCAATCTGCCCAACCATGTGAGTTAAGAGGAAAGTTTTTCTTGTTACATGTTGGGGAGAAAAAAAGGAAGTACAAACCATTATACCTGAATTAAAATTGCTTTTGTGTTACTGAAAGTTCTCCTGCTTATTAGTCAGTCATTGACTTACATGGTCTTTGTGGGGTTTTTTTGTTTGTTTATTTGTTTGTTTTGTTGATCATTCCACTAGATTCTCCTTGGAAGGTACATTTATCTAATGTTGATCCAGAGATGACAAGTGTCTCTGTCAGTGGCCTCACTCCAGCTCGTACCTACCAGTTCAGAGTATGTGCTGTCAATCAGGTGGGCAAGGGCCAACACAGTGCTGAAACAAGCAGGTATAGTAAAAGTTAATCTCAACAGTTCAAAGGTGGTGGAGCTGAATTATAAAATGTGTTTAAAGAAATCCTACAGGGGGCAGCTAGGTGGTGGGGGTGCCTAGGTGGCACAGTGAATAGAGCACCGGCCCTGGAGTCAGGAGTACCTGAGTTCAAATCTGGCCTCAGACACTTAACACAAAAACTAGCCGTGTGACCTTGGGCAAGTCACTTAACCCCAACTGCCCTCCAAAAAGCAAAAAAAAAAAAAAATCCTACATTTAGATTTAGAAAAGGAATGAAAATAATAGAGATAATCCCCAACAACTTTTTCTTAAAAAATTGTGTAAAATAAGCAGGGGGACATGAATATAAGAATACAAATGGAAAATACATATGTATTTTAGACTTGCTTTAGATTTAACAGAAATAGCAACAATGCCATCATGCTGTATCTATGAAGGAGATATTCTGGTTTTCCGATTCAGTGCTCTGATTGTGTATGAATGAACTATTTGATACAGAAACCTTGTGACAACATAAAATTAAGAGCCTATTGGCCTTTAATATCCTTTAGCTATTCTGTCAGCATCATGCACAAAGAAGGCCAACATCTTCAGAAAATCAACCACATTCAAGGTTTTGCATGGAAGGCTTAGTGATTTCCACTGTTTAAGTGATAGTGGTTAGCTACAGAATGGCCTTCACACTAGAAGGCCACTTTGGAAGTTCATTCAGATGAGACTTAAGAAAGATGACTTCATCAAATTTCAAATGTACTCCCTAAAATCAGAGCTTTCAATGTGCTTGAATTGCAGAATAGCTGATAAGTTAATTTTTTTTTCAAAATGTGGGAGTTTGCTATGAAAAATATCAAAAGCACTAAAGAAAACAATTTAGAAGGAGTCACAGATTCTAGCCCTGTACTCCGGCTCACTGAGACCTGTAATCTTTTTAAAGGGATGCGGAAGCGTGGGTGATTCAGACAGAGTAAGGTTGCTCTAGTCGTCTTCCCTTTGCTTGCTTAACTGATTTTTGATTATGTTGATTTTTTATAGCTATCTCATGCATGTAGTCTCAGTTTGATCAGCATTATATTTTCCTCTTTCTTTTTTTTCCTCTTTCTAGTCACCTTTTAAAAGTAAGCACTGTTCAGGAAAATATAGAATGAAAATGTGGATGCTTTGTTTGGTTCCTGACAACTTTTTTTTTCTCTCTCCTCTTCTTTTGTGTTTAGACTGATGTTACCTGAAGAACCTCCTAGCGCCCCTCCGAAAAATATAGTGGCCAGTGGGCGCACCAATCAATCCATCATGGTCCAGTGGCAGCCACCCCCTGAAACTGAACATAATGGTGTTCTCCATGGCTACATCCTCAGGTAAATAGCTTGTAATTGGACATTTGGGGAGAGGGGTCTGTAGACTAGTGATTTCATTTAGAACTTCTAATATGTAAACTCTCCCTACCAATGCAGAATGGTGCCTCCTCAGTAACTTGTCATTTTAGTGATGTGGACTGCCCTTCACACAGCCAGTATGTGTAAGAACCAGGATTTGAAGCTAGTCTTCTATACTGCCTCTGCTGATTGGATACATTATAATAGTAAGATAAAAGAATCATCAACTCCAGGAAGTTACTTATGCTTTGCAGTATTTGAAGAGAACTGTACCAGAATTTGGCTGTGTTTCAATGAGGAACTCACCTTTTGTTGCCAAAGCTATTGCAAAATTTAAAATTACTTTGAAGGTGATACTTGCACTGTTTTGTTGACACACAAAGGAAGAAGTTTGAAGAATATTAAAGAAAAAAATGATATCTATTCTTATTGATAGTAGAGTTCCATATTTTGTAAAACTTTAGATTGATTTTACTTGTGTTACTAGAGTATAAACCCTACAAGGGAAAAAATGACATTGAATCTTGCTTTTTTTTTGCTTTTTTTTTTTTGGAGGGCAGTTGGGGTTAAGTGACTTGCCCAAGGTCACACGGCTAGTTTTGTGTGTGTGTGTTAAGTGTCTGAGGCCACACTTGAACTCAGGTACTCCTGACTCCAGGGCCGGTGCTTTATTCACTGCACTACCTAGCCACCCCTCACTGTACCACCTAGCCGCCCTGATGACATTGAATCTTAATCCCATACTTCTAAGTACCTAATACAATTTTACACATTCTTTAGACACTTACTCATTAAACTTAGATGACTCTGGAGGAGAAAGTGAGGCTGGTGCCCTTGCACAGCCCTTCCTCCCTCAAATAAAATAGAGTGCAAGTCATGCCATCATTTCCCCGATGCCATGGCCCTCTTTGAGAATGAAGGACAAATACAACAACAACCTGTTGGTGTACAAGAAGAGGAAATGGATGAAATTAATTTGCTCATATGAATACATATAAAATGAATTCTAACTAGCTTCAATTACTATTACTGCCATCTATGTGAAACAGCAGTTTTGAAAAAAAAACAAAATTGAATCATCTTTGCCTTAGTAATGTAAATATACTATCACATATTTCTTTGTGAGACTTCTGTATTTCCTTTAAATGATAAGATAGATTTTTAATTTGAGAGAGTTTAGCAAACCTACCTAGAGATATAGAAATGGCCAAATGGCAACTCTGATGCCTTTGATTTCTGTGATTTTCTGTTCTTACCCACTAAAAACAGGGCATGTGAGAGATCCGGAGGCTATGAGGAAAGAGGCTGACATGAGACAACCTTCCACTATACCAACTAAGGGAACATTTGTTATGTCCATGAAAATTAACTTGGACAGTTTCTATTGCTTCAGTCCCATAGCCTTCTGACCCTCTAGGAGAAAGCCCTGGGACCTCTGTACTAGTTTGACAAAGTTTCCTTAGTATTCTGCTTGTTCTTTGCTGCAATTTAAGCCTATTACTTTTTGTTCTGTATTCATTGGCTAATGAAAATAATTGGTCCCTGTCTTCTTTGTGTTAGCCCTTCACCTATTTGTCATGTCTAGCTGCCTTGGTCTGTCCTTAGGCTGAAGTTGTCAACTATGGAATAAAAATAAAACCATCACAGAACTAGAAATAATTTCTGTGATGTTCCTTGGCTCTATCAGAGATTACACATTTCTGTATTTTGGTGGGATTACTCTTGTTAAAAGGCTTTTCCATAATAGTGTCAGCAGAGTTGAGTGTTACTGGTGGCTTTATTCCAGAAAGCCCTGAAGTGAATATGCCCTGCACAAGGCAGAGGCATGTCAAAGTTTATGGTAATTTAAAAAATAAATACATAAATGAATCTCCTTGGAAGCATTCCTGAATAATCCCACTATCATTTGTATGTTTGCAAACATATAATACCTACAGGATAGCAGTAGGAGGGAAGAATAAAATAAAAATAAATACTTTGTCTTTGTTACTCTGGCTATAAGTAGTTAGGCTTTGTGTGCAGTTATAAAATATTTATAATAATGGCAAGAGTATGTCTTTGAGAGAAGCAATTGGGGTTATGTCCTTAAAAAAAAAAATTCTACTATTTACTTCCTTGTAAAAGATCGCCATATGCCGGTTGCAAAGATCTCCTGGGCAACATATCCCACCAGCAAGAATGTAATCATCCTGCCACTTCAGATATTAATTGTGACCTTTTCAGTCATCCTGTTAATTTTGCACAAACACCCTGAGCAACTGGACAGTGTGTACCCATCAACCGGTACTCTGATTATATGCAGTGAGCAATTATAGAAAGTTAACTGCAAGGAAGAAGGACACGTGTGTTTCACCTTAAAACTCAAAGGATTCAATTGCATTTTTACAATTTTCTCCAGCAGCAAGAACAGAATTCTAGAAAAAGTCAACCGAGCATTGAGCTGGGGAGGGCTACTTGGGGAAGTGAAATGAGACTGTTCAAAAAGTACCTGCTTATTGTGTATATGTTAATGAATTTTAAACAGTTTTGAATATGAGCCAGTATATTACTTTTCCTTTATTTTCTTTTTGAAAGCTAACTTTGTCATAAAGTCAATTTCTTTTTCTTCTCCTAGAAAGATTACTTTTTTAAAAAATTATTTCATTTTCTTCAATAAATTTTTTTACATGAACATATCATAAAAATCTTTTGTTTCTTTTCTACAGCTCCCATTTTTTGGTAATAAAGCTGTGAAATCACAGATCCTTCACATATTTATATTTATAAACCAGTTAGGTGGTAAATTATCCAGATCTTTTTTTGTCCTTCCACCGTATGACCAAGCTATTATTATATTAGCCCCTCAGTTTGAGGGTAAATAGGGAAAGAGATGAAACAAAGATCTAATTCATCAAGGTGCACTCATGCAGAGACCTTTTGGCCTTGTATGCTAGCACACTGCCTGCTACATTCTTCTGGACTGGACTTGTATAATGGTAATCAATTTTTTGATCATATACTTAGGGTTAAGTAGATCCTAATAACTTAGGGTTAAGTATAGAACTCTGTCCATTGGTGAAAAGGTGTGAATTCCCCTGTTGATGTGGAAGAATGCTATTGGCTGAGACACTCCCCTGTTGACTTGGGAGAAGGCCAG
>CM053599.1:190097023-190117774 GCA_028646575.1 Pseudocheirus occidentalis
AGTCAGGTTGTTGACTCTCTTTTCATGACTTTTTCGCATCATTCTCATTTCTCTCTCCAGTTTTTCCTCTACTTCTCTTATTTGATTTTCAAAGTCCTTTTTCAGTTGATGTATAGCTAGTAGGCATTCTTCCAGTGTCTTGGAAGTATTTCGTGAGGGAGTTTTGACTGAGCTGTCTTCCTCCCCGCATTATCTCTTTTGAACTTCACCACCTTTGGAGGTGGATGCTATTATTTCCCCCACTTTATAGATGAGAAAACAGAAACCCAGAGAAGTTAAGTGACTTGCCCAGGATCACACAGCTAATTTTAGGGTTTGAACCTAGGGTTGTTTGTTTGTTTTTTGTTTTGTTTTGTTTTGTTTTGTTTGTGTTTTTTTGGATTCCAACCCTCTATAAACTCTGTGTTACGCTGGGAGATGAACACTGTCTCATATAATGAGCTCGTTTGGAATCTGAGTGAATCCTTGAAGCAGGTATGCTGACTTAGGTTCTGAAGCAGTACCTAAACTTCAGCCTAAGGTTTGTTTTTTTATTAATTTAATAAATGGATTAAAATGGATTAACACTAAAATGCTATTAATCAAAATTATTTTCTCCATTGCTTTAAAGTTAGTAAAATGGTGGAGAAATTATATGAAGACCACCTCTCTGAAAATTCCATTAAGGGACTAGCTTAGCCTGAGCTTCAAAGGGTCCAGCTCATATTTATTGCCTTCCTCTGGTGTCTGGGATAGAATTGTAGTGCCAGAACTGGTGGGGACCCTAGAGTTCATCTAGTTCAGCTGCTCCCTAAGAAACTAAGAGATGGAGAGAGAAGAAAGAGATGACTGGGAGATTTTGCTTCCTGCTGGTCTATTTCTGTAGCCTAAGAGAAAATTTTCTATAAGCCTTGAACTGTGGAAGAAGAGGTTGGTGTTCCTTCCTGTGATCTATTAGTAGTCTAGATTGCGGCACCAAGAGAATCAGGATGAGGATAGGGATAAAGATGGGATATGGAGAGAATGAGGAAGAGGGATTGGAGTGGGGATAGGGATGAAATAGGGAGAAGAAGAGGGAGAGGAAGAGCAAGAAGGCAAAAGAGGGAGGAGGATAAGAGAGGAGTAAGGAGAGGGATAGAGAGAAGGATAGGAAAAGAGATAGGGAGAAGAAAGGGGAGGGAAAGAGGGAAAGGGAGGAGTATGGGGAAGGGAGAAAAGGTAGGGAAATGAGATGAATATGAATGAGCAGGGGGATATGTAAAGGGAAGGGGAGAAAGATAGGCATTGAACTTGTGACTGCAGTGGTATAAGGCACTCCTGGGAGAGAAAACTTCTTTTAACTATGTAAGTTAGCACTTTTTCCATGTCTTAGACTTTTAGGGAAATGCCTAGAGTATTGAGAAGTTAAGTGCCCAGGTTCATGGAGTCAGTGTGTGTGAGAAGTAGGATTCAAACCCCAGTTTTTCTGGTTTTAAGGCTTACCCTGTGTCCACTACATCACACTACCATAAACAGAATACTAGATTTAAATCTTAGTATACTTAAAGGCCCTTTAGTTCCTTTGGCCACTTGTACCCCAAACTGATGGACTTTACCACACTTGCAAACTCATGGTTTCTGAAAATACCAGAAACTGAAACAGTGTTTTATGAAAACTATCAGCCCAATAGAGCAGTAGCTCTGGAGTCAGATCTCAGGACCTGAGTTCCAATTGCGCCTCAGGTTGTTACCACCTGCTTGTTCTTTGGCAAATCACTTAACTTCCTTAGATCTCAGGTTCCCCATCTTTAAAATGGAGCAGATTAGACGGTCTCTGAGGTCCCTTCCAGCTCTAGAATTCTGATCCTCCAACTTGTTTCTTAAGTTTCTCTTTAACTCCACCTCAGTATTTCCCCTGACTTTGTTCTATACAACCTCAATATCCACTTATGTCTTTTGTTCTATCCTGATAATAAATCAGAGATATTTGTCCTTTTTTAAGAGTTTCTCAAAACCAAGTAAGCCTTTTTTATTTAAACACACAGAACCATCAGACCCCCCCCCAAAAAAAACATGCTAAGTTTCCTGAAATAATCTACAATTTGAATCTGCCCTTTATTGAATTCAATTTTATAATGAAGTCCCAGTAATTTATTATTTCTCTATTCCAGATATATTAATTTGAACCTTGAATTCTCTCCTAAAGAATTATTTTAATCCCTTTGTGTTTTGAGGAAAGTAACTAACCAAAATTTCGTTTTAATAATATGGAGATTTGAAACTCATCAACTATACCATTAAAACATCAGCAGATGCATTTCTGAAGTTTAAGTGTGGAAACTGGTAGAAAGAAGGTAGTTGAGAGTCTGCAAGCATCTTTAGCAGACTCCTGCTGGGCCTCAATTTGCTCATGTATATTATGAGGATGTTGGACTAAATGGACCTGTATTAAATGGACCTCTTAAGTTCCCTTTCACCTGTGATCCTATAATTCTGTGTAAGCCAGATTAAGAGTAAACTGTCATGTGATTTAGGGGTGGAAAGTAAAAAGTAATGAGACATTTCATGGAACTTAATTTTGTTACTTGATAGGCATCCCCTAACTAATACTATGAGTTTATATCTTTTGTATTGCAAATAAAAGAAAAATATACACCTTTACCTTTATCTAGAAGATAAAATTTGGCAAAATGTAGTACGTTTGTAAGAATAAATGCAAATGATGATTTTTTTTAAATTGCCAGCCAACCCTTATCAAATTATAGGAACAAATAATCATAAGGAATTCACTCTCGCCAAAATGATCTCTTAGGAGCTGTGGTATTCCTACACCATTTCTCCAAGGAGACCTTAATATTTATTTGGGGAGATAAAACAAACACAATAAAAAGATAAATAATAACATTGTAAATAATAATTCAAGACATCGAAAGAACAGATGTTCAGGGCTTTCTCAATTTCCAGTTGAATTATATGGGAAATTATTGCTTTAGGCTATCAGAGAAGGGGTAAAATGGTCAGAAAAGGCAATATCGATGACATGATCTTTGAATTGGTAAAGAATGGGTAGGATTTGGAGACAAGGCTTTTCTAGGTATTTGAACATGCATAGCTAAAGCACAGTGGTGGGAAAAGGGCAAAGAATCATCTGAATTGATACAGCACAGGATTTCAGAAGATGACAAATTGAGATGAGACTAGAAAGGTAAGTAGTGGATAGATTAAGGAAAGCTTTGAATGGCAGAACGAGAAACTGAGATTTCATTTAGTAGGCAATGGGATTCTGAAGGATGAGGAGGACAAATTAGATGAGGAAAGAGGTGAGAGAAGGAGAAACAAATTGGGAGGCAATTATTACAGCATTCTAGGCAAAGAGCTGATATGTACATGAACTCAAGGGGTAACCAGTGAGAATGGAAAGGAAAAGCTATCACTTAAACACTTGAATCATAGACCTAGACATAGAAAGGACCTCAGAGGTCAACAACTCCAACACCCTCATTTTACAGATGAGGAAAAGGAGGTCGGTCAGAGAGTTGTTGATTTGCCCATGTTCACACAAGCAAAAAGAATCAGAGGCAAGATTTAAACTCAGGTCCTCTCAATCCAAAGTCGATTTTTTTCCAGGCTTCCATGATTTTTTTTGTTTTAAAATCATCTTCATTTACAAATATGTTCCCATACTCAGAGATGCATCCAGAGAGACATATTCAATGAAAGATTATGAAAGAAGACTTGAGGAATATTAATGATGGATTAGATAAATTTAGACCAAAGATCCAGGAGAAGAAAATGCACATAAGGCCCATTTCCTCTTGGGGAGTCCAAAGTGAAATGACTCCCTCCACTCTTGCTAAATGATATCCTGAGAGTGAAATAATTGCACATGGGGCAGAGGGGAAGAGTCAATTGATCTAATGCAGGTAAGAATTTGACTTCCAGTGAGTATTTTGTGAGGAGCTGGTTCATAATCTTTACATTTTAGACTCCTTATGCTTCTGTGTTCCCTACTGGTGCTGAACGTGCATCCTTCTTATCTGCATCATGGTTTTTCCAGCTGTGTCTCATTTTCCCTGATTGTGTCTTTCAGGGATTAATGCAAGATTTCTGCATAGAGATTTTCTTTTGTACATGTGAACTAGGTTCCCTACCAGATTTTTCATTAGTTTCCAGTGTATGTGGTCTTAATGTATGTATTTTTACTCTACAAGTAAAGGCTACTCAGAAGATTTCTGCTTTTATGTGCATGGACTTTTTACATATATAATCACTTTCTTTTTAATGCATATATGTAGGTAGTCTATCCTTTCCCACTTCAGTTAGCAATAATTCTTCCTAAGAATTTCACTATAGAGGGAGGTATTGCCCACATACTTTCTTTGAAAGAAATTGTGGTTTTTTTCATGAACATTTTTGGCTTTTGTTTAATCTTTTGGATGAGTTTAAGTGCCACTGGAATGGGAGGTATAGGGAGTGGGAGGTGAGTGGGCTAGAGACCATCCCTTGCCTTGATAGAGATCAATCAGTGAACTTTTACTCTATCAATTGAACCAGAGCTTAGCTTTGTAATAAGATTTTGTCTCCTCAAGGAGACAAATTCCCAATCAGAATCGGCTCTTTTGGAATACTGCATTGGTGCTCCTGGATATGTTTTTGTGGAGGAGGGGTGTTTTGTTGTTTTTTTTTTAACCACAGCATTAATCAGAGTGTTCTCTCTTGGAATTGCTCTGTATCATTGACCTCATTTCATGTCTCCTGGATTTAGCTGGTGTAAAGAATGGAATATGGCCCCATAGCTGGCAGGAGCACATGTCTAAAGAATATGAGGCCTTGGCTTAGTCATGCCTTCTCCTCTGGGGTGCAGTTACATTGTGTTCATCTTTACAGTTTTCATTAACCTCCCGGTCAACTAAATTGTAGGTGAACCAAATGAAAGAAGAGTATTAATTCTGTCCTTGAATGTTGTTTTTATCCGATGGAATGAAAACTAAGGAGGGAGCACCAAGAAAAAAAATAATATAAGGAAATAAGATGTAGAGAAAAGCATCCAGGTTTGAAGCGAGGGTGATAATGATAAAGAAATCTTGAGGGAGAGAAGTAGAAATTAGATTTTGAATTTTTTAAAAAAAGAATTGATCCATTGGGAAAGAAATTTAGAAAGTAAGTCAGGAAGGAGAAAGAAGAAGGGGTTTCGTGATTCATTTGTGAAGGAATGATGGAGAATACAGAGTATGAGAGAGGTATGTAAATGGTCCAGAGGCCATCAAACTATGACCCACAGGTGAAATATAGCCTACTGCTTATTTTTATATGTACCCTGAGCTAAGAATGGTTTTCGTGTCTTTAAACAAATTTTTAATTTATAATATAAATAAATATAAAAATAAAATTTTTATTTTATTTAAAAATTAAAATAATTTAGCTAAGGGACCATATAAAAACAGACAGGCAAAAGGATTTGGCCTGTGAGCCATAGCTTGCCAACCTTGGATTATAATCAGTCATCCATCACTAATTAAGTTCCCTTTATATGCCAAGCACTGTGCTAGAAGCTGGGGACACAATGACAAAAATGGAACTCCGTGTGTGTGTGTGTGTGTGTGTGTGTGTGTACATATATGTGTATGGGCAGCTAGGTGGTATAGTGCATAGAGCACTAGTGGGCCTAGAGTCAAAAATACTCTTCTTGGGTTCAAATCCAGCCTCAGGTACTTTCTTGATGGGTAACCCTGGACAATTCAGCTAACCTTGTTTGCCTCAGTTCTTCATCTGTAAAATGAGCTGAAGAAGGAAACAGAAAACCATTTGGTGTCTTTGCCAAGAACGCTCCAAATAGGATCATGAAGAATTAGATATGACTGAAATGACTCAAGAACAACACATGTATGTGTATATGTTATATAGACTTTATATGTACATATATGTAAATACATATATATGTTATGCTATATACTGTGCTATGTACTTTGGAACACAGAAGACGCTATCACAGCATGATGTGCCGGCATCAAAGAAGGTACTTGAGCAAAGCAGAATTGCAGCAGCTCAAAAGAAAAGTGATATGTGCAAAGATTTATGTATTTGTGCCTGACCTGTGATAGAGCCTTCTGAACTCATATTGGTCTGATCAGCCACAGTTGGACACATGGCACCTTGACCCAACATAATGATACTGTTTTAGTCCTCTTTGAGCAAAAAGGACAAAAACTGACCTAGAATGTAGTATGTAGTACATATACACATTATACACACACACACACACACACACACATTTAGGTAATATATACATATGTGTATATATAAACACATATGTGTATGTATATGTATTTAAACACACTTATGTTAAAATTATCAATGGGTACTGAATTTCAAGGTAAAAGGCCTAGGGCCTAATCCTTGCTCTGCCACTTTTACCCCTTGTAACTTTGCATAATTCATAGACATAGAACTGGAAAGGACCTTAGAGACCATCTATTCCAACCCTCCCATTTTACAGATGAGGAAATTGAGGTCCAGGGGGATTAAGTGACTCATCCAAGGTCAGCTAAGTGATAAACATTTCAAGTGGGATTTGAACCAAAGCCGTTTGCCTATAGAGTCAGTCTTTTGTTTTGTTTTGTTTCCATAGCATTGTTATAAGGCTCAAATGAGAAAATATATATGAGAATGATTTGAAAATGGCGGGCTTTAAGCAAAATTTACACAATATTTTTGTACTTATTATATGAAAATGATGCTAGAATCATAGACTCATAGAGTCTGAAAGGAACTCAGCAACAATCTAGTTTTACCTTTACTGGAAACATCTACAACTGCTTGAAGACCTCTGGTCTATATCTGTGTCTATGTCTGTATAGATATCTGTATCTATATCTATCTTTACACACACACATACATATGTAATATGTATATGTGTGTATATTTTGTATATATAATATGAATATAAAATATACAGGGAATTCGCTGCCACCCCAGGAAGACTATTTTGATTAACTATAATTATCCGGTTTCATCATTAGTCCCATTTACAAGCTTGATCACAAACCTGGCTTACCATAAATATCTCTGAATAACTTGTGTTTCCAGAAGTCAAATCCTCCCCTTAAAAAGTTAAATTGCTCCGAGTATAAGTCCTTGACTCAGGCTTTGAGGGCAATTCCCAAAGAGCAATTCCAAAGATATCTAGTAACCCCTTTGGGATACCTTTCCTTAACTCAACCTTATATTCACAAACTTACAAGTTGGCTCCTGAGGGCCAAGGTGATAAGGGGTATTACCTTGGGTTCTAAGATTTTACTGTAAGTCCACCCTCTTGAAACTAAACCTTGAGTTCCTAACAGTGGGTCACAACTCAAAGCGAAGGCACTTATTAAGAAGGAATGGCAATTATAAAATATCCCCCCATAATCCTGAGGAGTACTCTACCATAAAAACATACCACATCAACGAGAAGAATGAGTATACACATAAGAATATATAAAAATAAAAGTAGTGAGGCACGTGTAGGGACTACATGTGACTAAGGCAACTCCAACTGGTAGTGGAGGACCCTGAGGTCCTTTATTGCCTCCGATGACCTCATATTATATTCCCTGCTTCCCGGATTTCAGTATCTCTGCTGGATCGAGTACTCATCTGGGTTCCCTGGCCTTGTTCCTCTCTTATGCTCAACTCCCAACTGCTAGGATAAAGCCTCTTTTGAATTCATAATTATCTTCACTGCTGCCAGACATTCACATTCATTCATGTTGCTTCCTGTCTCCAACTTTCTGTGTTTGTATGTTTCTCTATGTTTCATTCTAAATAGGCTGCCAGAATTGCCAGGCAAAATACCACTGCTAATAGGGGTGGATGGGTAGAGATGCCTTTCCCTGCTCTGTAGTAAAGACACAGGGGTCACATTCCATGTAGCTAATGCTTGCTATCTTGCCTAACTGCTTCCAAGACTGGAAGGCTTCAATTGTTTTTCTTTTAAATTTGCAAGCATTTATTTTCTTTCCCTCCCACCTCATCACCTACCACTCTGAGAAATTAGGGGAAAAAAATACCCTTGTAACCCTTTGCATAGTCAAACACAACAAATTCCCATAATGGCCATGTTCAAAAATTGTGTCTCATCCTGTATATATAGTCCTTCACCTCCCTGTCAGAAGGTAGCTAGCATTCTTCATCATAATACTCGGGAATCCATGGCTTTCATGGTTTGCCTTTGCATTCTTCAAAGTTCTTAAGTTTTTCAGAGTAGTTTATTTTTACATTGTTGTTATTTTATAAATTATTCTGGTTCTTCTCACTTTATTCTGTATTAGTTCATACAAGTCTTTCCAAATTTTTCTGAAACCATCTACTCTTTCATTTTGTACAGCACCATAGCATCCTATTCTGTTCATATGCCATAATTTGAATGACTTTTCCCCAAATGATGAGCACCCTCTTATTTTCCGGTTCTTTGCTGCTTCAAAAAGAACTATTAGAAATATTTGTGTGAATGTGTATATCCTTTCCCTCTTTCTTGGCTTTGGTGTGTGTGTGCATGTGTGTGTGTGTGTGTGTGTGTGTGTGTGTGTGTGTGTGTGCGCGCGCGCGCACGCGTGTGTGTGTGTGTACCCAGAAGTGATATTTCTGGGTCAAAGGGTATACACAGTTTAGTATGGAATAGTTTTGAATTGCTTTCCTGAATGTGTGGACTAATTCATAGCTTCACTAACAGCAATTTAAGGTCCCTGTTTTTCTACAGTCACCCCTCCAATATTTGCCATTTTTCTTTTTTGTCAGTTTTGACAATCTGATGGTGGTGAGGTAGAACCTCAGAGTTGTTTTAATTGTCTTTTCTACAATGATTGATTTTGAGCATTTTATGTGACTATTTTCCTTTGGAAAATACCTGATCGTATTCTTTGTATTTCATTTGGGGATTGACTCTTATTCTTATAAATTTGTATCAGCTCCCTGTAAATCTTGGAAATGAGACCTTTATAAAGAAACTTTCTGCAAAGCCTTTTCCCCTCAGTTTCATGTTTCTCTTCTAATCTTAACATCATTGCTTTTACTGTGAAAAATTAACTTTTAAATACCACCAGGGGTGTGGCCAGTGTTTAACCAGCTAATAGCCAGCTGCCCTTCTAATCTATCAGAGGAACTTTTTCATACTTTTTAAAGAGATAATCAAGGAGTGGCTAGGTAGGTGGTGCAGTGAATAGAGCACTGGTCTTGGAGTCAGGAGGGCCTGGGTTCAAATCCAACCTCAGATGCTTGACACATAACTATCTATGTGACCTTGGGAAAGTCACTTAACCCCAATTGCCCTCCCTTCCCCCCTTAAAAATAAAAAAGAGAGAGACAAGAAAGCAGTAGAGTTCTCTTCAGGTAATGTTTTAGGACTTTAACACCTTATCTATCTGTAATCTGTCCCTTAATTTCAGTGATTATATCTGCTGAACTGAGGGGTGGTCTGGAAAGGGGACCATCTTCTCCCACTGCACATACTTTAACTAACGACAGCATTGCCAGAATAACATCCTTTAGATGTTCTAAGTGTTGGTATTCTAACTCTAGGCCATCCTCCACTCAGCCAGAGCACAGGTCTGACCTTGTCACCCCGCTTTTTCAGTAAATTCCAGTGGCTCCCCACCACCTTCAGGATCAGATATACAATTCTGTTTGGCATTCAGAGTGTTTCACAACCTGTCCCCTTCCTATCTTTCTAGTTCTTATATACCTTACTCCCTCCCCAGCTCCCCTCTGCCACGTACTCTGAGATCTAGTAACACCGGCCTCTTTGATACTCCTTCCACAGGATACTCCCTATCTCTGTTTAAGGCATTCTCACCGATTGCCCCCCCCCAAGCCTGGTATTCTCTTTCTCCTCACCTCTACCACTTGACTTCACTGGCTTCCTTCGAGTCTCAGCTCAAATTCCACCTTCTATAGGAAGCCTTTCTTGATCCCCTCTAATGCCAGAGCCTTATTTCTGAGACTGTCTCCAATGTATCCTCTGTGTATCTTATTTCTGCGTAGCTGTTTTTATATGGTCTCCCCAATTAGTACTATAAGCTCCTTAGGAGCAGAGACTTTTTTCCTTCCTTTGCATCCTTAACACTTTGTACAATGCCCGACACATGGTAGGCTCATAATAACTGTTTATTGACTCACTTTAAAAGTTCGTTTCTTTCTCTTATATTCGAATCATACATATATATCAATGTACTATTTAACATGGTCCTAGGCTTTGTTTACAATGCAATATCCCTTGGAGCAGCAATACCCATGAGGAAGTAGCCCAGCTATCCTGACCCAGAGACTGATGTCTTTTAGCCTTTGGGCTCCTAAACCCTGGAAAATCTTGGAGAGCAGCTAAGTCCTTGTAGTCTGAGGTTCTAGCTGACAGGATTTAAAGTATGACAGAGCCATTAGCAATTACCTTAGAAAACTCCTGGGGGAATGATTAGATTCTTCAAGACAAGAAAAGGGCAATTAGAGTACTTGTCTTTGAAAAAAAGAAATATAATAACTCAAAATTAATAATTTGTCAATGTAACCTGGAAAAATATTGGAACGTGTCTAAAAAATAATTTTGCAAACTACTACCTCCCAGGGGAACGATGCAAAAATAGACATGCATTTGAGAAAAATAAATTCTATCAGAGCAGTCTGATTTTTCTGGAGTGTGGTGAGCAGATCCTTCAGGGAAGTGGGATCTAATTTGTCATGAATTTAGAAAGGCTTTTGATTTTGTTCTACATGAGATATTTATTGGGGTGAAGAAAAAATGTGGTAGAATTGATACTATTGTTAGATGGGGAGGCAACTTGTTAGAGAATCTTTCTCAAAGAACTTATTAATGATTCATTATTAACCTACAGTGAAAAGACTGAAGGACAAATGAATGCTGACCTGTCTCAGTGTCAGGCATGGAAAAGGGACAAACACAAATACACTTCCACCATCTTGATGTGTAGTCCCAGCCTTCAACTGTATTTCCAATTGCTTGTTTTCTTAGAATGCAATTATTTGGGTAGTCTCTGATTTATTTCTTCCAGTGAAAACCCAAAAGGGAAGGTAAGAGGACTTTGTCTGTCTTGTATTCAGTAGAGTATGATGCTTATGTTGGAATTAATTTAGTTCCGTATCTTCCTTTCATTTGTCACAAATCTCATTTTTTGGTTAGGCCTTATTTCTCATTGAGGCTTATTAAAAATGGATGGTTTATCTATTTTGGTTCTTCATACGTTTCAAATACCAGCTTACCCTTCTACACTTATACAATAATTATTTCGTATATACCTCTCTTTACTTTTTCTTAATTCCTTTTCCATCCCTCCTGTTGCCCATTATCTCGTCTACCAACCCCATTTAATAGTTTTTATTCACAGAGCTTCTGTGACCTTTTCTGCTAAAGGCATTTTAAAATGCGACATATTAACTTACAATCAAGGAGCAAACTTCTCATACGTTTCGAGCCAAGTGAACTTTGCAGGGGTGAGTGGAAAGGTTGCTTCTGTCATGATGGGTATGGCCGAAAATTCCAACATGTCTAGAACCTCAGTTCCATTTTCAGATATTCACCATGATTGTCCTCAAATGAAATAGAAAATAACATAAAATTACTAATGGGCTTTTTTTTTTTTTTTTTGCTTTTTGGAGGGCAGTTGGGGTTAAGTAACTTGCCCAAGGTCACATGGCTAGTTTTTTGTGTTAAGTGTTTGAGGGCGGATTTGAACTCAGGTACTCCTGACTCCAGGGCCGGTGCTCTATTCACTGCGCCACCTAGCCGCCCCTAATGGGCTTTTTTCTAAACATTTTCTGACATCAGTATACTTTATATTTCTTGTAGTTGAAAAAATGGAGAATATAAGTTACATATAATTAAATCCTACAAATAATTAGAAAGCTTTTCATTTCACCTCCAGTAACTTTCCAATCATTTGGAAGTGAAGAATTATTAGTTTGAAGTCATCAGTGACTTCAATCTGATGCAAATTTTTGAAAATAAATTATATTTTTAAATCAGAACTTAACAAAAAGAGATGTATTTCTATGTGCAAAATAGAACACAAAAAGAAATTATATGTGAAACCACAATCTATTCTATATAGCTTGCTTTTTTAAAAAAAAAAGTCTATAATAAATTCAACATGCTATTTTCAAAGCTATCCTGCTTGTCTGTGTTTCTTTTTGAACTTTCTTCTGTGCATTTAAAAAAATGCTTCAATGACCCCTTTTTTTCTGTTTTCCTTTGCAACACTATTGCTAGTTCTCATCTCCCTTCCTTCACATCTCCTCAAACACATACCCAATTTAATAAAGAAAAGAAACAAAAAGAAAAGAAATTTGCTTGTTACCTTTGTAACAAACAAATATAGTCAGGCAAAATAAATCTACATATTTACCATGCCCAAAAGCATATATCTTTTTCTATATCATAAGCCCATCACCTGTCTGTGAGGTGGTGAGGAATATGTTTTATCATTGGTACTCTGAAGTTGTGATTGAAAACTGCATTGATTAGAGATTTTTCAAAGATGGCTTTTCTTTTTTTACAGTATTTTTTGTTACTGTATAAATAGTTCTCCTGGTTCTTCTCACTTCATTCCATGTGGTCCAAATTTAGTGTGAGGTTCACAAGTTTTTGTTCAAAACTACCCAAGTACTCATGGGAGGCTATAACTTTATCACAGACAGAAGGATTTGATTGGAGATTACCAGAGAAGCTGAGGGTGTAATGCTCTGTACCACCAGACTACAAACATTGAGTGTGTTTTGGTTCTACACTAAAATAAGCCATCATATGTTAGCAAATGTATTCTATCCATCTCTTCAATGCATTCATTAAGATGCAGATGTTGATTTTCTATAAAGGGTCTAAAGATAAATTATACCATAAATCATTGTTTTGAGCACAGCGAGATTTTTATTTTTTCTGGTCATGTTTGTTGATCGTTTTTCTTTGTGTAACAGGTATTTTTGTGCTATCGTGATTTATTCTGGTTTCAGAACATTACCTTCTAATGAAAGAGAAATATTTCATATTTAAAAAGAAATGAAAAAAAAACCATTTGGTTATCCAAATTTCTAAAACATTAGTGAAAAGTCCCTAAATGTTCGCTTGGACTTTGAAAGGTTTCCTAGATTAAGCATTATAAATGAGAGCTCTGTTTGTAAGCAACATTCTTACATCCTCTTGGGAAATTCTCCTTGCGGTACAAATGACATTGAACAAAACTCACATACCTTAATTGTAAAAGACTTCCTAGGTTTCAGCTTCTACCTGCAGAATAGGGCAATGCTATTTCCTGAAGCAGTATAGAAAAGAGCTGAATAAGTAGTGGAAATAGGATGGATGCATTATTAGGTGTGCTCTTAAATCTAGCCATATGATAACTTTAAAAAAATGTGGCTTGCTGTTTTCCACTCTCTAGAAAATGTGGTTTCCAGATTCTGGATGCAGACTATATAAGCAGTTTGTATAATTTCTTTTTTTTTTTTCCTTGACTTTTAGTTTCATCAGTGTGGAAAACTAGGATGAAAACTCTCCAATAGAGATGGACAGCTCCTTTGTCATTTATAACCATAGATTATTGCCTGGGGCACTGAGAGGTCAAGGGACTCGTTCACAGCTACATAGCCAGTGGGTGTTAGAGACAAGACTGCACCCCAAGGCTGGTCTTTATTCACTATGCCAAGCTACATTTCTTTGAAAACAGCTTAAAATCTGGATATAATTTAAAAATAGGTAGAGATCCTAAGAATGCATTTCTCATTCATTTTTTACTAAAATGGCAGTAATCCAGTTGCAGAAGCATAGTTACTGTATTAAAAATGACCTTTTGTCCATAACCCCAAAAGACATCCTTTGAAGTACAGAATATATCATAGTCTTCTACCCACAACCTGAAGGTTAAACACTGTTGGAGTCAAATAGAAACTCTGGGATATGGATTTTACTTGTACAGAGAGAAGTGATTGTATTGGAATCACCCCCCCACACACACACACATCTATACATGTGTACATACAAACATATAAACCTTCAGTGACTCCCCATTTCCTTCCAAATAAAGTATAAATTCCCAGTCTTGGTATTCAGTGTCCTCCTTAATTTCATTCTAATCTACATTCTCAATTTACCTCACGCTTGCCCTCCATGGTTTCTACTTTCCAGCAAATCTAGATTGCTCCCTACACTTGGTTTGAGTGTGACCTTTTCCATCTTTTCCATTCACACAGTCCCCATTCTTCAAATGCCCTTCACCATGTATTGAAGTTCTTTTCTTCTTTTAAAACTCAACTTAAAGACTGCCCTGACCATAAATCATTTTCTGTTTATCCTTCAATTGAAATCCTTTCTTCAGTTTTTCATAGCGTGTTAATCAGTCCTTCCTTTTTTTTTTAATCACAGTTATTTGTGTCCATGCCTTTTGCCTGTCTTAAACTGTAAACTCTTTGAGAGCAGGGTCGGTGCTTATATCTATCTTTGTATCCCTAGTGCCTAGAATAATGTCTCGTGTATATATAGGCATTTGTTAAGTATTTACTCAATTTAATTCAATGACATTGAAAAGTGTCAAACTTGAAAATGTCTAAAGGAATTGAAAAACTACCTGTGGTCACAGGTTTCCATTGCAAATCAATGTCTCTTACAACAAAGTCCAGGCATAGATCACTCTTGATGGGATGAAGACAACAATTACACCACAGGATAGGGCCTGGGTAGGGTGTAGTCAGCACTGCTGGAGGAGATGCCACCCCACCCCTCCTGGAGATCACAGACTCACTGGAGTATCGAAATCTGGATGCTGATTGTCCCTTGTCTCCCAGATACAAATGGACTTTGATGAGCTCTGTTCTGTGCAAGTATAAACAGCCCCATGAGTGCTGCCAGAGGACAAAGGGACAACCCAACCAATACTGATACTTTCTCTCCTGGATCTAGGGCAGGAGTCGTCTGATCCAAACTACCTATTTTACAGATGAGGAAACTGAGGACTAGAGAAGTTAAATGATTTTCCTAAGGTCTCACAGGATATATCAGAAGCGAGATTTGAACTCAGGCCCTCTGACTCCAGAGCTAATGTGTCTTCTACTGTACCACTGCATTTATCTCTTATCTATGCCTCTTTATATCTCTTTATATGCCTCTTTCCCCTTCCCTTTATAATACTTTTTTGTTTCCCTCCAAATGCTCTGTCTTTTCCTTTTACCATTTCCCACTAGTATATTGTTGTTAAAACCTTAGGAAGTTTCTAGCACAATACTCTACACACATGTGAAGAATTGTGACTAGTTACGACTCTGCCCCAGGGCAACAACATCTGGAGAGGGCAGGTTCCCTCCCCAAAGGTCTCATGTGCATTGTAAACATCTCTCAGGGATGTTTAAATACGCTGATGTTTAAATATGTATGTAAACATCTCTCTCGCCTTTCCCCAAAGTACCATGGGAGACAGGGGTCAGTCTTCCTGGAGGAAGGGCTAACTCTCCTTCCAACTTGATGATAATATCCTCTATGCCACCCGTCTCCATCACTCCCCCTTTCCCCCTGACCAGCTGAAATTTTCCCGGGTACAGCAATTCTTACTTATGTCTCTGTCCTTATACATACTTGATAAAATCCATGCACTAAAACTCCTTTTGGATTTTAGCATTGGAGCTGGACCTGCTGATTATGCAGACTTCAGCTTTCTTCTTAAGAAAGAAATGTTGACCCCCCCCCCATCTCCAGCTAGAAGTGTGGAAACAACAGCTGTGTGGCACCCTGGGAAAGAAAGTTATGGAATGACCTACATGAAAGTGACACAGCAGGATCAGATGATACACTTCTTAGCATCTTAGATAACTGGAGGCAGTAGCACTGGACCCAGATGAAGGCAATGAACCTGGTGCTGGCAGATAAAAAGTGATATGCATGAGGCTTGCTAATGAGTTTAAAACACTTACAGGAGGAGCATAAGTAGAAAGTGGGAGCGGGCCAAATTGCACCGAAATGATATTGACCTCGTAGGCAGGCTTGTAATCGTAGTTGATGATATATTGGAAAAAGAAGAAGAATCCATATGCATTTTCTTTATATAAGATACGAAGACTTCATGTTATGGTAGTATTTTAGGATTACAGTATAAAAAAGAGAAACAATCTGGCATAATGAATGTACCTGGCTGTGGTGTCAGGATGAGCTGAGTTCAGGTCCTGCTTCTGGCACATGCCGGCTTTGACACAGTTCAACGTATTTGGAACAGCAGACAGAGGGCTTGACTTGAAATGAGGAAGACCTAACTTCCAGAACAGCCTCAGGTACTAGTTTTGTGACCCTGAATTTATATTCCCCTAGCCTCAGTTTCCTCATCTGTAAAATGGAGATAATACTAACACCTACCCTCACATAAAAACCTCAAGGTTTTATTGTGAGGATCAAATGAGAAACCATCACTATAGGGCTTTACAAGTCTTAAGACTGCTATAAAAATGTTAGCCAACTAGCTAGATAAAGCAGAAAGCAGGTGTGGAATTCATTAGCAGAGGACGTTTCTATATTTGGGTTCATTGTAACAGTGAAATCACAGTTCCAGTCCAAATATGTGTATATACGGAGCTATGGAAGACAAGGGAGAAGAGAGGACTGAGTGAGGAGAGAGGGACACAGACTCAGTGAGTAAGAAGGGGACACTGTTCTTCCCAAAAGCCGCCTCACACACCCCAGGGTGTTGTCCCAGTGTGAGAAGAGAATATTTCAAACATCCTTGAAAAACAATAGAGTGGATCCACTTTGACTAAACCATGTCTCTCTTCCATTATCACTTCACTAACCCATCCAGGTTCTGTTGGCACTGGGTTAATGAGGTGCTAATAGGTGAAAAAATGTTCTTGCTCTTACTTGCCTTGCACCTGTGTGCTATCCCATCTCATGAAAACTGTAGTCTCCTTCCTCTGATATCTGGCACACCTCAAGAAAAAAAAAAACCAAAAAGCTTGTTTTTTTAAGCACACAGAAAAGCAGATGTTTCAAATGTTAGGGTTTTTTTATCTGAATTAATTTTAACAGATGATGTAGTTTATTTGCAAAAGGTGTATTAGCTTAGTAATGTCTGGTATAGTCAAAGTAGTCCAATGAATCTGGCCTGCCACAGAAGCAAAGAAGCAGGGCCATAGCATTTAACTTTGGAACTAAAGATAATAGTGCATACTATGCACAGACTGTAGTTTATACCTGTGCTTAATGACATGCCACTGATAATTCTGCTAATTCAGCTCAATTTACTCCTATTTTGGAAAGTGGATGCATTCGTTATCTGTCAGGTTTCATGGACCAAAGTTGTTAGCAATACACAAAAATCATCATTGTATTTTGATTTTATCCCATTGTCCCCCAGAACATCCATGCATGAAATCATGCACCTTCAGAGAAATGCAGAAAAGCAAATTCACTGTCTGTGTTAGAAACCAAAGGCTAATTTGGGCCTGATCCAAATAGGTACATATGTTTGCATATGTATTCCTATCTAAATTGGAAATTAATGTAATGCATAATAGAATATTATAGCAAAATAAGCAAGTCCAAAGAACTTGAAGGAAAGATCGTTTCTGACTATGAGATCCAATCTACTCTTGATTATGTGATCAACTTTACAACAAACAGTACTTCGTATTCGTCTGTGAAGTGATGTTGTTTATCTCACGTATGAACTGGGACAGTACTGGAGAGTAAATTGGCCTTAAATTGTGGAAGAACTGAGCTCAAGCTTGGCCTCTAGAACTTATTGACTATCTGAAACCTGAGCTTAATTTCTCAGCACCCCCAGATAACTCTCTTAAGAGGTAGATGCCAGTTAGCATTGCTCGAGGGAGTTTCCTCACTTAAAGAGTTCTACTGCTAATAAAAAGCACAGCTCAGGCTCCTCTTGATTCCTAACCCCCACCTCTCCGCCAAGGAGGAGGAAATAGGAAGTAGACAGGGCGCTTTTCTAGTTTCTAGTGACGCTGTGATCTAAAAAATTGTTAGAAATCATTGTGTCTGATCATCTGATTTTTCCCTTGAACAGACTGAGTCCCAACGAGGTTTAGTGACTCTAAGGTCACACAAGTAATAAATCAAGCAAAACCAAGATTCTGGCTTCAAAATGAGTCAACAATTATTTCTTAAGTGACTACTATGTGCCAGTCACTGCTGAGCACTGAGGACACAAATGAAAGTGAAAACTGTCACTGCCCTCACACACTAATGGGGGAGACAATATGGAAACAACTATGCATAAATAACACATACAGGATAGATCTGAGATAATAAGAGAGGGAAGCCACTAGTGTTAAAGGGGGACTGGGAAAGGCTTCTTGCAGAAGGCAGGACTTAGCCAAGCCTCTAGTGAAGCCATAGACTTTATCCCCTATCCACCTATATCCTCATTCGGTAAGTCAACAATCATTTATAGAAGGGCAGCAATCTACCAAATAATTGTCCTGGTCACTGGATGCACAAAGACAAAAGTGGCACAATCCATGCCCTCAAAAAGTTGTAGAAACAACATGACAATGTATAGATATATACAAAACAGAGGGGAGGTAGCTAGGGAGAATCAGGAAAGGCCTCATATCGAAGGCAATATGACAACTGAGCTTTGAAAGAAACTGAGGGTTCCAAGAGATCTAAGGCAAGAATGGAGTGCACTTCACAGGCAACGGTGGTGGCCAGTATGAAGCCAGGGGATGAAATATCATGTATGAAAAATAGCAGAAGGCCAGTTTGACATGTATACTAGTCCACTCTTGGTCAGGCTGTAAACTGGTCCAGCCATTTTGGAAAGCAATTTGAAACTATACGCCAAAAGTTACAAAACCATCCATATCCTTTGATCCAGCTATGTCAGTATAGGACTCTATCTCAAAGAAAGAAAAAAAGGATCCATATGTACAAAAATTTTTATAGTAGTTCTTTTCATGGCATCCCCAGATTGGAAACTAATGAAGTGTCCTATTGGAGAATGGCTAGACGAATTGTGGTATGTGAATGTAATGGAATATTATTGTGCTCTAAGAAATGATGAAATGGATAGTTTTGGAAGAAATTGGGAATACCTCTTTTAAGTAATGCATAGCAAAGTGAGCAGAACTAGGAGAAAAATCTACACAATGGTAACATTATAAAGAAAAACAACTCTCAAAGATGCTAGAACTCTTATCAATGCAATGATAAACCATGGGTTCAAAAGAAGGAAAATGAAAAACACCACAGACTTTCTGACAGAGAGGTGATGAACTTAAACTGATAAAAGAGATATATTTGAATGCATGACTTATATGGGAATTTGTTTTCCTAGGCCACAGCTGTATTGAGGGCTTCATTTTTGGGGTTTGAGGTTGTGGTGTTTTTATAAATTAATTAGAAGGAGAGTATAGAAAAGGGGGCATAAATAAAAAATAACTTACTAGTTTTTTAAAAAAGGAAATTTAAAAGAAAAAAGGTAGTTTTAGCTGGATTGTACTGTGCAATGAAGATAAAAAGATTGGAAGATGGGATTGGGCCAAGTTGCAAAGAGCTTTAAAAGTCAAAGATATATTTGATCTTGTAAGTAAAAGGGAACGACTGAGGTCTATTGATTAGGAGATTACCACCATGAGATCTATGCTTTAGGATAATTACTTTGGTCACTATGTGGAAGTTACATTGGAGTAGGAAAAGACCAGAGAGGGGAGGAACAATTAGGAGTATAACACAGCAGTCATAGCAGTATATAATAAGGACCTGAACAAGCACAGGTGGTGGTGTTATTGAAAGAAGGCATAGTCAAGAGATGCAGGAGAAGTAAAAATGACAATATCTGACAATTGCTTTAAGATGTAGGGTAAGAGTGAAGAGTCACTCAGCTGGCCATTGAAGTTTTGTACTGTGACTTGGCAGGAAAAATAAAGATTCCCTCCACAGAAATAGGGAATTTTCAAGGAGGGTAGTGTCTTGAAGGGAAGAAAATGAATTTAGTTTCAGACTTGTTGAGTTTAAGGGCCTACAGGACATCCAATTCAAAAAGTCTAATGGAGAGCTGGTGATGATGCTCAGGGGAGAAATTGGGCTGCATATATAGACCTGGGAGCCATCTGTATAGACTTGATAATTAAGCACATGGTAACTAATGAGGTCACCAAGTGAAAGAGTCTAGAAAGAAAAGAAAGAATGGCCCCAGATTAAATCTTCGAATATAGTAACAACTTGGTTTTCAAGAAACTTGAACATAAGGCATACTTTTACTAATATGAGTTCAGTTTCACCATTTGACTGGGTAGTTTGACTGTTTAGCTTTTCTCAATATTAAAATAATATTCCCTCTACCTTTCTACACTATTGAGTTATCATCCTATCTTTCTCCATTTCTTTAAATCTCTTTTTTAATCACTTTTTTATGTAATAAATTTTGTTTCTTGTTTACATCATTCATTTTTGTGAGGTTTTTGAATTACAAATTTTCTCCCCATCTTTCCCCTACCCCACCCCCAAAACAGCAATCCCACTGTGGAGGCCTTCCCCTGATCTGCTCTCTAACTTTCTGGTAGGGAAGGGAGGGTCTCCCTATCCCAGCCCCTGTATATCTTGATTCCTAGTTGCAGGTATTACAGAGCTTTAAATTCTAGATTCTTTTGGTTCCTCCCTTGTCACCCACCCCCGCTGGAAGGACAACCAATTCAATACAGGCTGTGTAGGTGTGATTATACAGGACATCTTCATAGTGGACATATTGTGACAGTGATCATATGTCCCTCCTTCCTATCCCTACCTCCCTTGTTCTGTTCTCTACCCTGTCCCTGTCCCTT